>CM076571.1:41278181-41878181 GCA_034641835.2 Pinus albicaulis
GATGGCAGTGTGACTAGACGGACACTAACATTGGCTACAATGGGGATGGTAGCTCTTTGGAGGTGCCAAGATGATCCAGGTGGATATCGGTGGCCACCCACCTATTCCATTTGGACCAGCACCATCAATTCTTGTAGCTTTTCACATTCAGCACAACTTACTATTTTTAGCAGGTTTTCGGGTCCTCCACTCTCGGAGCCGTTTTGGGGGCTTAATGATCTAGGTGGATATTGGTGGCCACCCACCTATTCCATTTGAACCCCCATCATCAGTTCTTTCAGTTTTCAAGTTGCAACAAAACTTACTATTTTTAGCAGTTTTTTGGGTCCTGAACTTCCGGAGCCGTTTTGAGGCCCTAAACGACGTTTTTTGAGTATCGTTTTACCAGCGAATTTTATCATCAAATTTGTCCCGAAAGTTTTAGTCCTTGGATAGATCTTTCTAACGAGCTATTGAGCGCATCAAACGGAGATCGGGTGCCAAAGTTACGCCCCCGGGAAGTTGAACCACCAATTTACCCAAACGGGCGCCCACAGTTTTGGCGCCTCATCTCCTACGGTTAGGTTTTTGGACGTTTCGGATTCTACATTGTTTCTAAATAATAAATAGGCCCTTGAGCCTCATTGTAACACAGTTCAGAGGTCGGTAGCCATCACATCTCTTCTCAGAGATTCGCTACCAGCACCCTAGCTATTTTATTTCCATTATGTCTATAAGCATATTTCTGTTATTAATAAAATGACGCATTATTTCTGCTGCATATCTGTATTTATGGTTATGTGTTTATTTTGTTGCATTCCTGCATAAATCCGGATCAGTGGTTTCAGAGCGGGTCTGCTCTTTCTTTGTTTTTATTTGCATGTCCCCAACGCGGTCAGGGTATAAGGAGTTAGGGCTCGATCTGGTTGAACCCTTGCAAGATCAGCCTCGCAAACCCCAACGACCTCCCATGGCGGAAGAAAAGAAAGACGAGGGAGCAGGAGATCCTATCAAAATACTGCTCGAGGAGGCCCTGTAGAAATTAGCTGAATAAATCATTTTTTCAATGGAGATTAACCCGATTACACATCAATTTCGAATTGCATGCATAACACATAATCTCATCTACAATTAATTGTCACATGCGGAAATAATAGAAGCGATCGCACATCAAATCAATCACACATTAACTCAGTATGTATGGGGAAAGCCTATAGCTGAAAACCCCGCAGCTATTGTGTATATTATAATGGAGAAATCATGTAACCAAACAAAGTACAATACTCCTCACAAGTACTCAGTACTTTCTCATAAAGTCACACACAATCTAACTCAGTTTTGAACAAGTCTCGGGTTCAAAACTCACTGCTGACTGCCTTGCCTCTATTGCGCAATCATGGCCTGTATATGAAGAGATCCAAGGTTCGAATCCCCTTGGTTTGACTGCGCAATTTTCATGGACAATTCCTCCAAGTGTAATGCAAATCCCATGCAAAACTGATCCTCCAACTGATAGCTTTACTCACCCTTTCATCTACCTCTTCCACCGGTCTCCACTGAACTGATCATGCACTGTAGTGAACTGATGTGTTCTTGAGTTGACTAATGAGTTACTAATTAATGAATTAAATAATATTTAATTCACTCCACTCATAACTAATTGATTAGCTAGTTAAACTAATCTCAACTAGTTCAACTAAGATAATCAGAACACAACTCCACTATCTGTCTCATTAACTCCTCCAAAACTTCTGCCACTGAAGTCCAACTGAAGTCAACCATGCAAGATGCCATCAAACCCTAGGAACCACGTGATTCCTCTGTCAGTTGCATGAGCCACCTCCATGACTCGAACTGAAGTGCTCCAAGAGAGTAAACTGCTGTGTATAGTCAAAATATTATTAAGGGTAAATAATATTTGACTTCCATATTTTTAGGAGAGGCAGTCTAAAAATAGCCTGGGACCTAAAAATATGAGTCTCATCTATTTTTACCAACATGTCGCATGCTTCAAGAATCTCCAACTGAATTCCAAATTATGCTCCGTATGTCTAAAAATAGACATAGTCTAAAAATAGACTTTGCGCTTTAATTTGCCTCTCAAGGGCCCACTTAGTGAAGGCGACTTCATTTCACTAAGCTCCATCATCTTTTCGCATTCTCTTCAAATTTCAGAAACAAAGGAACGTGATGATGGATAACTTTGCTCAAATCCTTCAACGACTGCCCACATATGGCGCATCCGCATCCAACAGCCACTCTGGAGGCGCCACTCCCTTCAAGGTACAGGTAAACTTTGACATTCCTATATTTGAAGGAAAAATAGATGCAGACGCTGTAGACAGATGGTTAAATTTGTTGGAAGGGTATTTCTCGGTCCATGACTTCTCCGACCGAGAAAAGATTATTTTTGCACTCCTCAAAGCCGCCCCCCATGTCAAAGACTGGTGGGAAACCTACCGTGAGCAAGAGGGCGAAGGGGAACCCTCTCTGTTCTCGACCACACCCACTTGGAATTCGTTCCGAGACGACATCAAGGAACAATATTACCCCGTGGGGAGCTATGAGGACAAATACATCCAATGGACCACGCTGCGGCAATAAAAGGATCAAGATGTGCACGAACTGACGAATCTGTTCCATACCCTGCGCACAAAGTTGGGTATTAAAGATTCAGAGAGAAATTTGGTGCTCAAGTACCGTGGCTGTCTGCACAAACACATTCAGGAGGAAATGGAGTTCCTCGACATTACATCACTTGGCACGGCATATCGCTATGCCGCCAAGATCGAGCAGAAATTTAAGCAGAAGAAGCGAGACTTTGGATCTGCGAATCCGAAAGGTGCCCCCGAATCGAAGAACAAGGGGTAAGGCCAAAGCAATGCGACTCAGAACAACACCACAAATCCAAAGAAGGACACAGGGAAGTGGTGTGAATTTCATAACAGCCCATCAGTGAGGCTTTCAAACCGTGGGCGCCGCTTGCAACTGGGTGGTCCTCGGGCGCCTGGGCACTCGATCTCTCGCTTGGACACCCTCAGAATACTGCCAGAAAGATCTATCCGAGGAATACAACTTTCGGAACGAATTTGATCATCAAATTCGTCCCGAAAGTTGTATTCCTCGGATAGATCTTTCTAACGAGCTATTGAGTGCATCAAACGGAGATCGGGTGCCAAAGTTACGCCCCCGGGAAGTTGAACCACCAATTTACCCAAACGGGCGCCCACAGTTTTGGCGCCTCATCTCCTACGGTTAGGTTTTTGGACGTTTCAGATTCTACATTGTTTCTCACAATAAATAGGCCCTCGAGCCTCATTGTAACACAGTTCAGAGGTCTGTAGCCATCACATCTCTTCTCAGAGATTCGCTACCAGCACCCTAGCTATTTTATTTCCATTATGTCTGTAAGCATATTTCTGTTATTAATGAAATGACGCATTATTTCCACTGCATCTCTGTATTTATGGTTATGTGTTTATTCTATTGCGTTCCTGCATAAATCCGGATCACAAGAACACCGTAGACCAAGTAGCCTTATCCATTGGACAATGGGTCAAAAATGCGAAAATTGACAATGCACAAGCAGCGACTTCAATACTAAGGCTAAGGCAAAATAAATCCATATCATACATATCATCAAGTTTTATAGCCTTCATATAAGACACAAAATTCAATAATGATTGGCATATAAACCTGCAGTTAAACATGACATGGTATATACAATGATGATGACATAGATTCTGATCCTTTGTTTTCAACAATGGTAGTGCTTCAAAAGCCTACCATTTACTGCTCCTCCAGGGCAATCTTGGCCATCCATTTCCGAAAGCAAGAAGGCATTCTGTCCTTTGTATGCTGAGATCCTGTATGGTCCTTTCCACAGATTGTCGAACTTACCGTGCTTCCCTTTGTCTTCATTTCTGGCATCCCATTTCAACACTATATCATCCAGCTGAAACTTGTCTGCTTTTATCTTCCTGTCATAGATCTTTTTAATTTTCTCCTGCAACTGAATAGCGTTCTGTGACACTTCCTCTCTTGTTTGCTGAAGGTGGATCATTTGATTGATCCTTCGCTGATTTTCATTGTCCTCGCTGCCAAATTCTTGTAATAATATCATAACTGGGACTGTAAGGGATGTAGGAAAGACAACATCAGTACCATAAACCAGCTCAAATGGTGACATACCTATTGATCTTTTACTGCTAACTCTGTCTGCCCACAGTGCGTTGATGAGCTTTCGGTGCCAATTTCTTTTGTTTGCCTCCAGCATTTTCGTAATTATATTCACCAATGATTTGTTAGAGGACTCAGCCAGGCCATTTCCTTGTGGATAATAAGTTGTCGAATGGCCCAGCATGATGTTGTATTTGTCACAGAAGTCGATCATTTTCTTGGATCTGAACGCTGCTGCATTTTCTGTTACGATTTTGCATGGGCAGCCAAAACGAGATAAAATATTTGATTCTAGGAATTGAATGATTACTGTTTCTATTGCTTGCCTGGCTGGGACAGCCTCGATCCATTTCGTAAAGTAATCTGTCCCTGTCAATATCCATCGGTGCTGCGCTGAGGACGCGGGATGAATCTCTCCTATGAAATCGAGCCCCCACTACTGAAAGGGTGCGTTCACTGAAATTGGTTTCAAAGGGAGTGGAAGCAACTTCTTCTTCCCTTGGAAGATTTGGCATTCATGAAATTTCATCACTGTCTTATATAAATCAGAGAATAATGTGGGCCAATAATATCCTGCTCTCAATACCTTGTTAGCTGTAGTCTTCCAAAATAAGTGACCGCCACAGTCGCCTTTGTGAAACTCGTGCATTACCTTCTGCGCTTCTTCTTCAACCAAAAAATTGAGTAGAACGCCTCCTGGATCTTTCCAATACAGAGCGCTGTCTAAAATGCAGTATTTTGCAGATTTTAGCTTCAGAGATCTACCCTTACTCTTAGACATGCCTGTAGGAGGTGACAAATGCTGAAGGACATAGACAATGTCTGAATACCACGGGGACTGTAGAAAAATATTTGCAATTGGAACCAGTAAACCTTCATCGTCCTCTTCTGCCACTGCTGTTATCAGGTTTATATCTAAGGCGCACAGATTTGATTGGGCCATCAATTTCGCCAAGCCTTGTCCTTTGATCAACTTCATGGACTTGATCTCCAGATCGTACTCCAACATAGCTGCTATCCACTTACCCCTTCGACCTTCTGGATTAGTTTGCATCAACACATCCTTCACTGCTGCGTTAGGGACATAAGCTATAGTATGTGAATGCAGAATATAGACCCTGAAATCCTTCAATGCCTTGATAAGAGCCAATGCCTATTTTTCGATAATGTTATATATTAAAGCAGCATCTCTGATAGTCCTACTGAAAAAGGCAATTGGATTTTCTACCTCATCTCTCTTTTACATTGAAACGGCAGCCAAAGTATGCTCAGATGCAAATGAAAATATGATAAAATCTTGAGTATAGTCGGGACTGATCAAAACTGGGGCATTGGACAAAGCGAACTTTACCAGATTGAATGACTTGATCGCTTCTTCACTCCACTTGAAAGTGCTGTCCTTCTTCAGCATTTTAGTCATTTCCCTCAAATGTTCAGCCAGATTGGGTATAAATCGACGTAAAAAGTTCATTTTACCATTAAAAGCCTGAATCTCCTTCTTGTTTCGTGGCAGGTCTATGAGCTGAATTGCCTCCACTCTAGCTGGATCGATCCGAATACCATCTTTGGAGATGATATGCCCCAGCAACTTGCCGTCATCCATGGAAAAGAGACATTTCTTGGGATTGAGAGAAATTCCAAATTTTCTGCATCGCTGAAAAACAACTCTCAAATGGTGCAAATGCTCATCATCTGATCTTGAAAACACTGTCAAATCATCCAAATAAACAACCAAAAAAACATCTTTTTCATTTGCGAAAGCGATGTCCATTGCACGCTGGAAAGTAGCTCCCGCATTCTTCAGTCCAAAAGGCATTTTGGCATACTGGAAGGTTCCCCAGGGTGTTGTGAAGGTAGTTTTATCTTGGTCCTTCTCATGCACCAATATTTGGTTGTAGCCTGAGTAGCCATCAAGTAGTGACATCCTGGATGCCCCAACTACTCTCTGCAGAATATGGCCCATTTTCGGAAGTGGATAATTATCCTTTAAGGAGGCCTTATTCAAGTTCCGAAAGTCTATACATAACCTTATTTCTCCAATTTTCTTACGCACTGGGACCAAATTCGAAATCCAATAAGAAAATCTAATAGGAACTATGATTCCAGCTTTGTACAATCTGTTTACCTCTTTTTCGATGGATGGCAGTAGCTTCGGATTGATTCTTCTCAGCTTCTGTCTGAATGGCTTTTGATCCGGTTTGATAGGAATAGTATGCTGGATTATGTTCTTATCATATACCTTCAAATCTGAATAATCCCGTGCAAATACATCAGAAAATTCAGAAAGCAACTTCACATACTTCTCCTTCGCTTCAGGGGACAATGTCTTTGACAATTTCACGAACTTGGGCTGATCAGGTGTTCCAAGATTCACATCTTCAACTCCTTTCTCTGTGGGCACCAAGCTTGGCTTCTTTGCAACATCGTCCTGATCAAACAGCTCCTCTAGAGGTATGAGACCTCTAGGAATTACATTATCTTTCAGCTGCAATATGTCCATCTGGTTTGTTTCCATTTCTTGATCATCAACCGCATACTCGCCTTCTATGGGAGTGTCCTTGAATTTTCCATCACCCTGTAAGAATGCATTGATCTCATTATCATCCCAAAATACTTGCCAATACCTTAAATTGTCTGGAACAGCGGGCCTATGTTTGACATAGATTTGAAACTTATTGCTGGAGTTCATCGGAATCTTCAGGTTACTTGCAGTAGTGGCAAGAGAATCAGCAATAAGATTCTGCATCCTGGGCACTGCTGTCAAAGTGTACTCTGGGAATGTCTTCAAAATGTCCAGAACTACATTTCTGTATGCCCTCAGTCTTGGATGTTTAGCTTGGTATTCTCCTTTCACCTGCTTGATTATTAACTCAGAGTCACCATACACAGAAATCCTTTTCGCCTTCAACTTCTTCAAGATTTTGAGGCCTGCAATCAGAGCTTCATACTCTGCTTCATTGTTGGAGCAGTCAAAAGCCAACTTATAAGCACATACTCTAACATTACTAGGGACTCTTTCAGGCTGGAAAATAGGGCTCCGAATCCATATTCCAATGCCTGCTCCATCCTTACCAACAGCTCCATCAAAGTCCATACCCCATAGGCCTTCTTCTTCTTCTTGTAGATGCTGAAATTTAGTTTCTTCCTTCTCTTCACCTTGGCTGATTTTTGGTTGTTCGTTGTCTTTTAGCTGTTGGGGGACTGAAGGCTCAGAAGTACTTGTCGTTTTTTCCTTTTCCTGTTCGAGGACCTCTCTGAAATTTTCTGAAATCTCAGGTATCTCGTCCACTTGTACCAACTAAACATCCTCATCATTTAAACCACCATCTGAATATAAGAAAAAATACTCTAAATCTATGTGGACTGCATTGATGGGATGGTTTACTGGCTTGTATTTGCTAGTAATCATATATTTCATTTTATTTTCCCTATATAACTTTCTCAACTGGCCAAATACAGGGATTGTGGCATAAGAGAAGTCAAGCTGCATGGTTCCCTTAAGTTTTGCACCCCAAGACCTAGATAGAAGCATTCCAAACCGTGGTGGGACATCAGCAACAACTACATCCATCAAGACATTTTTGGCTAGGATTTGATCTAAAGACACTACTAAATCTTTGATGAGACCAATACAATGGACCCTACTTGAGTCAAAAGAATACAAATCGTGGTATTTTCTAGTAACATCGAGGCCTAGCTTCTCCATGACAGCTTTAGGCATCAAATTATGTGAGGCCCCGGAGTCCAACATGGCGTTATGCAAGACAAATTCATGCAACCTAAGACTTAGGTAAAAGGGAGGTATCTCATTTTCTTCAGATTCTTCTGTGGCTGGACCAAAAATAAGTTCAGGGTAGTCATCTTCCACATTGACCATATCAGAAAGAGGGTCTATTTTCAAGACTTTAGACACCTGACTTCTATATACACTGTTTTTCACCAACTCGGTCAAGGGCACAAACACTTTCAACTTGGAAATTTCTCTTTCTAAATTAAAGGAGGAAGCTTTTTCTACCTCTTTAATGGGAGGGTCTTTCTTCTCTATTTTCTCCTTTGCTATGCTTTGCTGGCCTTTTTCGTTTTCTGTGTTAGTAGCTGCGGGTGCTTTGCTGGATGAAGGATTGGCCGGCTCTTTTCCTTTCTTCTATGTCTCGTCCTTCATTTGGAGTTCTTTTCTCTTTTGAATGGGATTGATTGTGAAGTTTCTATTCCTCAGGGAATACTGCCTTTGCTGGGCTGCTAGAGCGTTCATATACCCTCTCTGGTAGTCGTCAGATTCTTCTTCTAACACTACCTCATTTTCCAAGATGAAATTTTCTTCCCCTCGAATGTCTGGAGTCGCCACTATGTATTCTTCGTCTTCTGTGAGGAAAATGGGTGCACCATCAGCTGTGAAAAAGTGATTGGCCTCAAATACAGGGTTATCATCGTCGGAGTCGGTCCCTTGCACGTAGTTCTGCTGTAATGGCGTTTTGATCTGCTGCTGTGGTGCCGCTTGGTCCTGCGCCCTCTGTTCTCTTTGTCTAATTCTGAATTGCAGCTACTGTTGTCCTCTAAAATTTAGATTTCTTATTTGGGGTTCAGGTCTGTCCGAAATTGTTAATCGATCAACCATCTTTTCCATTGTACGAATCAGTGTGTCCATTTTGCTGTCCAAAGGGGAGGCTTCCTCTTTCACCATGACTTTCTTTTCAGCTCTGGCTCGAGCTCTTCTAGCCAGCAGATTAGCTTCAACGTTTACTGCTATCTTTTGCATCTCTTCAAGTGATGGTGGATCTCTTTCACGCATATGATATGCCATGTCGGCATCAAAACCATCCGGAAACTTCAGCATAGCTGAATCCACAGGAGGTTTGAGGTTAGCCGGAATTGCATTGTATACCGCATTGAATCTAAAACAATAGTCTTGCACCGTTTCACCCACATTTCTTTTAATATTCTCATATTAAGACAGAATTTGGTGTGGATTCTTTTTCACCTCCCACCGATCTAAGAACTGTGTGTGTAACTCTTGCAAAGTGTGAATAGAACCCGCTGGTAAAGCTCTAAACCATTTTCTAACTTCACCTCCGAGGCTTTGAACAAAAAACCTGGTAGCTACATTCTCTTCTTCTATTTCATGCAAGTCAAAAAAGTCATTCATCTTGTCAACATGCTACTGGGCTGTAATGCCCTGAGTGGCATCAAAGATAGGAATTTTACTCTGATAATCAGCAGGCCTATCATTAAGAACCTGAGGTAAAACCAAGGGTGCATACCGGGCAGCCATGATTCTGGGAGGATTTACCACAGCGTTTGTAGTACTGGGATTTGAGGTATGTGTTGATGGAGGAGATGAAGACTGGGAATTGACTAATGGGAATGCTGATGAATCAGTGGGATGGAATGTTGGCCCTGATGATTCTGAAACCTCGGGAATATTAGTTACAGTGATGGACTGAGGAGAATTCAAAATGTAGTCATCAATGGAAGAATTTTCTCTCTGAACTTCAATATCTACAAGTAACTCCGGATCTAAAACCGTGTCTTCAAGTGCAGTTTCAGACTTATTTCTAAACAAAGAAAGCTCAAAACTCTCATCAAAAGAAAGCTCTTCTACAAAAAACCACTCACTGGGCCAATTATGGGACCTGAAAATAGGTGTAGGACTTAGCGATCCCTCCTGCCTTCTGACTATTCTTGGGGTAAGATTTGGATTTTCAAACACAGGGGGAGGATTTGGATCAGGATTAGCCCTTGTATATCTTCTTGAAGCCAGTGTGGTCAAATTACTACTGTACAATATTTATATCAGCCTAGAAAACTCTGAAATATCATCATCAAGACTTTACAAGAAAAATATTACTGGGGTGACAAATCTTCTATGCAAAAAGTTTGTAATAGTCCCCAGTATGGTCGCCAGAGATGTTAGCACCCAATCTGGACCTCAGGCTGAAAAAGGCAAATCAGGGTAACAGCTAAACCACTCTTAGCCTTGTAGCTAGCCCTACAAGGACAGGAGAGGGCTCTCTCCGTAGAATAGATATTCAATAAGACAAAAATGAACTGAATTTACGCTAGGTATATAAATGGGAAGAGGGATTTTAATAAATGACTGAAATTTCAGGGATGTATGGGACAAAAGGACAACTTGAGCTAAGGAATTAAATCATGGATACAGGGTATTTCATGGGGCGAGATAGGTAGGAGATTTAGAAATCAAATTGAAATAAGATGGAGTGGAAAGACTGTTGAGAAGCTGAAAAGGGCATAATAAATTAATTCTTTTCAAACAAAAGAAAATACACAGAGTATGAATGATTCCCCAAGGCAGAGCATATAAAATGGATTCTACCTTTCTAACTTGAAAACATTCAACTGGAAATGTTTATGAATGAATGGTAAAACATAACGAAGTACATATGAAACACAAGAATAGACATTCAATAACACAATAATAAACTGATTTTAGGCTAGATATATGACTGTGAAAGGGGTTTTGATAAATGACTGAAATTTTTCAGGGATGTATGGGACACAAGGACAGCATGAACTAAGGAATTAAATCAGGATACAGGGTATTTCATGGGGCAAGATAGGCAGGAGACTTAGCAATCTAGATTGAGATAAGATGGAGTGGAAGGACTGTTGAGAAGCTGAAAAGGGCGTAATAAATGGATCCTTTTCAAACAGAAGAAAATACACAGAGTATGAATGATTCCCCAAGGCAGAGCATATAAAATGGATTCTACCTTTCTAACTTGGAAACATTCAACTGGAAATGTTTATGAATGAATGTTGCAACATAACAATGTACATATGAAACACAAAGAAGAGACATATGCTAAAACTCATACCACATGAATCCCACAAATAAAAGCTGCATCACTTTATTAATTCCCTGCCAAACTTTACAATGGAGCGCAGAGCTCACTGCCACACTATTCCCCTCTTCTGAGTTTTCGGACCTCAGACTTTCAGCCTTATGCAAATGATTGGAATTTACAATAAATAGACATAATTTGTGGGAATATGGATCGATGGGAAGAGGAGGAATCATAACTGGAGATGGAAGACCAAGAGCTCATAATATTCTCATAAAGGAAGAGCTGCGTTACATTATTCCTCTTGAAATTTTCGGATATCCAATGCGGAGGAAAAACCTGTAGCGTGGATCCTCTAGAATCATTGCTGAAGATGCGAATGTTACATTTCTATTTCTTCAGCCTCAGACGTTCCACTTTCCATTATTTCTTTATTCTCTGACTTTTTAATAAAATACTGCAGAAATAGAACACAATAAAAATATATGCTTTGTGAAGGGAAACCATATTTTAGATGGGATAGAGGAGGGAAAGGAGGCGGGATCTTCATTATAATCGCAATCAGAATGGAGCAGGGGGGGCAGGCGGATTGACATATTACAAATATGCGATGCGATGGGGAGGAAGGCCTTTGTAATAAACAAATATAACCAAAGTTTTGAATTAACAAAGGGTTGGGCCTTTTATTTATTAACGAGCGGAAGTACTGATGGTGGGACCCAAGGACAAATCGCAATCGCAAATCAGAATGGGAGAGTAATCGCAATCGGGAGGCAGGGATGTGCGATTAAGCGATTAGACGTGCACCATCCAATCGGCGGGGAAGATCAACGGTTGTGGGTTAATCGGGGGCGAGCCATCGGCAGGAGTCAATCGGAGGTGGGATTTAAAACAATGTGATTGGAACGTTCTGATTGGCAGAGGGCCGTTGGATTAAATGATGAGATCGACGGCTCTGGTGTAATCAGGAGTATGTCAATCGGAGGGGGATTTATGGAAGTGCCGATTGCGATGGTGCGATTGGATGCGGGTCGTCCGATTGGACTGGGAGATCAACGGCTGAGGGATAATTGGAAGCAGTGGATTGAGAGATCGGAGGGGAACTTGCGATCGGGGAATGATGCAGTGCAATCGATCGGAGGGAGGGGTGCGATTGATCGATCGAAGGTCACAAGACTTGCGATGCGATCAATCGCATCGGAGATCTTTGTGATTGGTTAATCGGGACATACGAATAAACGTTGTGATTTTCATAATATCAAGCTTTATAATAAGGTTTTCGGGGATGGAAAAGGGGGAAGTGGTTTATATAAAGTTTTTATTATACAGTTCTAAGGCATGGAGGGGAAGTGGTTATGTAAATCACATTTTTGTTTTAAGTAATTCATAATGCGAGTTTGTGATCGGGAAGGGGAAAAAGGGGTTTTTTAAAGGGAATTGAACATAAAGTTTAAAGGATAAATGGGAAAAAGTGAGGGGACTTAGGGAATAGAGGGCCTTTACTTCACTTAAGCATAAAATTCAATCCAGAAGTCAGTTTTGAGAGTGTAGTATACCGTTGGAAATCTCTTTCCGGGCTCTTTCTGATGGATCTACTTTGAAGATGATCTGGTGCCAAACATGATGTGGAAAACTTCTCTGAAGGCAGGGACATCATTTTGTGGAGATAACAGCTTCTGAATTGTGACTGAAAGGCAAAGTATCATGGCTTCACCTAAAAACCATGGTTTTGAGGTGAAGCTTGCATCAAACTGAACAAATGATATCTTTGATCTTCCTGGTGTTGTGCTTGTATTTATTGACTTCCTCATGGCCTTGCTGATCTTAATTGACATTTGACTCATTAATTTGACCATGGTGAGACCTTAGAGACAAATGAGACCCATCCTATGACCTACTGATATGATTTTGGGAATGAAAGTGACTAATGACCGAAGAACATAGGGAAGAAAATCAGCAAGTACCTCATGAGGGGAAACAGGCTGAAGACTGCTAATCAATATGTACATCAAGTTTAGCAGTTGTTTCTTTATTTTCAGTATCAACTTTGCTGCTAATATCTTCTTTTTGTAAAACAAGATTAGTTCCTATTACTTCTTTCTGAGTCTATATGATGATTTTGCTGGCAGATGTTTCTGTTACTGTTTTCCCAAATGTATTCTTTGTTTCATTATGTTGTGATTCATTCTCCTGTATAGGAACTCTCAATTGATCCAGAGGAACTTTGAGTAACCTTTGGCTTCTAAATAACATAAACTTTTTCATTTCTTCACCCTGAAATTTGGACTTGGCCAAATCAAAAACTTGGGAAAAATTATCTACACAAACAAATAAATCATCAAACATATATGGTTCATGTTTGAACCGAGAAATTGAAACAGAAGTAGTAAAATCAAATGCCACTTTCCTTGGGTCATATTGTCTCCCTGGGATTGTTGAAAGCTTGAGATTGGTTAGCTTACCAACTTCTTTTTCAGCATGAAAAAAATTATTGAGAGTATAGTCACCACATTTAAAAGGAAAAGTAGGCCACATAAGCTTCTTGTTGTTCTTCAAAGTCCTAGACATGCCTTCTACTGTCAGCTGATATCAAATTTCCTGTGCTAACAGTTTGTCTGGAACATACAAAGGAAGAATGTTTGGTTCTACAATTCTTCTGAAAACTCTGATATATGTGAACCTTTCCTCTCCAAACCAATCCCCAATCGAGGATAAATCAAGTTTAGCCTTCTCAGAAAAGCTAGGAGGGAATCAGCCAAAAATAGTTTGATAAATTGGGATAAGAAAACCGCAACAAACTCTGTAAACATGGCTTTTGAAATACCCCTTCCACAAGAACTTGTGATATATATGAATAGGAACAGGTTCTTTAAGGGTCCATTTCCATCCTAACATGGGGAATTCATAATTGAAACAAAGGGCATCTAGGATATAAGAACAAAAATAAAAAGGAGTGGTATTTCCTGAGTTTCTGTCTTTCCTATACTCAAGTATCCTGTTGGCTATCTTATCAGAAAGAATGACAGCCCAATCCATTATCTTGGAATTAACAACAGAATGTATTAATGACACCATTTGTATAGAAAACCTAGCTGAGTTATCATTCCCAAAAAATCTGCACATCATAGCTGCGGCATAACAGGGAGGCGAAAGAGACTCCACAGAGTACATACCTCATGCCTCGTGTCTATGCTTTTCAGGAGCCTTTCTCCATTATTTAATCAGTTCTGACTGATTTTCATGATTCGCAGCAAATTCCTTGATGAATTCTTTGTTATAGATTTTCTGCGGGTCTAGAAGGTGGTACATTGCTTTAATGTCCTCTGCTTTGAATGACCCAAATATTTCTCCAGAAGCTGAAACAAAGGTTCTATTTTGGATAGCCACATTATCAATTACCCACCGAATAACATCATAATATGGAAAAATGTTTGACCGAGCTACAATTTGGTGCAGGAATGAGTTCGCTAATACACTAAGAAGAGTCTCAGAATTAGATTTTGAGTCGTCTTCATCAGGAACTGTTGCCTTGGCCTCAACACCTTTAGGGTTTTCCTTTTCAAGCAAGTTATATACATTTTCCCATGTCATCTTACCAAGTCCCTGGCATGAGGTATCTGTAACCAGCTTAAGCTTTGTTGGTTTCTCTTTAGGCAGTATGGTAAACATAGGAGCTTTTGCAGCGACGACAGCTTTTGATTTCCTGGATCTTTTTGACATTTTGGTATTAGGCAACGTTTCCCTTGTTCTGCGAATTAAAGGATTGGACGCTCTATTGTTCTGTAATGAAGAAACGCTTTCAGCCGAGGTGAAAATTCAATAATGAGAACAATTATACAAAAGTATTCATTCTTTAATTTCCATTTATTATTTCCGTGTTTATAACATAAATTCCCTCTAAAGAGTCACACTCACGCATTCAAAACAAAATAAATTGTTATTATTTGTTTTATTTTCAATAAATGGTAAAGTACAATCAGAGATCGGCATATTTTGAAATAAGTGTAAAAATATTACCTTTTGAATCCTTGTGATGCGATGAATAAATAGTGTATGGGCATTAACTAATAATTTCATCGGGAATTTTAAAAGGTAAATGAAATAACATAATATGATTTCTGCTAATTTCCAATTGCAATGATCACATCGGGGATTTTTAAATGGAGTGGATCGTTAAAGAGTTTCTCCAATTTCCGATTGTGATGAGGTGGGGTCCGCCATGTCGAAGTCTTTCAATCAAACGAATATAACGTTTAATTCTCCGAAATGTGATTGCGATGAATCGCATCGCATCGGAAGTGTGCAAAACAAAAATAACACTTTAAATCTTATCCGATTTGTGATTCCGATTGAGTTCCATCGCATCGGAGTTTTACGAAGTGAATATAGAACTTAAAGATCTCTCCGATTTCCGATTTCCGATTTGTGATTACTGTACACATCTAATATTGTTAAATATAAAAACTTTATGTAATATTTTGATATGATAAAAGCTTTATATCTCATCGGATCGAAAAGTTTTTTAAGGTTGTATTTGTTTATACACACTTGTAAATAAAAATATGCAATATGTCCTTTTATCAATGAACCTCTTATTCCTAATAAAAAGTGATCGGATTGTTTCTAAATATTTTATTTATATCTAGAAAGGAAGATAAAAAGGGGAACTATTTCTGAATGAAATTTATTCTAAAAATTTAGAAATGGGGAGTGTTGTTGTATAGTACAACAATTAGCGATTCACTGGAAGAAACAGTTATCTCTGAAAAATTAAAATGAACACTATATTTCTAGTAAGTAAAAATTTCTAAAGATAATGAAAACTATCTTAGGATAATTCAAATAAAATCTAACTATGAAAAATAAATAAAAATCACTTACAATTTCTTTCTAATTCTTCAAAGATAAAAACATTTTTGGGTTATCTCAAACTTTGATTGGTTGATAATAATAAAGTAAGTGGATTTCTTCAAGTTTAGCTTTTTTAATATACTCTATTTTCATAGGCATTGCCTCTGCTGCCAGCAAACGTTCATAGTCTCGACAGGGTTACCTTTTAACCATCAACCATTCATTATCCCATCCAACTAAGATTATGACTCTTTAAAAATAAATTCATAGGACATATTATCTTATGTTTTTTGTCTTTTATTTATTTTTTTAATTTGAGAGCCATTGTTCTGGTTTGGTAGCCAGTTAGTAACGATGCCATTCACTAGTTGTAATTAAACTGAACAAGCTAGCTCGTGATGAGACCCCTTGTCTTACTTTTATAAGCCATTACCCTGTTTTGGTATGCAATATTGGTAATGTCAGTTTTATTACTTCTTATGATCATGGTAAGTAGGCTCGTGATGAGACCTCTTATCTCCTAAATTTTGTCTTATAATTTCTTAGAATTACATTCTAAAAAATCACAACCAAAATGGATGGGGTGAAATTGTTGTATCCTTAAGAATAAATGGATGACAATTTTTAGAGTTTTTTTTTTGCTAAAACTTGAAAAATTCTTTACTTTTTAAAGATAACCTTTCTCTACTTAATAAAATTATAATGATTTACATTTTCCTCAAAGTTTCAAAAGATCATGCAAATGTTTTGAACAAATTTTCAAAGTTTAACATTTTATTTTAAACTATCCAAACTTGTGATGATTTCCCTAAAAATTATTATTTACACAAAATAAGTATTTATAATATTCTTTCTAAGACAATTTTTTGATAGTAAAAAGTCAATTAGAGACTATTAACAACCTTTATTTACCAAAATAAATAAAAATTGCAAAAAGGAATATGTACAAGTAAGAAGGGGTTACCTCCTCATGGAAAGAATTTCTTTAAGACAAGCCAATTTATAGGAAGAGGTTCTCTCTTTCCTGTTAAATCTTGGAGTATGAATGTATATGAGCCTATCTTTTCTGCAATCTGAAATGGTCCGAGCCACAATTTCTGGAATTTGGTATGCTTACCTTTTTCTTCATGTGCTTTATCCCATTTCAGAACAAGATCACCAATTGACAAATGTTTTTCAGTCGGTGGAACTTGAATCAAAAGAAGATTTTACAAGTTGTTGATGTTTTTCATGAATACTTTTTGCTTTCTCTCTATCTTCTTCTAATTTAAGGATTTGATCAAATCTCAACTGAATGGATGAGGAAGGATTTTCTTCAATGAATTGCACTAGGGCTAATGATGGAAGAGCTAGATTTGATGGTATCACAGCTTATTTACCATAAACTAAATTGAAAGGTGAAGTTCCTATAGAAGCTTTAAGAGTAATACGATCAACCCATAATGCAAAGATTAAAGACTTGTGCCAATTCTTTTGATTTTGATCAATGGTCCTTTTAATGATTTTGATGAGATTTTTGTTAGTGGATTCAGCTAAACCATTACCTTGTGGATAATAATTCACTGAATATTTCAATTTAAAACCTCTTTTAATTGCAAATTCCACTATACTATTACCAGAAAAATAAGATGCATTGTCGAAGACTAGAGTGTTAGGTACACCAAACCTGGTAATGATGAATTGATCGATGAAATCAATAATTGCATCATAATTGGCTAGCTTTAGAGGAATTTCTTCTACCCACTTTGTGAAGTAATCTGTTGCTGTGAGGAAGTATTTGTGTTGTTTTGAAGAATGAGGTACTATCTCACCAATAATAGCAAGCCCCCATTGCTCAAATGGTTGCTCAATGTTTACTGGCTGCAAAGGAAAAGCTGGCTTCCTTTGTCTTCCACTAGCAGTTTGGAAAATATTGCACTTCCTCACATAATCATGTGTATCTTTGAAAAGGGTAGGCCAATAATATCCAACATGGATGAGTTTGTGAGCTGTGGTATCACCTCCAAAATGGCCTCCTACTGGTCCATCATGTAATTCCTGCGATACCTTTTTTGCTTCAGTATTTTCAAGACATCTTAATAGGATTGAATCATAATTTTTCCTGAATAACACATCGTCAATGATTTCATATTTAGTAGCCTTCAATCTTAAAGCACGTTTACTCTTATAGCTGAGATTAGAAGGAAAATACCCATTTTTCAAGTAAAATATCAGATCAACATACTGAGATTCAGAATCTGTAACACTTATCTGACTTACTTGAACAACATTTTCTGGATCATCTTGATTTTTTGGTATGTTATGAGCTCCTGCTAATAATCTGAAAAAACCTTGACCTCTAACAATCTTTGCTGATTTAATATCAATATCATATTCTTGCAAAGCTGTCACCCAATTAGCCCTTTTTTCTCCTACTTCTCTTTGAATTAATAATTTTCTTACTGCAGAGAATGGGACAATAACTTTTGTGTGTGTTTTTAAGAGAAAAGGCATAAAATGTTTGACTGACTTAAATACAGTGAAGGCTTGTTTTTCTACATCAGAACAATTCAGCTCAGCTCCTTGCAGATTCGAGCTAAAGAAAGAAATCAATTCTTTAATTTTTTGATCATTGAGCTGTGTTAAAACAACAACATAGGATGTTTCGGTTTCCAAAGTATATAGAATAAAATCTTTAGAAAAATTGGGAGTATTCAATGCAAGTGCATCAATGATTTCCTTCTTGATTGCATCAAAGGCTTATTTTTCTTTATATCCCCATTTAAATACTGAATTTTTCTTAATCATATTCTGCATAGGTAAAACAATTTGAGAAAAATCTGGAATGAATCTTTTTACAAAATTAATCTGCCCTAAAAATGATTGCATGGAATTTTTATTATGAGGTAAAGAAATATTAGAAATTTCTTTAACTCTGTCAGGATCGATATATATACCATATTTTGACACAACAAACCCTAAGAGTTTTCCTTCATCGAGAGAAAAGAAGGATTTCTTTGGGTTTAAAGAAATACCAAACCTTCTACATATTTCAAATATTTGTTTCAGATCATGTAGATGATTGGATCTCTTCTTTGAATAAAACGTTATGTCATCAAGATAAATAACAACTGATCTATTAATCAGACCCTTAAATGCTATGTCCATGGCTCTCTGGAAAGTAGCTCCTGCATTTACTAAACCAAAAGGCATTTTCTGATAAGCATAGGTTCCCCATTTGGTTCTGAAAGTGGTTTTCAACCTATCATCTGGATGTACTAAAATTTGATTATAGCCTAAAAATCCATCAAGGAAGGACATGAGTTCAGAACCAGCTATCTTTTGGAGTATTTGCTCCATGGTTGGAAATGGGAAATTATCTTTTTGACATGGCTTGTTTAAATTTCTAAAATCAATACAGATTCTAATATCACCATTTTTCTTCTTGATAGGTACCATGTTGGAAACCCAATTGGAATGCCTTACAGGAAAAATGATTTTGGCTTTCAAAAGTTTGTTGAGTTCTATTTTGATTTGATCCTCAAGATTTGGATGAATATTTCTTAACTTATGTTGAACAGACTTAACATCAGATAGCATTGGAATTGTGTGTTGAATCACAGAAATGTCATAAGTCTTTAAGTCCTCATAACTCCAAGTGAAGACATTTTTATATTTACTCAGAAGTTTAATAAAAGTAGATCTTTCTTTTGGAGTTAAATTGAATCCTAGATTAACATTCTGAGGTTTAGAATTAGAGCCAAGATTCACTAATTAGAGCCAAGATTCACTAATTCACTAATTCTGAGGTTTTGATTTCTAGGAATAGAAGATATATTAAATGCTATAAATTGAGTGGTAAGGTCGTCTACTAGGGTTTGATAATGTTTGAGATGTCTTGAAAGACAATGGATGGTATTCCTTACTTGTCTTATTACAATTTTGGAATCTCCATATACTTTCAAGTATTTTAAATTTTACCCTATAGCCTTATAAAGCCCTTGAATCAAGGCTTCATATTCAGTGGTATTATTAGTGCACTCAAATTATAATCTACATGATAGCATGGTTTTATCTCCTTCTGGATCAACTAGGATGCATCCTGCTCCTGCTCCATCACTAGATTTTGATCTGTCAAAATATAATGACCAAAATAAAGTTCCATCTATAGGTTTATCTACAAATGAATCAGAAATATTAACAATTCTAGAAGAATCAGATTGCAAAAAAATTTCAATTTGAGAAACAAAAGTATTTACAGAAAAAGGTGATTTTGGTGCAGTAAAATTCCCAAGAATTGACTCAGCAGAATAACCTCGAAGAATATTATTGTTGAAAGCTACAGGTTCGTTTGGTTGTTCAAATTCAGTTACAGTGTGCGTCATATGTTTTTCTCACTCGACTTTGATTTGATTTGGTTTCCCTTTGTAGGGAAGCCACATATGTGAAAAATCAGTTGCGATATAGCCATTAAGTTTCGCAGACCAGTCTCTGCTTAAGACTAACCCATAGAATTCAGGAATATCTGCAATTAGAATATCAATTCTTTGGAAAATCCTAGGATCGGAAGCTAGTCTAATGGTAACTGAATTTATTTCTCCTACAACTTGAACTTTAGAGCGATCCAATTGTACAATGTGAACTGCAGACTTTGTGGTTCGATATTCAATTTAGCATAGATTGAAGTAGGCATTATATTAGAGGATGCTCCAGAATCAATTAAACAATTATGCAAATTCTTATTGTAGATTTCATAAGTCAACAGAATTGGAGGTGTCTGAGAATTTTATCTTTCTCCAATAAGAACAGTGTCTGTTGCATCTACTTTGTCTGGTGGCTTACCAGTCCCTTCACCTGCTTTAGCTACTACACCACTTGGTATAGGGGAAATAGGCGTAGAATTTAATTATTTTAATAGCACCTTTTGTTGATGTTTAAGTTTGCTGAGTTCATGTAATGAGATGTTTGCTCTAGTATTTTTCATGTCCTCAAAAATATTATAATCCATCGGATCTGATACCACCAGAGTCTTAGATGATGATGTGTGAGGATTGGGAGATGATGGCTGATTCTAAGTGGGTAAGGAAGAAGATTTATTTGTAGGAGTTTTGTCTTTGGTACTCGAAGTTGTAGTTTTATTCTTTGGAACAGTTTGAACAGGTTCTGATGTAGATTTTCTCCTTGTACTCACAGGCATAGCTTCTTGTTCAATTTCACTATCCCACATTCCATGTAATTAAGCTATTTCTTCCCTTTCATCTTCTTCATATGACACTAGAGGAGTATCTTCCTCTTCTTCGTCTTCTGATTCTGCATGGGATATTGCATTGGGAGGTTTTGATTCAGCCTAATTTCTCTTGAAATTTTTGAATGGTCTCTTTGTATAAGTCTCTGCTACTTGCTTTTTGATCTCAACCATCTCGTTAGACATGGTTTTAAGGATTTTCTGTAAACCCTCCATGTCATATGGATCTCTTGGTGTATTTTTCTTGGAATCATCTTTAAAAGTGACTTTCTTTGATTTTTATTTCCTCAATAGCATTTTTATTATCTAGAGAAATCATTCGTTTTTCAACTGAAATAGATTCTTTCATATTCTCAACTAAAGTCAGTTTTGCAGCTCTATCTACAAAAATTGCTATGTTTGAGGGCAAAGCATTAATGTACCATTCACTTCTAACCTACTCACTAGGTTTAGATGTTGTAGGGATCTTATTCAAGAGTTTATTGAATCGAGAGTTAAAATATTTAATGGGTTCCTTCGGTTGAGTCTTTAAATTGGAGAGATCATTGATTATGTTGGTGTCCCGTGTTTTGATAGTTTGGCAAATCAAAAGACAAGGCAACATTAGAACCAATATTTAGAGTCCCAGGATCTAGTCCTCTTGTTCTCAGAGAGGGATCTCTCGAATGTTTGTTTGGAAAGGTTTATCTTGTGTGCTTAGAATATGGATTTAGACTAGTTATTAAGTGTAGGTGTTTGTTGTTTGGTTGGTTGGTTGAAAGACATAGCAGAACATGAAAGGTCTAGGAAAGATAGATAGAAAGGGGAAATTTCTGATTCATTGGGTAATGGAGTCAAAAAGAGGTCATAACATATTCATCAATGGATATGGGATATCAGAGGGAAAATCTAACTTGGCCGCAGGATCCTTTGGTTTTGGAATGAGATGGACATCAATGATTTGGAAAGAGAAATTTGATTCTCAACGAAGGGAACTTGAAAACATAACTTGAAAAATAAAGAAATATTTGATAGACAGGGCTAACCATAAATTCTACAAACATTATTTAATCAAATAATGACTTCAAGACAACTTTGAAAATGAAATCTAAGATTCGGGGAACACCCTATTACCTCAAAGATTTTGTTTCAAATGACTTAGAAAACATAAAAGATTCACTGATAATTGCAGTCATAGAAGAGGGAACACCTAATACATCTATGATCACAACTATAAAAGACCTTTAAGACAATTTTTTAAGCAAGGACAAAGGGCATGATCAGAACAGACCTCCTTGGCTTACTATAAACAAAGATACTTCAAAGGGAGACTTCACTAACAGTTTTTTAAGTGGCAGCAGACAAGCAGGGAGAACCATAAATCATGCTGAAACCGACTATTCGAACTATTAAGGAAATAAACAAGCATGAAGACTAAAGAGAGAGATTAAAGACTCTAAAATACTTCAACAGAAGAAAACATAAAACAGTGAAGGATGAACAGGTCTAAGGTGCTTCCAGGAGTCATTTCTTAGCCTAAAAATTTCAACCTACTGTAGTAAGAAATTATGTAACATAATGAAAATAGGGGAAAACATTAAACAGTTTAGAATACTTCACCAACATCCAAGCTCATGGATCCAATGATAGAGCCTTCTCAGAAACAAGTATGCAACAACATCATCGGGGCTTCCAAGACTTCAATTTGTTCTTCAACTTCAACAGACTGTGTATTATTTCAAAGAGTTTTAGTATTACAACTAATGATCAACAAACAACCAACCTTGATCTCATCTTCTTCAGAAGTATTTATAGAAGAAATGAGGAGGTGAAATGGGATAAAATATCTTCTAAGTTCAATTAATACAGTTTACTGTCTCTCGGCCTTTGAGGGTCTTAATGGAGAACATTCTGATATTTCTCCTGTATTAATTGGTTTTCATTAACTATTAAGCTTGCTGGAAATGAATTTGTTGACTTTAAGGCTCTTCGTTATCCTTATAATAACTTCCGCTGACAGTTTACAATAACTTCCTTTGGTTGGATTAACTGTTTAGCCGCATTGATGAAAATTCTCCTAGTCTGGTAATAACTCAGCATCCTTTTGATTACTTTGAGGATGTAGGTGGCTCTGTGGTAGTTGGGGGATTCAATTTTCCCCTGATGTGGCAGCGTAGGCTTTTCGAACTGATAGATATTTATTATTTTAACCTAAAACACCTTTAATATACTTGAATTCTGTGTTTTAGGCTTAATGAAGCCTAATCTCTGTCTTCTGGTCTTCAAACTTTCTTTAATCGTGAATCAGGTCTTTGACTTAGTTGAATTATTTTCTTAATCCCTCCAGACTGTGTTAACAATCTTTAAATATTTGTCCACTTTGATTCCATGCTGTCGGTCTGATACTCTTTGATTATATTAATCTTCATTGTGTCTTGTTGATGTGCAGACCCACAGAGGGTTCTTATGGTATCAGCGCTCATGATGCGCCGACGGAGTGTGGCGTTGAAACCTTTTAAATGGATACCTTTTAATAAACAAGACCTGAAGGAACGTCATCCTTTGGCTTTAATTTTCCTTTTAAAATATCAGAAATCCACCAGATCCTGCAAAAAACACACAATTATTATAAAATCATGCATTTATTGGGTAAAACTGCTTAAGAGGTCGCGTATTAGGTCGCAGCTGTTGGATGAAAACATCCAACAGTGGAGTTTTGCTTACAGGGATCAAAGAAGGTAGTTGGAAGAATGGTGCATAGGATTAAGTCCGGGCCATAGATTTGTTTTGATTGACGGTCAAGATTAATCGAGGCAATAATAATGTGAAGGAGTCACATTATAGAAAAATGGCGGAAATTACAAGGAAAAGAGGTTAAAAAACCTTTTGGGGGAGAAAAATGCATTAAAAAGGCGAATGGCGTTCGGAAACAATCTGGACCGTCGGATGTGACTAGACCCACAAAGATCGACGGTGGATATTAAATCGAGAGATCGACGATCGGGGCAAACAAAAAAACGTGACCAATGACAATTTATGATGCGATCAAATGTAGACCGTCGATCTGTAGGTCAGATTAATGGCGGGAGATGCATCGGGGGATCGCAATCGGCAATCGGAGGTGAGGTGATGCGATCGGCAGATCGCAATCAGCAATCAGAGGTGAGGTGATGCGATCGGCACCATCGGAGAAAGGCCGATGCGATTGCGTGATTGGGCCATCGCAATCGGAGGTGGGGAAAACATTAAAACGCATCCAAAGGAAAACTTCCGTTGCGATGGGCGCCCGGTTGCAGGGTCTGGTCTATATGGAACATTAATAGGCCCGAGGCTTATGTGTATATGGGCCAATTGGGATCGGGCCTTCAGGCTTGGGCTTTTCAATAAACCCATTAAAAACTTCGGATGCGATGTTCTATCCATCGTTGATCGATTCCTAAGATCAACGGTTCTCTTTATGTAATAGCACAAACCAGCGGGTTTAAAGTAAAACATAGGAAAAAGTGGGTTTAATGTTTTACAAAGGGAAAAATGCATCAGGGATGGTTTATTATAAGGTTTAAGTGCCGGATGCGGGCCGGAGGGTTATATGAAGCGATGATTGGATCGGGGCTTAGTACTTGGGGCTTAATCGTATCAGAACCTCCGTGAAACATAAAGACTTGCGCTCGTTGATTCATTTCCGATGCGATAAGCGCTAATGGGACTAACACCTGGTTTTTATGGCAAGGGCACATGTGGGGAAGTGGTTAGGGGGCTTAGCCGAAGGGGGCTAAATCCTGAAACATAAAACATGGATTTTTATGGTTTTTCAATGTTTTCAAAGGGATTCGAGGGTTTCGGTAAGGCTTAAAAGTGAGTTTTAAACCTTATAAAATGGATTTTCATGAATGGAAGAAGGGGACTCATGAAAAATAGAGGATTTTTATGGGAAGAAAGGGGTAAAAAGTCAAGGTTATTTTTGTGGTGAGAGGATGGAAAAAAGGTCTTTGCAGCAGTATTTTTACTTATGGAAACAACATAATTTCAGAGTATGAAATGGAAACAACAGTGAAGATTTTAAGACTAATGACCAGATGCCTTCATGAGTCTTTAAGAGGTAACACTTTTTGCAATAAAATCTATTCCTTGAGGGCTCCAAAATCATTTAGCCACCATTTGGTATGAAATTTTTTATTGGTGGCTAACAGTGGCTCCACTTGGGGATGGTGCCTTTTTGAAGGCATCAAGAATTTCAGACTTGGATTCTCTGGGAGGCTGATCAGTGCCTAATCCATTGGGATGCCTTTCTTTGATTGAATGATCTTCTTTCACTCTGGAAATGCTAACATCCATGGAAAACAATGGATCTTTTATCAACAAGCTTTCTACCTACCCAATCCTATTCATATAACATTTTTCCTTCCTTAGAGTGCACTTGGATTGGCAAACTCTCTTACAACATTTTATTCTTTTTGAAAGAAAAAAGTCTAATCTAGTTCTACTTCTTATTTCTCCATGGACTCAGATTAAACAGTTGAGCCCATATGCTTCTCTACCTAATCTACTGATCTGTTAGGATTAAACAGTCTAACAGATTTTTATTCTCTAATTTCTAAAGAAGAAAATTAAAAATCATACAAGTCAGGATTGAACGGTCTAACTTGATGCTGATCTATGGCATAAAAACGAGCTGCATATAGATTATTATTTGCAGAAAATTAAATCAAAATGATAAAGGCTTAAGATCTGAAAATTCAAAGCACTTTCTTCATCCTTTTACAGCTCTGATTTGACTCTCATTTGAGTTGTTTCTTCCTTGCTCTTTGGTTCAGATTTTGAGTTGTTTAGAACCAGATTTTAACATCCTTTGACTCAGAATTTGAAACAGATTTGAGTCATTCTCTCTTTGAAATTTTAGGTTCATATTTTGAGCATGTTTGAACCTTTGATTTCTATCCTAATCTATCGATTGATAAGCCAAGATTAAATAGTTTGGCAAATCGAATTCACTATCCTATCAGCAGAAAATTTAAAGCTAATTAGTCAAGATTATGTTGTTTGACTAACTAGAAGTGTGTTCTTTAGGAGTGGCATTTGGGCTTGCACACTTTCTGAATTTTTTTCTCTTTTTTGGTATGGGGCTATACCTTTATTAGTTTTTACAATTTTCCCTCTTTTCTTTCTTTCATTGTTTTTGTATTTTTTTATTTTTCTAACTTTGAATGCAATGGTTAGACTATGATATTTAAAATGAAAAATAAAATGCTTTGAAACTCAATATTCTTGGCAGAAGTAATGCTTGAGCATCCTGCCATTGACAGGACCTCCATACAGATCTTCTCCATTCAATTCTTTCAAAAAAAATGCATTGTGACCCCTCTCAGTATGGATAATATATGGCCCTTTCCACAAGTTCTCAAAATTTCCATGTTTCCCCTTCTCTTATCTTCTTGAATCCCATTTAAGAACAACATTTCCAACTTGGAAATTTTTTTCCTTAGTCCTCTTATCAAATATTTTCTTCATATTTTCTTGGACTAACTGTGTTCTTTCATAGACTTCCTCTTTGGTCTGTTGTAAATGGATTGTTTGGTTTATTCTTCTCTACATATTATTCTCTTCAATCTGCATTTCTTGAAGGAGTTTCATGACTAGAACTCCTAATGAGGTGGTAAAAACTGCGTCCATACCATAGACTAGCTGATAGGGGGACATATTTATTGACTTCTTTGTAGTTAATCTATCAGCCCATAAAGCATGAACTAGCTTACTGTGCCATGATTTTTTATTATGTTCCAACAGTTTTTTGATGATATTGATGAGACTCTTGTTGGAAGATTCAACTAATCCATTTCCTTGGGGATATTAAGCAGTGGAATGGCCCAAGGTTATGTGGTATTTGTTACAGAAATCAACCATCTTCTTCGATTTAAAAGCAGTAGCATTTTCTGTTATGATTTTTCTGGGACAACCAAATCTGGATAGGATATTGGTTTCAAGAAACTTGATAATGACAGAGTCATTAGCATTCCTAGAAGGTATAGCTTCTATCCACTTGGTAAAGAAGTCAGTGGTTGTGAGGATCCACTTATGTTGAGCCGAGGAGAATGGATGAATTTCCCCAATGAAGTCTAAACCCCATTGCTGAAAAGGTGCCTCAACTCTGATAGGATGAAAGGGTAAGGGAAGAAGTTTTCTTTTGCCATAAAAAATTTGACACTTATGGCAAGACATGACCAACTTTTGAGTGTCTGGGAAAAGGGTAGGCCAATAGTAACTAGATCTAAGAATTTTGTTCGGTGTAGCCTTCTAATAGAGGTGTCCTCCACATTCTCCATCATGCAATTCATGTATGATTTTCCCTGCATCATCTTCAAGTAAACATTTAAGAAAAATTCCAACAACATTTTTCCAATATAATTCCCCATCTAAAATGCAAAAACTTAAAGATTTTTGTTTTAAAAATCTGGCTTTGGTTTTAGACAAAGAAGGAGGGGCATTCAAATATAAAAGCACATAAATAATGTCATCATACGAAGGATAATTCAGAAATGTTTCCTTAATGAAAGGAGCAGTAGAATTTATTTATTCCAACACGTCTACCATATTCATGTCTAGTGCTTGGAAGTTAGACTCAGCCATAATTTTTGCTAATCCTTGCCCTTTCACTAGTTTGGTGGGCCTAATTTCTAAGTCATACTCAAGAATAGTTGCAATCCATCTTCCCCTTTTACCATCAGGGTCTTGACTTAGAATTTCCTTGACAACAGTATGTGGAACAAAAGCAATTATGTGAGAGTGTAAAATATAGATGCTAAAGTCTTTTAAAGTTTTCACTAATGCTAAGGCTTGCTTCTCCATGATGTTATATTTGAGGGGAGCATCTCTTAAGGCTATACTAAAGAAGGATATTGGTTTTTCTTGCCCTAAGTCATTCTTTTGGAGTAAAACTGCAGCTATTGTATGCTCAGATGAAAAAGAAAAGATGTAAAAGTCTTTGGTAAAATCCGGACTAATCAGGACTGGTGTTTGAGTAAGAGCTTGTTTGACCAGTTCGAATGATTGTTTAGCTAGTAAAGTCCATTTTACACCGACATCTTTCTTAAGCATATTTGTAATGTATTTTAATAACTCAGTAAGATTAGGAATAAACCTCCTCAGAAAATTAATCTTTCGAATGAAAGATTGCAATTCTTTGACGCTTCTTGGATGACTGATTTGTAATATGCCATCTATCCTTGTAGGGTCTATCTTGATTCCCTCTTCTGAAATTATATGGCCAAGAAGTTTACCTTCTTGGAGACCAAAGAGTGTCTTCTTGGGATTCAATGATAAGCCAAATTTCCTACACTTCTCAAAAACTTTTCTCAGGTGAATTAAATGTTCTTCATCATTTTTTCAGAAAACGCTTATGTCATCAAGGTAGATGATTATGAAATAGCCAATGTCTTCATAAAAGGCTATGTACATGGCCCTTTGGAGGTGGCACCTGCATTCATCAATCCAAAAGGCATTTTGACATACATAAAGGTGCCCCAAGGTGTGGTAAAAGCAGTTTTGATCTGATCGCTTGGGAGCACTAACACGTGGTTGTAACCTAGGAACCCATCTAAGAGTGATATCCTTTTTGACCCAACTACCCTCTGAAGTTTATGGTCCATCTTGGGCAAAGGGTAGTTGTCTTTTAGAGAGGCTCTATTTAAATTTCTGAAGTCGATACAGAGCCTGATTTCTCCAGTCTTTTTTCTAACAGAAACTAAGTTTGATATCCACTCCGAAAATCTAATGGGTACTATGATCCCAGCATCATGCATCTTTTCAATCTCTACCTTAACTAAAGGTAATAAAACAGGGTTTATTCTTCTTATTTTTTGTTTAAAAGGCTTTTGATTTTTCTTCAAAGGGATTTTATGTTGGATGATGTTGGTATCATAAGATTTTAGGTCTTTGTATCCCCAAGAAAAAACATCTTTAAATTCTTTGAAAAGCTCTATGTATTGAAATTTTATGTGAGCTGGGAGAGTGTTGGACAGTTTGATCATCTTGGGTTCTGCTAGACTGCCTATGTTATGCACTTCTACGTTCGTTTCCACAGGCTCCATTCTTGGTTATTTGGCTACATCGTTAAAATAAAAAAGGTGTTCTAAAGGTGCGAGACCTCTTGGGATTTTATCATTTTTACATTGTAAAACTTCCAAGTCTTCTTGGTCTGCGTTGTCAATTATCTCTGCTTCAAAAGGATTCTCATAATGATTTATATCAGCAGAATATGTCATTTCAACTTCTGGGATTTGTTCAATATACAAAAAAATTTCTTTATGGCTGGATTCTGATATTTGTAAGTCAAAATCGTTTTCTGATTTTAAGAAATCATCTATGTGTTGGTCAGAGTCAAACACTTGCCAGTGATCTTCGTTATTAGGCACAACAGGCCTGTGTTTTACCTTTACGGTAAGCTATTCATTTATCTCAATTATTTGGCAGTTGCTGGCATTGAAGGCGAGTTCGTTTGCTAGATGATTCAGTGCTCTAGGGATGAAAATAAGTTCATATTTTTCAAAAGTTTTCAATAAATCAAGGGCGGCGTTCCGATATTCCCTGAGCCTTGGATTTGTAGCTGAGTATTCTCCTTTAATTTTTTTTATGATAAGCTCATAATCCCCTAATATCGATATCTTATGGGCTTCTAATTGTTTAAGCAATTGTAAGCCTAGGAGGAGGGCTTCATACTCAGCGATATTGTTAGTGCATGGGAAATCCAATTTGTATGCAAAACTTTGATTCGTATTTTGAATCCAAACACCTGCCCCCGCACTATTTTTGTTACAGGACCCATCAAATTTTATTGTCCAAAGTGTTGGGAAAAATACTGAGAGGAGGGGGTGAATCAGTATTTAGGATTTACTCAAACTTTTCTTTTTCATTCTAAAAAACCCATACGCTACTTTGCTGAAGCCAACTAGCGTATACACGCGGATATCCTTCATAAAACTCGTGTATACACATAGATCTTATTATGCCATTAATTCTTTACTTAGATCTATGCATCATTCATTCATCAGATGTTTAGATAACAGTAAGCATGTGCAGTAATAATAGAATAAACCATCACACATAAGCAACACACATGAACACCAGGATTTTAGGTGGAAACCCAGGTCGGGAGAAAACCACCGCTGCCGTTGTCTCAGCCTTCAATATTTTATTATAGAGAAAACATCTTACAACCATGTACTAGCGCAGACTCATACCAGCACGCAGGCACCCACCTGCAAAAGGCTACAACCTTCTCTCGTTTACTAGCCTCTCCTGGAAGGGAGCTACAACCCCCTGCTCTCGTTTACCAGCCTCTCCTGGAAGGGAGCTACGACCCCCTGCTCTTGTTTACCAGCCTCACCTGGAAGGGAGCTACAACCCCCTGACTGAAGGCTACAACCCTCAGCACCTCAATGGACCACATTTCATCAATTTTCATACTGGATCCAACCCACACAATTAAGCTCAAGGAACATTCATCAAACCAACAACTTGCTCTATAGCAGCATAATCAATATTCGAACAACCCAGATCATCATTGACAGATAGCAGTAGAATAGCAGAACAGATCAGACATTTCATACCACATACTTTAGCAAACCCTAAATTACATACGCACTTTTTCTTCACTGAACCTGCGTATATACGCGCTTTCACAAATACCAAACTGCGTATACATCTACACACATTTCAAAGATGACTTCAATTCTCATACGCGCTTTTTCTGAATACAAGCCGCGTATATACGCGCTTCCTCCTCGACGAACCTGCGTATAGATATTTAGACATTTTTGGGTAGTGCAGCTCTCCAGAACAGATAAACAACTCAGATCTTCATTCTTTGATTCAGCTCAGATTCGCTAGATCACAGATCTAATCATTCCATAAACAGATCCAGAAGATACATATACATTTCAGATCTAGAGATCCCTCTTTATCATTTTCTTCATAGGTGCATCATAGATTCAGATCTATCATCAAACTGTTACCCCTTCCATTCAGACATACTTCAGAGTTAAGTATTCATACAAACCCAGACTCATGCACACCCTTTGCACAATGATTTTCTTCTCCTTATATAGATTTAGCCTTTTTCAATACCATGAGCCAAAACCACATCACTTCCGATGGTATTCCTGGACGGGATCAAATAGTCAATCCAACGCTCAATACAATGGGTCAATACCATGGTAGTAACCCCTGGTTTTACACATTTAGAGCGCAATTAGGCATACACGACTTAGCACGTACTTTTCCACGTACATACTCTACTTAGCCTAAACAAACCCGCGTATGCTTTGTGATACACACTTTACATCATTGTTCTATCCCTTACTAAAATTTCTTTCTCTGGTACTTTTGAGCTACTTGTAGAACATCATATTTACATCATTAATAAACTCATCAAGCATCAAGAACAACTTCATTAAGTAGGTTGCCATCATCTTCATCAAGTGGGTTGCCATCAAGGACAACACTCTGCATCATATTGCCAACAATCTCCCTCTTTGGACTTGATGGCAACCACGATGGTGTTTGATCACAACAGATAGATACATTAAGCATAATGATATTCTCCCCTTATTCAAACACCATGTCACTCTCCCCTTTTGACATCAAGGGCAAAGGGCAGATCAAAACCAACACAAGGTTTTTCCCTTCATGTAGCATTGTAGAACTGATGTATACTGAAGTTACCATGCTCCCCCTGAGTTCATGCTGAATGTTCAAACATATTTTCCAATGAAGTACATGACTCTATGACCTTCCTATCACCAAGGACTCATACTTACATCAAAGATCCAACCAAGTGGATTTACATATGTGACTCAAGTACCCAACCAAGTGGGTTTACATATTTTGACTCAACTATCCGACCAAGTGGATTTACAAAATTGACCATGTCCTTACATGAATGACTATTACAATTGTACATCATTGGTCTCAACATGACCTTTACATCAAATTACAAATATGATTTTTTATAACCAAAACCAAAAAGGACTTCAAGAAAGTGATCATATTTCAGAATCATAATGCCAACAATGCATAATACTCAGCAAGGCTAATGCTCCCCCTGAACCTGTATAACAGTTTACTCCTTCATCTTCCCCTTAGCTTGTGCATCCTAAACACTTTCAACAGCAGATTATCAAGGCATCTTCATCAAATATCAGAGAGTGAAACAGAACTATGAGAGCTAAAACATCACCAGATATACCATACATCATCAGAGATACCAAACAGCACCACAACTTGTTGCTGATGAAATGCTGACCCAGAAAAAATTGTCAGCAACCACACATACGCGGTTTTCTGTGTATGAACTCGCGTATATATGCGATTGTGTTTTAGGAAATCTGCGTATCCAATTCCATCTTCTGCATTTTAACCAGATCTGATCCTCTGTGAGGCAGAGACAGTTTTTAGCTTCTTTCTGAGATATTTGAATGCTTCCCTGGAATATATGAGAGTAGATAGATAGGACAATGTAGTTGTGTCTTCAAGTGTCATCCAATGGTTGTAGCTTAAGCACATTAGTAGCCAAGCCTTCAAACTCTTTGCAGCATCAACATATTCTTCCCAAGAGGAATTATCATACCAGAACAACTTATATAATAAACCATACGTGTCAAGCAATAATTCATGTGATCTGATATCACCAAGATCTTCAAGATTTATCATGATCATGATGTAACATGTGTAAGAATTAAAAGAGGTCTCAACCAGCAACAAACTCTGCATGATCTATTCATATCTCTGAATCATAAGACTTCCATCTCATCTATAAAACAAAATAATATTCATCAAAAAGCAATCTGGGCTTATCCATAACCTCATCATAAGAAGCCATGTATCATATCATCATCATTTAGAACTGAGACATAAGCAGATTAATAGTCAGATTGATGCTCCCCCTGAACCTATGTTCCTGATCTTCAGCTGTCATACTAATTTTCTTATCATAAATGCATACGCATCTGTCTCCACTGTAACTCGCGTGTATACGTGACTTTACTTCATTAAATCCGCGTATGGAAAGTGAAATACTGAAAATTTCACACTCTCCCTGAATTTGTACCACCTGTACCTGTCTTCTTCACAACAGATGCACTGTCAGAAATAAACATAACCAGAATTACCAAATCAACCATGAGCATCATCATACGTTGCTCCCCCTGTGATGATACATTACTAATCTCTATAATGTATCTCACATCATTCATGCAGTCATTATGAGAAATAAGCTTTAGAAGCGGATGACTGCAGTAGGGTCAATATTCCCTACGTTTCTGACCGGTCCTCCTTCTTTTTCCAGCTTTTCTTGAACTTTCTTATCGTGTGTTGGAAATTGTCCAATTTCTCAGATATTTTCATCCTGCATTCTTTTTCCACATGTCCATACTTGTTACAAGCATAACATCTTACATGACCAGAAAAATAAGCATAGGGATCATAATGTGTTTTTCTATTCTTTCTTCTATTGCAATCAGCTGCTTTATGACCATACTTGCTGCATGAAAAACAATACCCCTTGAAGACACCTGAGTACCTTTCTGTGTAGAATCTGCTTGTTTGTGACTGAAACAATCTGTTCCTGCAACTAGCTGCAACATGCCCGTAGTTATGACATTTAAAGCATTCAACATTATTGATCAAAGGAGGGAATGATTTCTTTTGAGAGTTCATGATTGTTGGTTGACCTTTTGCTTCTTTCAACACTTCAGGCTTTGCATTGATATCCTTTGAGTCTTTAGCACTTCCTTGTGAACTAGATTCTCCTTTAACAGTTTCATGAAAACCAAGACCAAGTTTAATAGCAGGAGATCTTTGATTACTAAGAATATTGTCCAGAATCTTAGTACTATCTTGAAACCTCAAGAGTTTATCCTTTTCTTCTAATTTACCATTGAGAATGTTTACCTCAACCTCCAATTTTTGGCATTGCTTCTTCATGCTTTCTTCGACCCTTTTTCCTTCTTCTACTTGATCATTTAATTTTAAAATTTCTTCCTTCAACCAATTTTCTTGTTCTTCACATGTTTGTAGTAGTTCTTCATTCTTCTTATTTGATTTTCCCAGATCTTCTTTGAGACAGATGATTTCAGCTTAAATTCCTTCCTTTTCAAATGGTAGGGGTTCTGCATTCTTCTTATTTGATTTTTCCAAATCTTCTTTGAGAGAGATGATTTCTGCTTCAAGTCTTTCACTTTGATTGGTTGCATAAACATACAACTTTTGATACTTGTCTATCTGTCCATTCAATATTTCTTTCTGTTCATTCATTCTAGAGATCATATCTTTGTAGATAGATTCTCTCTTATGAAATTGATTCCAATCATCATTAATCTTGATATTTGCTTCTAGACTTATACTGTTACTTTCACTATCTTCACTATTGCATGCACAAGAAAGTGAATCACAAGAACAACAATCAATACCTATTTTCTCTTCTTCATTTTCTGCTGCACATGCTTTCAGAGATATCTTCTTTCCTTGAGCAACTTTCTTCTTTTGCTTCTTTGCCATGAGCACTAGCAGATCTTGGCCAGAATCTTCTTCATCTTCACTTGACATTTCATTATTATCTTCATTTGCATAATAACTCTTTATCTTTTCAAATTGTTTCCCTTTATCATGATTTTCTCTATAAGGACATTTCGCAGCATAATGACCAACTCTTCCACAATCAAAACATTTGAAGGGAAGCTTACCTTTGAATCTTGCAGTGCCTGGTTGGAGTCTTCTCACAAAATTTGCTTGTTCTTCTTCTGATATATAATTTGATTCCTTGACAACTTCCTTTTCTTTTCCTTTTGCACACGCCTTAAAAGCAGCTTCTTTGATTTGAGAGGGACCTCCTTGTCTCATTTCATAAGCAGTCAGAATACCATGTAGTTGAACAATAGTAAGAGTTTGCAGATCTTGCCTTTCTTCAATAGTTGATACTTTTGACTCAAATTTTGAAGTCAAAGATCTTAAGACTTTTTCCACCAGAGTAGTATCGGTTATGGTTTCACCCAAACTTCTCATACGATTTACAATATCGTCTAGACGTAAAAAGAAACTGGCAATACTCTCATCACTATGCATCCTGAAATTTTCATATTCAATTTTGAGAGTTTGGAGTTTTTCACTTTTTACCTTTGTATCTCCTTCATAGCTCAGAATGATTTTGTCCCATATTTCTTTTGCTGAATTTAGCTGCATCACTTTAGCAAATTCTGGTTCAGACAAGCTTCCTAATAAGACATTGACGACTTTGGCATTGATTTCATATTTCTTCTTTTCTGCTGCATCAGTAGGAATACTTGCCGGATACTGATAACCTCCTTCCACGATTGCCCATACTTCTACACCAAGACTTTCAAATATGATTTTGTTCATATCTTCCAGAATAACAGATTATTTCCATTGAATAGAGGTGGCCTTATAGACATTACCCCTTCATGACTTCCCATTTCGATGGATCTCCTTCAAGCGATCAAGCTTCTGCAGAAGGACCTACTCTGAAACCAATTGTTGGGAAAAATACTGAGAGGGGGGGGGTGAATCAGTATTTAGGACTTACTCAAAATTTTAATTTTTCATTCTCTAAAAACCCATATGCTACTTTGCTGAAGCCAACTAGCATATACGCGTGGATATCCTTCATGAAACTCGCGTATATACAAAGATCTTATTATGCCATTAATTATTTACTTAGATCTATGCATCATTCATTCATCAGATGTTTAGATAATAGTAAGCATGTGCAGTAATAACAGAATAAACCATCACACATAAGCAACACACATGAACACTAGGATTTTAGGTGGAAACCCAGGTCAGGAGAAAACCACCACTGCTGTTGTCTTAGCCTTCAATATTTTATTATAGAGAAAACATCTTACAACCATGTACTAGCGCAGACTCATACCAGCATGCAGGCACCCATTTGCAGAAGGCTACAACATTCTCTCGTTTACTAGTCTCTCCTGGAAGGGAGCTACAACCCCCTGCTCTTGTTTACCAGACTCTCCTGGAAGGGAGCTACGACCCCCTACTCTCATTTACCAGCCTCACCTGGAAGGGAGCTACAACCCCCTGACTAAAGGCTACAACCCTCAGCACCTCAATGGACCACGTTTCATCAATTTTCATACTGGATCCAACCCACACAATTAAGCTCAAGGAACATTCATCAAACCAACAACTTGCTCTATAGCAGCATAATCAATATTCGAACAAGCCAGATCATCATTGATAGATAGCAGTAGAATAGCAGAACAGATCAGACATTTCATACCACATACTTTAGCAAACCTAAATTACATATGCGCTTTTTCTTCACTGAACCTGCATATATACGCGCTTTCACAAATACGAAACTGCGTATACATCTACACACATTTCAAAGCTGACTTCAATTCTCATACGTGCTTTTTCTGAATACAAGCCACGTATATACGCGCTTCCTCCTCGACGAACATGCATATAGATCTTCAGACATTTTTGGGCAGTGCAGCTCTCCAGAACAGATAAACAACTCAGATCTTCATTCTTTGCTTCAGCTCAAATTCGCTAGATCACATATCTAATCATTCCATAAACAGATCCAGAAGATACATATACATTTCAGATCTAGAGATCCCTCTTTATCATTTTCTTCATAGGTGCATCATAGATTCAGATCTATCATCAAACTGTTACCCTTTCCATTAAGACATACTTCAGAGTGAAGTATTCATACAAACCCAGACTCATGCACACCCTTTGCACAATGATTTTCTTCTCCTTATATAGATTTAGCCTTTGTCAATACCATGAGCCAAAACCACATCACTTCCGATGGTATTCCTGGATGGGATCAAATAGTCAATCCAACGCTCAATACAATGGGTCAATACCATGGTAGTAACCCCTGGTTTTACACATTTAGAGCGCAATTAGGCATACGCGACTTAGCACGTACTTTTCCGCGTACATACGCTACTTAGCCTAAACAAACCCGCGTATGCTTTGTGATACACAATTTACATCATTGTTCTATCCCTTACTGAAATTTCTTTCTCTGGTACTTCTGAGCTACTTGTAGAACATCATATTTACATCATTAATAAACTCATCAAGCATCAAGAACAACTTCATTAAGTAGGTTTCCATCATCTTCATCAAGTGGGTTGCCATCAAGGACAACACTCTGCATCATATTGCCAACACAAAGTATATTTGACTGATTTTCATTTTCTTGTTGCTGTTGATTATCAATGTTTTGAATTTGATTCGAGGGAATATTTGATTGTTCTGGGGAACTGATAGGGTCCATGTTTTCCTCATCTTGTTGAGTGAATTCATATTCGTTATATAAGATAAAGGAATCTAAAGTCGATCGAATAGAATAGATTGGAGTGTTGTTTGGTTTGTCTATGTTGCTCACCACGTACTTCATGTGAGATTCCCTATATAGTCTTGTTTTTGGTTGAAAACAGGGATGGTAGCATAAGACATGTCCATTTGAAGGCTTCCCTAAAGTTTGGCTCCCCAAGATCTTGATAAGAGCATGCCATACTTAGGGAGAATGTCAGCTACAACTATATCCATTACTAGACTATTAGCAGGGATTTGAGCTAGATTAACACATAAATCTTTGATTAAACCCAAACATTTGACTCTGCTTGAGTCAAAGGAATACAAATCTTTGTATGGTTTAGTAATCTCTAAGCCTAATATTTCCATTACCACCTTGGGCATTAGATTGTGTGAAGCTCCCGAATCTAACATGGCATTGTGTAAAATTTTCTTGTGTATGTTCAAGCTAACATAGAAGGGAGGGACAACCCCTTGTTGGTATTTTCCTTCAACTTTTCAGACTAATAGATAACAACCTTGAAATGCTTTATCATCCTGGCCAAGTAGAATATGTCAAGATTACCCCTAAGTTCAAAGCTTTCAAAACCTGGTTTTTGTACACTTCTTGAGTTACAAGTTCAGCTAGGGGAATGACAATTTTTATCTTGGCAATCTCTCCCTCAAGGTTGAAAGGAATAATTGACTTATTGATATTTACATTTGTCTTTTCAATTGAATTCTTTTCAGCGACTTTGATTTGCTGAATCTTGTTTGGACTGGTAATTGGGACAGTTTTATTAGGACTACTAGCTGAAGTGCTAGGGGTGCTTTGTTCAACATTTAGTTGGAAACTTTTGTCTTTGTTTAAGTCTGGTTTCTTGGTCAAAATGTTGGTTTTATCTGCTGTCTTTTTGGGCTGGTTTTCTGCATTTTTTTTGACAGCAGTGCCAGTGTTCTTATCCTTCGAATTATCTATGCTTCCCTTGCTCCTAAGATCATATTTTTTGTGTACCTCCATGATTACATTTTCAAAACCCAATCTATAGTCATCAGAATCTTCATAGGTGTTCGTATTTTGATCATAAGAGAAGAAACCTTATTCTTCCTCAGTGAGGAAAACATCATCCCCACTGTCTGATCCAATCAAGTTTACATGAGATTCTTCCAACCTTTCCAACTCCCTATATTCCTCATATTGATCTACATAGTTCTGTTGGAAGGGAGGTCTAATCTGTTGGTCACTTTCCTTTTGCTTGTCTTGATTGTTTTCTCTTCTATAATTCTGATTTCTATTTCTGTTTTGATTGTTTTGAGGTTCTCTTGGTGTCAATTTCTCATTTAAATTGATCTTTTCAAGCATCTTCTCCATCACCTTCACTAGATTGTCAATTTTTGTGTCAGAAGTTGAGGTTGAGGGTAGCAGGTCATCACTATAAGTTACCCTCTTCTCTAATATCAAACTATTTCTTTTCTCGATTATGTTTTCTTCTACACTCAAATCTCCTTTCTGCATGTCTTCCAAGGTTAAGTAATCTCTCCCTCTTAATTCATAAGTCATTTCAGCGTCAAGGCCTTCGGGATACCTTACCAAGGCCATGCCTTGGGGAGGTTTCATGTGAGGTGGGAGAGCATTGTAAACGCTATTGAACCTAGTTGAGTAATCATGGACACTCTCCCCTTTATTTCTCTTGAGGCTGCTAGACTCTACTAGTATTTGGAGAGGGTTCCTTTTGAGTTCCCATTTGTTAATAAATGTTTGATGCAAGGTAGGGAGATCATTTATGTTATTAGGAGGTAAGTTTTTAAACCATTTCTTCACATCTCCTCCTAAAATTTGGGCGAAGATCCTCATCTTCACAGTCTCATCTTCTATCTCTCTATAATCAAATGCATATTCCATCCTATCTACATGATGTTGAGCTGTTGTAGACTCTTTTCCAGTGAAGTGGGGGATTTTGGATTGGTAATCATTTGGTAAGGGAAGTAGAGGTTGTGGTAACACTAATGGGGCATACCATGTTGCCATGGCTGGAAATAAGGGTGGATTTACAAGAGGTGGGTTTACAAAAAATGGTTGAAATGGAGTGTTTTGCACAGTGGTAGTATGAATTGGAGTGGAAGAAATACTCGAGCCAACAAACTGATTTTGAGCAGATTTGTTATGGAAAAGGCTAAAGTGATAAAGAAGCTGGGAATCAGGTGGAGTGGAAGGTGAGGCTTCTCTCCTAAAGCTCTGTTGCAAATCTGCAAAGTTAAGGTCAATCTTGTTTAAATCACCTTGAGATCTAGTTCTAAAGATGCTCTGTGTATGATTTAAATCAAAGTGTGAATCCTCTGGGACAACAAGGTTTTCGGGGACGGAATTTGTTCTTAAAAGGCTCCTATTAGCGGCTAATTTTCCAGAGTTAGAAGTCTGCCACATAATTCTCTCGGGATTGTCAATGATTAAAGGAGGATTTGGGTTTGGATGGGATCTAGTGTTGATCCTATGGGAAGCCAGAATGTTTTTCAAAAATGAGAGAGGTTGAGGTTTTAAGGGCTGTTTTTTGGAAATTTACTTCTCACGATGTCTTATCTAATAAGGGACTAGGCTCATAAACTTCTTCAAGGTAGGTTAACACAGTCCTAAAGAGACCTGGGAACCTAGATGAGTAATAGGCCTACTGGGGTTAGTGGAGTCACCAGGTGGAAACTTTTTAGTTTTTATGAAGGTAAGATATTGGATGGTTCCACTACCATGCTTATTATGAAACCAAACTAAAATGTTTTTGGGTTTTTCTGAGTTTCTTGATCTTATATTTTGTGAGAGTGTTCTAAATCTGACTTAACACTTATCTAGGGTGTCAAAACATATAGAGTTCTCTCTTATGGCTTGGTAACTGAATCCTTCAAGGTTTGATAAGGTTTTATGAGAATCCTAAGGGTTAATTAGTTTGTCACTGATTCAAAAGGTCCTATCATGATTACCATCGCTCGGTAGTGCTTGAGGGAGGTCACTTATGTTATACTAGATAGTGAGTGTTTTGTTTTGAATATTTTACTGAGGGTCCCACCGTGATCGCCATTATGTTGGTGTCTCGTGTTTTGATAGTTTGGCAAATCAAAAAACAAGGCAACATTAGAACCAATCTTTAGATTCCCAGGATCTAGTCCTCCTGTTCTCAGAGAGGGATCTCTCGAATGTTTGTTTACAAAGGTTTATCTTGTGTGCTTAGAATATGGATTTAGACTAGTTATTAAGTGTAGGTGTTTGTTTGTTTGGTTGGTTGGTTGAAAGACATAGCAGAACATGAAAGGTCTAGGAAAGATAGATAGAAAGGGGAAATGTCTGATTCATTGGGTAATGGAGTCAAAAATAGGTCATAACATACTCATCAATGGATATGGGATATCAGAGGGAAAATCTAAATTGGCCATAGGATCCTTTGGTTTTGGAATGAGATGGACATCAATGATTTGGAAAGAGAAATTTGATTCTCAATGAAGGGAACTTGAACAATAAAGAAATATTTGATAGACAGAGCTAACCATAAATTATACAAACATTCTTTAAGCAAATAATGACTTCAAGAAAACTTTGAGAATGAAATCTAAGATTTGGGGAACACCCTATTTACTCAAAGATTTTGTTTCAAATGACTTAGAAAACATAAAAGATTCACTGATAATTGTAGTCATAGAAGAGGGAACACCTAATACATCTATGATCACAACTATAAAAGAACTTTAAGACAACTGTTTAAGCAAGGACAAAGGGCATGATCAGAATAGACCTCCTTGGCTTACTATAAACAAAGATACTTCAAAGGAAGACTTCACTAATAGTTTTTTAAGTGGCAGCAGACAAGCAGGGAGAACCATAAATCATGCTTAAACCGACTATTCGAACTATTAAGGAAATAAACAAGCATGAAGACTAAAGAGAGAGATTAAGGACTCTAAAATACTTCAGCAGAAGAAAACATAAAACAATGAAGGATAAACATGTCTAAGGTGCTTCCAGGAGTCATTTCTTAGACTAAAACTTTCAACCTACTGTAGTAAGAAATTATGTAACATAATGAGAATAGGGGAAAACAATAAACAACTTAGAATACTTCACCAATAGCCAAGCTCATGGATCCAATGATAGAGCCTTCTCAGAAACAAGTATGCAACAACATCATCGGGGCTTCCAAGACTTCAATTTGTTCTTCAACTTCAACAGACTTTGTATTATTTCAAAGAGTTTCAGTATTACAAATAATGATCAACAAACAACCAACCTCGATCTCATCTTATTCAGAAGTATTTATAGAATAAATGAGGAGGTGAAATGGGATAAAATATCTTCTAAGTTCAATTAATATAGTTTACTGTCTCTCGGCCTTTAAGGGGCTTAATGGAGAACATTCTGATATTTCTCCTGTATTAATTGGTTTTCATTAACTATTAAGCTTGCTGGAAATGAATTTGTTGCTTTAAGGCTCTTCGTTATCCTTATAATAACTTCTGCTGACAGTTTACAATAAGTTCCTTTGGTTGGATTAACTGTTCAGCTGCATTGATGAAAATTCTCCTAGTCTGGTAATAACTCGGCATCGTTTTGATTACTTTGAGGCTGTAGGTGGCTCTGTGGGAGCTGGGGGATTCAATTTTCCCCTGATGTGGCAACGTAGGCTTTTCGAACTGATCGATATTTATTATTTTAACCTAAAATACCTTTAATATACTTGAATTCTTTGTTTTAGGCTTAATGAAGCCTAATCTCTATCTTCTGGTCTTCAAACTTTCTTTAATCGTGAATCAGGTCTTTGATTTAGTTGAATTAATGTCTTAATCCCTCCAAACTGTGTTAACAGTCTTCAAATATTTTTCCACTTTGATTCCATGATGTCGATCTGATACTCTTTGATTATATTAATCTTCACTGTGTCTTGTTGATGTGCAGACCCACAGAGGGTTCTTACGGTATCAGCGCTCATGATGCGCCTATGGAGCGTGGCGTTGAAACCTTTTAAATGGATACCTTTTAATAAACAAGGCCTGAAGGACTGTCATCCTTTGGCTTTAATTTTCCTTTTAAAATATCAGAAATCCACCAGATCCTGCAAAAAACACACAATTATTATAAAATCCCGCGTTTATTGGGTAAAATTGCTTCACAGGTCGCGTATTAGGTCACAGCCGTTGGATGAAAACATCCAACGGTGGAGTTTTTCTTACGGGGATCAAAGAAGGCGGTTGGAAGAATGGTGCATAGGATTAAGTATGGGCCATAGATTTTTTTTGATCTAATGGGGTTCGGAAACAATCTGGACTGTCGGATGCGACTAGACCCACAAAGATCGACGGTGGATATTAAATCGGGAGATCGACGATTGGGGCGAACAAACAAACTTGCCCGATGACAATTTGCGATGCGATCAAATGTAGACCGTTGATCTGCAGGTCAGATCGACGACAGGATATGCATTGGGGGATGGCAATCGGCAATCGGAGGTGAGGTGATGTGATCGGCAGACTGCAATCGGCAATCGGAGGTGAGGTGATGTGATCGGCACAATCGGAGAAAGGCTGATGCGATTGCACGATCAGGCCATCGCAATCAGAGGTGGGGAAAACATTAAAACACATCCAAAGGAAAAATTATGATGCGATGGGCGCCCGGTTGCGGGGTCTGGTCTATATGGAACATTAAAAGGCCCAAAGATTATGTGTATATGGGCCAATCGGGATCGGGCCTTCAGGCTTGGGCTTTTCAATCAACCCATTAAAAACTTCCGATGTGATGTTCTATCCATCGTTGATCGGTTCCTAAGATCAACGGTTCTCTTTATGTAATAGCACAAACCAACGGGTTTAAAGTAAAACATAGGAAAAAGTGGGTTTAATGTTTTACAAAGGGAAAAATTCATCGGGGATGGTTTATTATAAGGTTTAAGCGTCGGATGTGGGCCCGATGGTTATATGAAGTGGTGATTGGATCGGGGCTTAGTACTCAGGACTTAATCGCATCGGAACCTCCGTGAAACATAAAGACTTGCGCTCGTTGATTCATTTCCGATGCAATAAGCGCTGATGGGACTAGCGGCTGGTTTTTATGGCAAGGGCACATGTGGGGAAGTGGTTAGGGGGCTTAGCCGAAGGGGGATAAAGCCTGAAACATAAAACATGGATTTTTATGGTTTTTCAATGTTTTCAAAGCGATTCGAGGGTTTCGGTAAGGCTTAAAAGTGAGTTTTAAACCTTATAAAATGGATTTTCATGAATGGAAGAAGGGAACTCATGAAAAATAGAGGGTTTTTATGGGAAGAAAGGGGTAAAAAGTGAAGGTTAGTTTTGTGGTGGGAGGAGGGAAAAAAGGTCTTTGCAGCAGTATTTTTACTTATGGAAACAATAGAATTTCAGAGTATGAAATGGAAATAAAAGTGAAGATTTTAAGACTAATGACCAGATGCCTTCATAAGTCTTCAAGAGGTAACACTTTTTGCAATAAAATCTGTTCCTTGAAGGCTCCAAAATCATTTAGCCACCTTTTGGTATGACAAATTTTATTGGTGGCTAACAGATTAGAGTAGCAATTGATCTATCATCTCCATATTTAGTTATAAATTTCTCTTCAAACATATCCCAACTTGTGATAGAATCAGAGGGTAAGGAAAAGTACTAGGATCTTGCTATCCCTTGAAAAGTATAGGGAAATAACCTGAACACAACATCTTCATGCTCTACTGCATTCATATTTATAGCAAGCATAAAGTTATTGATGTGTTCTTTTGGTTGTATACCAGTATCTGGACTACAATTTGGCAGCCATTTTTCAGGATGATCAGGTAGATCATGCAAAGGTGCAACCATATTTACAGCTCCCAGTCTAGTCCATGGTCATTGTGCCATTGTTTTGATGTTGGTAGAAGAACTAGAAGTGACAACTGGTGTATGAGTAGTAACAGTTGAAGTACTGGAAGATACAATTGATGTTTGAACAGATGTTGTTTGAGCAGATGACGATGATGAGACTACTGCACTTTTATAATTTGGAGCTTGGGAAACAGATGATTGAATATGTGATGAAGAACTAGTACCACTTTCTGTTTCCGATGGAATTTTTCTTGTTTTGACTCTACTAGGTATAGGAAATTATTTTGGGGAAATTCCAAGTTTTTCCCTCTATGACCTAGTGAGAGGTCTGGAAGAAACAAACTGCGAGGTGACACTACCCGATTCTTCTAATGATAATTAGAATCCTTGAATTTTATGAAGTAAAGCTTCAACGATAGGGGATTCAGGAGGCAGATTATCTGATTGATCTGAGACTTTGGTAGTGGGTGTTTGAATACTTTTATGAATTTCTTCTCTAGTGATTTGATATGTGGAAGAAATTGAAGGTGATGAGGGTGTTGTGCTCTTAGAATGGCTTCCGGATTTGGATTTATCTTCCATTCATAGCTTTGGCCCTCCTTCTAGCACCAAAAATGTTGAAGCATTGAAAATCACTACTTCAAACATTGGGGGATAACCACCCAGTCGGGACCTTAGGACAACTCCTTTTCCGTTTGTTGTGGTGGCTCCGACTGGATTGATAGGACCAGTTTCCTAGTAATCTAAATGGGCTGGTAATGGAATGATTGGATGAAGGGAAGATGGGACTAAATGGTTGAAATAAAACTATCTAATATAATTTAAAATTGATAAAACAATTCTAAAACTAACCTGGGTATCAAATGTGAATACAACTTTAAATTGTTTCAATTAACCAATAACCATGAAAATGTATTATAGCTTAATTGAAATATGCGATAAGAAATAAAGATAACTTTGTTTAAGAAATTAAACAGAGTTATAATAATACATTGTATTCATCATTATATATATCATTTTCATATACTATAAAAGATAAATATTTCTACACACTCAGAAATGATATGTATAAAGAAATATTGTAAAACGAGTATACATAAACGATAGCAATTCAAAAGAAAATATCACATAACATAAGAAAACTAACAGTGAATAGATAGAAATACCATATCCATCTTTATACATTCCAATGCAATTTGATATCCAAATCCAACAACTTCAATGTAAACCAAAATCCAAGATACAGAAATGAAATTCTTAAAGGCAATTTTGCACAGAATCACCAGATGTGATCCTTTATAAAAATATAAGAGTCAATGGAGTACAGAAATGTAAGCTAGAAGTAAAAATATTACAAATTCGCGACCTCATTCTAAATGCATGAAAGGGGTTTAAATACTACTTAATAAAACAAAATAACTAAAACTATTCCTACAATATATCTAAATCAAAAAATCTAGAAACAGAAATGCAATCTTGAGGTGAACCGATTCATTGATTATCTGTTGCGTTTGATGTGCCCAGATGGTAGATTTTGAGCATTTCCTTAACCTCTTCTGGATGACTAAGCTTTGAGTGTAACTTCCCTATGTATGTGGCATCAGAGAATTCAGGAATAATGCAATCGATGGAATTTGAAAGAAATTTTATTGTTGTTTTCTAACTATGAGGTTTGATAAGGTAGGTCCACATCATATCCCATGATATTCCTTGCAGTTGGCTAATTTGCTGGCTTTTATTGATTATTTCTTGATTCCATTTGTAATCAGTTTCTTTCACCATAGGTAACTTGCCATGGGTACAATTTGAAATCAAATTGATTGCATACAGGCTATTATTCACCAGTTGTGTTACATTGTTCATCATGCTTTTAGATCTGGATGTATCTCCTTCTGCTTTGATTAAATGCTATTCCCATTCTGAAAAAATAATTTCCTTATGTCTCTCCATAATCTTGGGAAGGTTTGCTTTTCTTCCCGACTCCGAGTCTTTCCATAAAAGAAATTCAGAAAGTTTTTTCATCAGCTTCATCAATTTCAATTTTAAGACTGACTCCTTCATCTACTAAGGAAGATGTAATTTCACACAAGGATTCTGCTTCTACAACCTTTAGACAAAATTCATTTAATTGCTGAGACAATAACTTGTTTTTCTCCAGGGATTCATTTTTGAATTAATCCAAATTAGGATAATTTTTAAACTTGTCCAATTTGGATTGAAACATCTTCTCTTGCTCAATCTTTGAAGTCTTCTCATTTTGCAGAAGAGCTTGTAATTTTTCTATCTCTTGATTTAGCTGTCGTTGCTTTTCTAAAGTCTGTTGATCGATCTTTTTCTTTTCAACAGCAAGCTTCTCTTCTAATTGTTTCGATTTGAGTTCTCCATCCTGCAATTGCTGTTCTAACTGAATAATTTTCTATTGGTTCTCTGTAACCTGTTCTTCCAACATAGTTATTTGCAAATCCTTTTGTTTCATTAATTGTGTGACTTCAGAGGCCTTATCTATAGTTGCAGCACTATAGGCACCAGCGTATTGGGATAATTTTGTGAGATCCTTAGAGGGATTCACCTCATCATTTTTACAAACAATATTCATAAACTCCAGCTGTGATGTCGAAAGTGCATCATGATCAGTTCTCCTCCTTTTCCTTTGTTTTCTCACAACATCCCTATGCTTAGGATTTTAAAATACATCCAAGGGAGGGATTGCTTCTATCTTCAACATAATTTCACCTGTGGGATTTTCAGGAATAACTTCTATATCCTGGTCTTCCAGAACATAAACTTGGGGATTATTCTGTTGTCCTATTTGCTGGGAAAATTGTTCATATTGGCTTAGAAAATAAGGAGAAACTATAAGTTTAGCAGATTCAACTACCTTTTTAGCAGCTTTCTCTCTTCCAAGTTGAGAATCTAGATTGTTTTTTATATCTCCTTTTGGTGCCTGTTCAGTAGCCTCACTGTTTGTGCCTTATTTTTCAGTATGCACATTGGCATCAGTACCTGTGCTTTCTTTTCCTGTCTGGGTTGAAGACTACTGATCAATATGTACATCAAGTTTAGCAGCTGTTTCTTTCTTTTCAGTATCAACTTTTCTGCTAATATCTTCTTTTTGTAAAACAATATTAGTTCCTGTTACTTATTTCTGAGTCTGTATGATGATTTTGCTGGCATATGTTTCTGTTACTATTTTTCCAGATGTATTCTTTGTTTCCTTCTGTTGTGATTCATTCTCCTGTATAGGAACTCTCAATTGATCCAGAGGAACTTTGAGTAACCTTTGGCTTCTAAATAACATAAACTTTTTCATTTCTTCGGCCTGAAATTTGGACTTGGCCAAATCAAAAAATTGGGAGAAATTATCTATAGAAACAAATAAATCATCAAACATATCTGGTTCATGTTCGAATCGAGTAATTGAAACAAAAGTAGTAAAATCAAATGCCACTTTCGTTGGGTCATATTTTCTCTCTGGGATTGTTGAAAGCTTGAGATTGGTTAGCTTACCAAATTCTTTTTCAGCATGAAAAAAATTATTGAGAGTATAGTCACCACATTTAAAAGGAAAAGTAGGCCACATAAGCTTCTTGTTGTTCTTCAATGTCCTAGACATGCCTTCTACTGTCAGCTGATACGAAATTTCCTATGCTAGCAGTTTGTCTAGAACATACAAAGGAAGAATGTGTGGTTCTACAATACTTCCGAAAACTCTGATATATGTGAACCTTTCCTCTCCGAACTAATCTCCAATCAAGGATAAATCAACTTTAGCCCTCTCAGAAAGCCTAGGAGGGAATCGGCCAAAAATAGTTTGATAAATCGGGATAAGAAAACTGTGACAAACTCTGTAAACATGGCTTTTGAAATACCCCTTCCACAAGAACTTGTGATATATATGAATAGGAACACGTTCTTTAGGGGTCCATTTCAATCCTAACATGGGGAATTCAGAATTGAAAAAAAGGGCATCTAGGATATAAGAACAAAAATAAAAAGGAGTGGTATTTCCTGAGTTTCTGTCTTTCCTATACTCAAGAATCTTGTTGGATATCTTATCAGAAAGAATCACAGCCCAGTCCATTATCTTGGAATTAACAACAGAATGTATTAATGGCACCATTTGTATAGAAAACCTAGTTGAGTTATCATTCCCAAACAATCTTCACATCATTACTGCGGTATAACAGTACAAAGGCGAAAGAGACTCCACAGAGTACATACAGGATGCCTAGTGTCTATGCTTTTCAGGAGCCTTTCTCCATTCTTTAATCGGCTCTGACTGATTTTCATGATTTGCAGCAAATTCCTTGATGAAGTCTTTGTTATAGATTTTCTGCGGGTCTAGAAGGTGGTACATTGTTTTAATGTCCTCTGCTTTGAACGACCCGAATGTTGCTCCAGAAGCTGAAACAAAGGTTCTGTTTTGGATAGCCACATTATCAATTACCCACTGAATAACATCATAATATGGAAAAATGTTTGCTCGAGCTGCAATTCGGTGCAGGAATGAGTTCGCTAATACACTAAGAAGAGTCTTAGAATCAGAGTCAGAGTCGTCTTCATTAGGAACTATTGTCTTGGCCTCAACAACTTTAGGGTTTTCCTTTTCAAGCAAGTTATATGCATTTTCCCATGTCATCTTACCAAGTCCCTGGCATGAGGTATCTGTAACCAGCTTAAGCTTTGCTGGTTTCTCTTTAGGCAGCATGGTAAACATAGGAGCTTTTTCAGCGACGACATCTTTTGATTTCCTAGATATTTTCGACATTTCAGTATCAGGCAATGTTTCCCTTATTCTGCGAATGAAAGGATTGGACGCTCTATTGTTCTGTAACGAAGAAAAGCTTGCAGCCGAGGTGAAAATGCAATAATGAGAACAACTATACAAGAGGATTCATTCGTTAATTTCCATTTATTATTTCCATGTTTATAACATAAATGCCCTCTAAAGAGTCACACTCACACATTCAAAACAAAATAAATCATTATTATTTGTTTTATTTTCAATTAATGGTAAACATACAATCAGAGATCGACAAATTTTGAAATAAGTGTAAAAATATTACCTTTTGAATCCTTGCAATGCGATGAATAAATAGTGTATGGGCACTAACTAATAATTGCATCGGGAATTTTCAAAGGTAAATGAAATAACATAATATGATTTCTGCCAATTTCCGATTGCGATGATCACATCGAGGATTTTTAAATGGAGTGGATCGTTAAAGATTTTCTCTGATTTCCGATTGCGATGAGGTGGGGTCCGCCGCGTCGGAGTATTTCAATCAAACGAATATAACGTTTAATTCTCCGAAATGCGATTGTGATGAATCGCATTGCATCGGAAGTGTGAAAAAAAAATATAACACTTTAAAGCTTATCCGATTTGTGATTTCGATTGAGTTCCATCTCATCAAAGTTTTACAAAGTGAATGTAGAACTTAAAGATCTCTCCGATTTGCGATTTGCGATTATTGTACACATCTAATATTGTTAAATATAAAAACTTTATGTAATATTTTGATATGATAAAAGCTTTGCATCTCATCGGATCGGAAAGTTTTTTAAGGTTGTATTTGTTTATACACAGTTGTAAATAAAAATATGCAATATGTCCTTTTATAAATGAACCTCTTATTCCTAATAAAAAATGATTGGATTGTTTCTAAATTTTTTATTTCTATCTAGAAAGAAAGATAAAAAGGGGACCTATTTCTAAATGAAATTTTATTCTAAAAATTTAGAAATGGGGAGGGTTTTTATATAGTACAACAAGCACCTATTTCTTTCTTAAGTCCAAACTTACACGGTGTTGAATTGAATTATTCTTCTATTGAAAAATAGGCATTTGTTTTTTTAAAGCAGTAAAACATTTCAGGCGATTTCTCCTAAAAATTCACACCAAAATCATAGTTCCATTTTCAGCTGTAAGACAATTATTGATGCGAAGGGAAGTGGGAGAAAAAATGGCCAACTCAGTAACTCCTTTACAAGAATATGATGTAGAAAGTAGACCAACTAAAATTGTTAGAGTTAAAGGTTTTTGTAGAATGTTGACTGGAGCACTTGATTCACCAATATAAGAAGATCTAGGTAATGATATATAGATATCTGAGGTAAGCCTCTACGATACCGAATCTCAATATGCTAATCTCATATTTTACTTAAAAAATGGATATGATCCTCTTCAGCTCAATTACAAAAAGAAAAGAGCCTTGAGATTAAACGAAAAAAAATATGAGATCATCAATGATGTCTTATTCAGAAAAAAATATGGCTCTGTCCTATTAAGATGTATAGAAAAATATGAGTCAGAAAAGGTTTTGCAGGAACTCCATGACGGCTTAGCTGGTGGAAATTTTGGAGGAGACACAACATCACACAAAATTCTGCATGCTGGCTATTACTGGCCAACTTTGTTTAAAGATGCACATCAATACATAAAAAAATGTAAAACCTGTCAAATTGTTGCTGGAAGACAAATGAAACCTTCCCTACCATTAAAAACAATCAACATTGATTAACCACTTGACCAATGGGGACTAGAAATAATAGGTGAGATAATTCCTCAGTCTTTCAAAGCAACATAGATATATTCTTACAACAACAAGTTATTTTACAAAATGGGTGGATGCAATTCCACTAAAGATAACTAATTATGAGAAAATCATTGAATTCATTGACCAATTTATTATTACCATATTTTGTTAACTAACTACCTTAATGTTTGAAAATTCATTTTATTTCTCAGGCAATGTAATGACATAATTTGCTCTTAATAGAGGTTTCAAAATTAAATATTCTACCAACTATTATCCTCACGGAAATGGTCTAGTAGAATCAACCAACAAAAATCTCATTAGAATTATAAAATGAACTGTTGATCAAAATTAGAAGAATTGGCACAAATCTTTGACATTTTCTCTATAGGCAGATCAGATCACACAGAAGGCTTCAATAGGCACTTCTCCATTTAGTCTAGTTTATGGGAAAGAAGTTGTTCTTCCCACAAACGTAGCTATTCTTTCTCTAGCCCTAGTCCAGTTTATTGAAGAAACTTATTCTTCCTTGCAATTGAGACAAGCATAGATCCTCAAACTTGAAGAAGAAAAAAATAAAGCCAAAATCATTGATACTCACCATCAGCAGTTAGTAAAGACTTCCTTTGATGCACACTCTATTTGCCCAAAATCATTTCAACTAGGAGACTGTTGGACCTTGAAATTGCCATTTACTTCCATTACATTTTCACTTACATTTCCATATTATCACCTTCACTCCACCTCAATTTCATTACATTTACCTTACCATTACCACTATTGGGTTACATTCACCTTTTTCCAAACTTTATTAATTCTTAATATTTTTAATTGAATTTTTGGTTAAAAATTAGAAAATAATATGCACATACTTATACCTAATAAGTGGAATGATTTTGTTTCCATGTGTAGGTCAAAACGAAGCTTCCAAAAGACTCTTATGTGGCCTCCTAAGGCCAAATTCGAATTTGGATGGAGAAGATCATGGGATCATAAGGATATGTGTCTCATTTCCTATTTTTATTGTAACTCTAAGAAGGCATGTGTCTTATCACTTCCTATTTGGATTGTAACTCCAAAGATATAGGGAGAGATTCATGGACTGTCATTAATGAGATAGAATCTCATCTTTTGTATAAATAGGGGAAGCTTTCTATTATCAAATAATGTGTAAAATTAGAGTTATGCCCAAGATTTGAATACAGAATTAGATTGTGGCACCTTACTCATGAATTTTCCTTCATTTTTATTTGGTTTCTCCTACATATGGAGCATCTCGATTTACCATCTCTCATACTTTTAGATCAGTTGCCTAGAATGTGTGAGATTTACTTGCTTTTATAGATTAAATTTTATTTTCTTTCTTAGTATTAGTTTTAGAATAATTGTGTAATCATTGTTCTTTTGAAACATTTTTTGAGGATAGATCTTTAAGTTTGAAGCAATAAGAATTCACATTTATATAGTTTCTTTTACTGTTTTTTCATTTTCTTTCCTGGATTAGAAATATCAATTAATTGTATCAATGGATGTTCTTAAAGGTTATTTCAAGATAATGATTCTAAACTAAATGATTGAATGTCTAATTCATACAGTTATTGAGTCTTTCCTCTGCACATTTTACTTGCTTTCTAGGAACTTAGAAACTAAGGTATAATTGATTTCTTACAGCATGTCAAGAGGGTAATACTTCACAGTGAATACTGGAGTAAATCAAGACATACATTAGTTAACTTTACATGCTTTTTACATTTTCTTTAGATCCTCATTTAATTGTATCACTAATGTTCCTAAAGGTCATTCCAAGAAGTTGATTTTATCATATTTCTAGACCGAATGATTGAATATTTAATTTATGCAATTATTGAGGTTTTATCTTTGCATACTTTACTTTATTTTCTAGATCATTAGGTATAGTTAGTTACTTAACATCATCTCAAGAAGGTGACACTTCATATTGAATGCCGGAGTAGCTAAATATACATTAGTTGCTTTCCTTTACATATTTGAAAATGCTTTCTTAGATTAAAATTTCAATTCCTTTACATATTTTGAATTTTTCTTTCTTTTCGTTACTTGATTTCATAGGTTAGTTGAATTTATTTTCATTATTTGATTTCATAGATTAGATGAATTGGTTTTCATTAGTTTGTAGTTAGATTGATCTAAACTGAAAGATAATTTCTATCATATACAGTGCATGCATTCTTCACAAGCGTACGAAACCCCCGGGTTGACAAATTAAATGGCAGGAAATCACTTTGCCCCAACATTTTGGCGGCATTGTCGGGGAGGTGTGCATAGGAACTAGCTCTTAGCCTAGAGCGTATTTTATTTGTTTTTGTTTTTTACTAGTCATTTATAGACAAAGGGTCTAGAATGCAGCCCAAAGACTACATTGAGGAATGGTATCAAAAAGCGATTGCGCCACAAAATTCATCTATTCTTCAAGATATCCTTGCGGCAAATCGAAAGATCAAGACGATTTTTCATATCCTTACAAACAATTAGGTACATTTTTCAAGTTTGGATATGAATATTTTAAAAATTCTAATCCATAAATGGCTTCATTGGAAGCATGAATATACTTCAAAATAAAAATAAAAAATATATATTTTTTTAGATAGTTCGAAAAAATAAAAATAAAACCAAACTTAGCTATAATTTTAGAATTTTATTTATTTATTTTGTTTATTAATTCACTTTGAATAAATTTTAGTGACGCAGTAAAAATCACTTTGTTTTTTTATCACTATCAGAAATAAAATTTGTGTGTGAAAATATGAATTTATTTGAAGAAGCTGACTAGTATGTTCTCTTCCCACGCCTCGTTGCGACCTGAAAGATCAGAAAATCAAATCAGTCAATTTAAAAATTAAAATTCAAAAATTCTTTAAAAATTTTGCTGGAAATTGATCTACAATTTTATTGAAAATCATCGTTTGAGTCATTATCCCTTTATCAGTTCTACAAATTTTAATGTTTTTCATCCTCTCAATCTTTCTCTGATTTATTGAATTGCATGTGCACAATTTTTCTTAAAAAAAAAAAAAAGCATAATAAAAAAAAAACAATTGCCCATGGAAAGGAGGCCCACGCATATGCGTGAGGGCAACCTTTGGCTTGGCCTTATGCATATGTGCAGGCCTTCAATCCACACAAAGACCCATGCATTGTAATAAAAAAAAGGAACCTTATCTTTTCCATATTCGATCCTCCTCAAGCAACAGATATTAGAAATCGATTTTAAAAGTTGCAGAGACAGACAATGAAGGTGTATCGGATGAAGAAACTGTTAATGAAGAAAATATTGCAGATTCAATTGTAGAGACAGACAATGAAAGTGTATCATATGAAGAAATTTTTGATGAAGAAAAGATTGCAGACTGCTGATGAAGAGAAGATTACAGATTCCATTGCAGGTAATTGGAATGAGGGAGATCAATCTAAACTTCTCTGTGAGAGACAATCCATTACACATCAAAACCTGCAAATAAAAAAAATCAAACCACAACAATTTTATTTTGTTGCAGAAGTAATTGTCAGAAAACGAAATTGCTAGAAATGCGTTACTGTTAAAAAAACCTGATTTTAAAATGCATTGTCTGAGCAAACCAAGGCGAATTAAGAAAAAATAAAACATGGGTTTTTTCGGGAACGGGGTGAATTAGGCAAATCGTGAGAAATTTTCTGGATTTCGTAACAATTTGGGAGAAATTCAGGTTTCTTCTAAGCTCTATTTTGCAGATTGCGTGAGGAAAAACGATTTGTTTTGAACTGTTTAAACATGGAAAGTTGAAAACAGAAGAATCCAAGTTAATAACAAACACTACTCCACATGGAATATGGTCTAAGAGTCCAATTTGATTTAATAAATTTGATTTTAGACACATATGTGTCTCATGATTAAAAAATAAATAATAATAATAAAAAATCAGTTGAGAGAGTTGTGGAAAATTTCACATGCTCAATTCCACTTGGCATTTTTCCAACATAATAGGTCATCCATCAATTGCATCATTATATTTTTTTTAGATTTAATTGGGACCCTAAAATCTCCAAAAACATTATCCTATCAAATATATATATATATATATATATATATATATATATATATATTAAAAAAAAAAAATTAATAAATTAATAAATAAATAAACATTTTTTTTTGCAACACATATGACGATTCAATTTGACAGATTTAATAGTGACTTTCATAACAATTGGAAGATTATTTAGATGATTTCTCAATATTTAGCATTAAAAATATTATTTTTGTGTATTTTTCTATGAAGTTTTAACTTGCAGGACACAACAAATCCTTATGATGCTAATCATATTACTAAGCACATTGCATGAAGTCATCCGACAACATAGAGCTGATTTATTTTTCATAGTTATTTCTTAAAAATGGGTTGTTATCAATATCATGAATTGGACTAAATATAACACTTTTGATTTTCTTTAATTTGTTTTATATTGGAATTCAAATTTTGCATAAGAATCAGAGAGGAATTGGATATTTCTTTTTTAACGCACTTATGTTCTTTACACCATTTTTTTTGCAGGTTTGGGATGATCGAAAGATCATTGAAGGAAACCAATTGTGCACACAATTGGTCTTCAAAGGCCCGATTTCATGAGAAACATAAGAACAAGTCAATGTCCATGTCCATCAAGACCATTACTTTTCCTCCCTTTTGAACTATAAATCCAACCAAGAAATTCAAAGCAAGCCACAGTTATTTTCCCAACAAGCGTCAGTTGTTCATATTCCTTTATTCACATACACTTTCCATTACTTTTTGTTTACTCCTAACCCACAAATAAAAACAAGAAGCTCACTTACATGCTTATTGCTCATTGTCATTTTCCATTTTCATCTTCCATTTCCATTTTCCTTCTCCAATCCTTTTCATTTCACAAATAAACCTTGTTTCAATGTAAATTATTGAGTCCGTAGTCCTTTGATTCTAAAATCCTTACAAAAACACCTTGAGGCTTACATGCCTTAATGGAAAGTCTTCTTGCTGACGAACAATGGGAATACATTAATATCCCTTGTTTATCAGATCTTATAGGTACTCGACAACAACAAAATTATTCGTACTTAGAAATATGTGTTTGGGCATCTTGACTCTCATTATCATCAATAGTGAGATTTCTCGTGTTGACTGGTGGAATCCATTAATAGCCACTAAGTCAACAATTTCCTGCTATGTTCGACATCAAAACATCTATTCATATAGCAGGAATTATGGCAACAAGTTTTGGAGACATGAAGACTATCATTTTCAGCATTTTGAAGCAAATGAAGAAGATATCTAGCCACAATAGATCAGGACCATTCTGCAATTGCAGAATCAGAGGACAGCTGTAGAATCAACATCATTTTGCAACATATTCAGCAGTTTTAGTAGAAGCAATAAAAAGTCATCTTGACTCTTTTATCCATAACTTGTATAGCCAGATGAAGAATATTATGACCAGAATCTTGCAGCCACCACACATGCAGCTCATCCATTTTCAAAGGGTAAGTTAAGGTATGTCATTTTCTAACTTTTTACCATAGAATTCCTTGAAAATATAGAATGATAATTTTTTGGAAAAAACAATTTTTTTCCTCATTTCATAAAATTTCCAATACCATCAGTTGGGGGCGCGGGGGGAGTGGGGGGAGATACATTCATATTCAAATTTTTCCACATTCATACCACATTCAAAATTCCACATACTTTCAAAATATATTAACTATTACATTATTATTATGAGCATACAATGGTTTTTCAAAAGTACTCAAAAAGATAATAGGATACAAACACAATCATGGTTGTCACACAAGAACCAACCATGATGCAATCCAATAGAAATATACTTTGCAACAATAATCAAATTATCATTACGCAAAGTTCAAAGATGAAAATTGAATGCAACAACAAAATATGGTTGAAACACAAGAACTAACCATGTTGAAATTCAACTAAAAGACTTTGCAGAAGTGTGAAGTTATCAAATGATATCATGCAAAGTTAAGCCAAGGCTCAAAGGATAAAAAGGAATTAATGTAATAGATTGCATGAGGACATGCAATAGCTGCAGTGGGGGGTATGTTTGACCTTGAAATTTTAATTTACTTCCATTACATTTTCACTTACATTTCCATATTATCACCTTCACTCCAACTCCATTTCATTACATTTACCTTACAACCACTATTGGGTTACATTTATGTTTTTCCAAACTTTATTAATTCTTAGTATTTTTAAGTGAATATATGGTTAAAAATTAGAAAATAATATGCACATACTTATACCTAATAAGTGGAATGAGTTTGTTTCCATGTGTAGGTTAAGAAGAAACTTCCAAAAGACTCTTATGTGGCCTCCTAAAGCCAAATTCGAATTTGGATGGAGAAGATCATGGGATCATAAGGATCTGTGTCTCATTTCCTATTTGTATTGTAACTCTAAGAATACATGTGCCTTATCACTTCCTATTTGGATTGTAAATCCAGAGATATAGGGAGAGATTCATGGACTCTCATTAATGAGATAGCTTCTCATATTTTTTATAAATAGGGGAAGCTCTCTCCTATCAAATCATGTGTAAAATTGGAGTTATGCCCAATATTTGAGTACATAGTTAGATTGTGGCACCTTACTCATGAACTTTCCTTCATTTTGATTTGGTTTTGCCTACATATGGAGCATCTCGATTTACCATCTCTCATACTTTTAGATCAGCTATCTAGAATGTGTGAGATTTGCTTTTATAGATTAAAGTCTATTTTCTTTCTTAGTATTAGTTTTAGAATAACTGTGTAATCATTTTTATTTTGAAACATTTTGTGAGCTAGATCTTTCTATTTTGAAATTGAATTAAGTTTGAAGCAATAAGAATTCACAATTATGTAGTTTATTTTACTGTTTTGTCATTTGCTTTCCTAGATTATAAATATCAATTACTTGTATCAATGGATGTTCTTAAAGGTTATTTCAATATGATGATTCTAAACTAAATGATTGAATGTATAATTCATACAGTTATTGATTCTTTCATCTGCACATTTTACTCGTTTTCTAGGAACTTAGAAACTAAGGTATAATTGATTTCTTACACAGCATCTCAAGAGGGTAATACTTCACAGTGAATGCTGGAGTAAATCAAAACATACATTAGTTAAATTTACATACTTTTTACATTTTATTTAAATCCTCATTAATTGCATCACTAATGTTCCTAAAGGTCTTTCCAAGAAGTTGATTTTATCATATTTCTAGACTGAATGATTGAATATTTAATTCATGCAATTATTGAGTTTTTCCCTTTGCAGAATTTACTTTCTTTTTTAGATCATTAGGTATAATTGGTTACTTAACATCATCTCAATAAGGTGACACTTCATATTGAATTTTGGAGTAACTAAATATACATTAGTTGTTTTCCTATACATGTTTTGAAATGCTTTCTTAGATTAAAATTTCAATTCCTGCAAGTGTGATTGCACGTGCTATATTTTCTTTTGATTTTTTCTTTCTTTTCGTTACTTGATTTCATAGGTTAGTTGAGTTTCATTTTCATTATTTGATTTCATAGATTAGATGAATTGGTTTTCATTGTTTTGTAGTTAGATTGATCTAAACTGAAAGATAATTTCTAGCACATACAATGCACGCATGCTTCACAATATTACGAAATCCCTGGGTTGACAAATTAAATGACAGGAAATCACTTTGCCCCAACAGGGACCTAGTATTGAAATGGGACAAAGAAAATGAATAAAAAGGTAAGCATACCAAATTCTAAAAAATGTGGCTTGGGCCATTTCAGATTGCTGAGCTAATCGACCCATCAACATTTTTATTGCAAGATTTATCAGGAAGGAAAGAATCCTTGCCTGTGAATGGACATATCTTGAAAATTTACTTTTCATAGAAGATAACCTCTTGTATCCTTTGTACATTATTATTTTTACTTTTAATAGGAAAATAAAGTTGAATTAGTATAACTATTGACTTCACAATAAAGTTTCTTTGAAAATTTTATTATTTCCACTTTTAGAAATAGTGACTCTTAAAGAAATATTTATAACATTTGAAAAATAAAAGTGTTTTGTCTCTTTGAAAAATTTCTTGTTTTTCTCAAAGTTATTTGTTCTTTGATAAGCCTCCAACTTTATTAAAGACTTGTTATCTATCATCAATGAATAAAAGTACCTTTAAGTAAGTAAAAGACTGGTTGCAGGTAGACATTTTTAACTCTAACATTTTCATCGAGAAACTCTTAAGGAGTCAATGATTCTCCCCATCCAATAAAATGTTCTCTTTTTAAAGGTTTAATATTATGAAATAGGTTTTTAAAAAAAGCTTAAAAGATAAGGGGTCTCATCACGAGCCTGCTTACCATATTCATAGGGGAATAACTAACTGAAATTACCAAAAATGCATATCAAAACAAGGTAATGGCTTGAGATTATTTTAATCAAAAGACAAGGGGTATCATCACGAGCTAACTTGTTCAACTAAGTTACAACCAATGAATGGCATTGTCATTTATTTGGCCACCAAACCAAGACAATGGCTTTCAAGTAGTAAAAATAAATTAAAAGGAGGAAATAAGAATAAGTATATGACCTAGGATTTATCTTTAAAAGCCAAATTCTTATTTGGATGAGATACTGTATCCTTGATTGGTTAAATGGTAAACCTGTCAAGGTTATTAATACCTAATTGCAGTAGAGGCTCTACCTATGACAAATGAAGATATTTTTAAACTAATCTGCAAAAAAATCTGATACTTTATCTTTTAACCTAGTAAAGACTGATTTAGACAAATGAATTTTCACCTTTAAGAGGATATCAAGTTAATAGAAATGAGGTGATTTTGTTTTTATAATCTAGAGAAATATTACTTATTTTAAATTTCCTATTATTTACATTTCTTGAACTATTTTTTTTTGAAAAAGATAGAAAATTTAAAATTATAAGAGATAACTGGTTCTCCCAGTGAATCACTAATTGTTGTGCTATGAAACAACCCCCCCATTTATTTTTATATCAATTAAAGTTGTGAATAATAAATGGGGACCCTTTAAAATTAAAAACAAATAAAGCTTAGGATGTCTTACTTTTCTTTTGTTGAAGTCTTAAAAAACTTTAGAAATAAAAGGCAATAACCTTTCTCCGCTTTCATCTTATTCCGCTTAAAGCACAGATCGCAAATTGCTAAGGTAAAAATATTGGAACACACATAAAAATTTCGAATTGCAATAGCACTAAGACCTTTTCAAGTCAAATGAAAATTCCCATTAAAAAGGTTAAAAATCCCTTATAACCATAAATCACGTCGCGCCTTTCTAAAAATGAACGGATAAGAAATATCATTCGGGAGATGAAATGCGATAATGTTGGACCCGATAGAACAATAAATAAAGTTTAAATGTGTCAAAAAATCCGATAAAGCGCAATACTTAGAGTTATATCACTTATCGCATCCTGCAACGTCAAGTTAAATGAAAAGTCATGTCCACTTCGATAAAGTGTGATTTGCGATTTGTGCAAATCAGATTTCGCAAACACTCGCGGTCAACACACATAGTATCAATACTTTTACGATGTGTGATTTGCGATATATATTTTATCACAAAGCGCTAGAAACGATGTCTAATTAATTGATGCGTTAAAAATCTCATGATATTAATATTCTAATTGGACATATACGGTAAAACAAGTAAAATATTTGATAAGTGTTTAATGAGATATTAATGAAAATAAATGGTTTCGGGACTCAAAAAGATTGATATATTTCTATGGCATGTTTCAAATAAAAGCATAGGGTTTACGATTTATGGTAATTAAACTTTGTTCTCTCCTTTGCTCTTCATCTATACTCTGATTTCCCTTTTTGCTTGAATTCAGGGAATCGCCCGAGAAAACAATATCAGCAGAAGTGATGAAGAAATAAAAAGCAGTTGCCCAAGCATCTACCTCCAAAGTCACAGATATGCCTCCATTCTTCTTAGATACTACTTGCAATAAGGACAGTGGAACCACTTTCTTGAGAAGCAATGTACAATTTTCTCGAAGGAGAGAAACCAAGGGAATTGAAGAAAGTAGCAACAATGGATGCACCTAACTCATCTAAAGCTTCCTATTTTGAGGCCTTATGTTCCTTTTTACACAGGATGTTCACAATAAAAAATATTTTACCATACACATACATGGTTAGATGGGTCATTGACAATGTCAATGTCGCAAACAGAACTTTCAAGAACTCACGGAAAAAATACATGGGTTTGTTTACCCTTGAAGATTTGCATGCTATGTACCATCTGCCAATGCCATAGAAAGTTTATGATAAAGATTTTATTGAAAATTTTTCCAAGTAAAATGAATATCCAATGAAGGTAGTGAAAGAAGGGAAGGATGATCGCAGCAAATTTAAGCGAGAAAAACTTGGTATGTATCCAATTGCATAATTACCAACACCTTATTGTTTCATAGGAGCAATGATGTGTAGGTTATTTACCAAGCATGATACCGCTAAATTTTTATATTGAATGGGTTCCCCTAATAGACGTTTCCGTCAATTCTACCATTATTAATTGGGCCAATATCTTATCCAATAATTTGGCCAAGACTATTAGAGAATGCAAAACAAATATGATCTTTCTACCAGAACAATCCCTCATTTTTACATGAGTGCATACATTATGGACGCCATATGTTTCTGTTCAAGTTTTCCTATTATGGGTTGTAAATGGACTAGTCAAGACTCTAGTCCTATTCATGTCTATCACAAAGCCTTGTGGGAATCTAAATTTCATTCCTCATTTTTATAAAATTTTCCATGGAGTCATGTTTTCTATACACCAAATCATTTTTAATGATAAATCCTTGAAGATTTCTAAAGAGGCCAATGCAGATATTATGCCTGTAGCCAGAAGGTTTGGAGAAGAAATTTTTACTTATATTAGAGTTTTCAGGAGTATTTCATTTCCCCATGTTTTTCACTATTATGTCCCAAACAAACTCTTGGCTAGGGAAATTGCATATTAAACATTAGGAAATGGTATAACTAAGCATCTCAGATATTCAAAGAAGTCTATTTGGCCTACGTTTCTAGTACAGTGTGGTACCTTTTCTCTTTTTGATATAGGTCATACAATAAAGGAGATCCCAAATATTACCTCTTTGAATCTGGATTTTATGCTAGGAAGACTGTATGATCCTAACAATGTATTCCAAAAGTTTACTATTGCTCTCAAAATTAGACCATTTATGCATGAGTAAGATGATTTTGATGATTCATTTGAAGGAACATAAAAATTTTTAGATGTATTGAACATGGCATCCAACAAACTCAGTGTAGAAGATATCAAATCCTTCCATGAGTACAGAAATAAAAGATTGGAAACTGGCCCATTGGACCTATTGCAAATAGAGGAAATGAGTGAGCCGACTCCTATTATCAGTGTATATGATGATCCAAAAGATATATCTGACGATGAGTCCCAGGAGAAATTAGTTCAAGATTCAGATCATTCCAAACATGAGTCCCAAGGTTCATATCATTCTGGAAATGAATATGAAAATAAATATGAAAGCCCTGATAAAATAATTGAAGATGTAATTAAAGCAATCGATATACATGATAAGGAAATAATTGATGAAGCTGGATTAGAAAAGGCATCTTATAAAGAACATCAGGAATTTCAATGTACACTTGAGCAGAGAATAAAATCCCAAGTGGAGAATTTAGGCAAATAATGGCAGAAGTTTACTGAAAAACTTCAAATCCCACCTAATCCTAATCATGAAGGATCATCAATCTTTCATACTCTTGAAAAGATTCAGAAGCTACCAGAAATAGAAATAACACTTCAACAAACTCTAGGTGTTCAAGATCAGGAAATCATCCCGGCCTTCCATACTAAAGAAATTGTTTTGAATATTGAAGAGATACCTCCATTGGATGTTTTCTCCAGTCCAAATCATAAAGTTGTAGTAAAGAGAAGGAGAAGAAGAAGAATTTATGAAACAATGACAGCCCTTATTAATGAGTCAGTAGATATTGTTTGAAAGAGACTCTTGTTAATCCAATTGAACACCTTACTAAAATTTCACAGTTTTCAGGGGCATATGCAAATGATACAATTGATAAAGATGCTAAAGTGAATCTTCTGCTTATACAAAGAGAAGAAATATTCCAAGTGCTAGAAGTGATAACTAGAACAGGAGAAACATAATTCCAATCAACAAGTTGAAATGCAAATGGCACAGCTCCAGAAATAATTCGAAAGGTTGAAATTGCAGCATGAAGTACACATCTCTCAAAAAGATGTACAGATAGAAGCAACAATGGAAAAAATCAAGATTCATCCTAAAACAGAACAATTCATTAAAGAAGCACTTGAATGGAATTCACAGTTGAAACAACAACAAGAGATTTTCTGCCCACCAGATGTACCTACTCAGCCAAGGCTAAAACACCTCTATAGGGGAAAACTCGATCAAATTCTTCCACTAGTAAATAGAATTGAGATAGACCAATACCTTAGATACAAAATATTCTCCTCCTCCACTAAGTTATTCTTCCAGGATAATTCAACAAACTCTCGTAATCTCTTCTTTTCTAGTAGCTTCAACCCAACAAAAATCTATAATTTTGACCCCCAACTATGTCAGAATTTTGGCCTAGGTACACTACTACAATTTCGGCTCTTCTAGCAGCCCAACAAATTCGCACGTGTGAGACAAGGAGAGAGAAAATTCGACTTCTTATGCTTGATAAATAATTCCTTATCCTACACTAGGGTTTCCTTCCTCTTCCTTAAATTTCACACCCTTTTTTTGCCTCCAACAATTGCAGGTCGAACTTGTTGTGGATGTGCTCTAAAGGATTCGAGTTATTTCCCTTTTATAATAGTTTCCCCCTCTCCAATTAGGCCGACTTATTGAGGTTGAGGCTAACTTGGTGGAGGAGGCATAAATGAACTTTTACATAAAAATAATTTTATTTCTTATTTGATAGAGCCCAAGTAGGGTATTTTACATTATGACATGGAAAAGGACAATGGACATGAACCCTAGAATCCTTGAATGGAGGCTTTGACCTAAAACCCATTGAGCCAAGGATGAAACCTATGCTTTAATAAGTAAATTTATTTTATAATAAAATTTCCTTTTCTTTATTTTGACAAATACATTTGAAATACAATTATGAAGACCGACGCTAGTTACATTTTTCAGTTATGTGTAGCTCAACAAGAGCTATAAATAGGATGTGAGACTTTAGGAACAGTTCCAAAGAATTATTATCACAATAAGGGGAATTTTGAATAGGGTTCTAGCCATCATTGAAATTTATTGGTTCATTTGAAAGTTGGGGCTTCGATATCTCTTGTATTCTTGGAAGGGACCTATTAAAGGGAACTGAATTGTGTTAATAGATAGGAGGGATACAAGATACATTTGGAGACCATATTTTGAGATGACCTATGGTAGATAATTGATGGAAATCATCAAAATCAACATTGAAATGAACAAAAAAGAAAATTTCCTTGTTTTTACTAGAACACTACCAACCTAGTGGTCTATTCCATCTTCCTTTGCCTTGTCTGAATCCTCGATAATTTGAGCTCATCTTTGTAAATAATAAATATCATTATTCATAATTACAATATAGGTAAAGCCATCAAATAGTCATTTCACTTTTCAATTACTACAAATCAATTATGCTTAATCAAATGTAATCACTTCTCATATGTTTCTACGAGGAAGAACCATAAATAAGCTTACTAGGAGATGGAGTGGAAGGTAGAAGGAAGATTCAAACCCAAATCACCACAATATTGTCATAGGGAAATGTATTATTTTTATCAACACAATTTTCCTTATTGAGTAAGTGCCATGGCACACTATAATAATTTTAAATTACTAATGTGTTATAACCCATGCATTTTTTTTGCTTATTATCTTAGTTTTCATATTTCAGTTGCAATTTAGTTTGAGAGGGTTCTGTTATTTTCATTTTGTTTTTTGAAGGAAATTTAACTAGATTAGAGTTTGAAAAAGGGTTCCATGAATGTACAAAGCCCAGGTTTCATTTGCATGAGAATAAAAACAAAACATTGAGAAGGGGAATTTCATGCAAGAATTCTGGAAATGAATGTCAAAATAAAACAATTTGCATGGAAGGGTTTGACCATGTCATTGTGATTTTAGTTTCAAAAAATTAGAGGCTTGAAAGGACTATCCTACATTCTAAATTGGGCATAAGGAATAGCTTAAAGACAACATGAAATAGTGAATAAGCGTTTTCCATGAATGACCCCAGATATATAAATTTTGTATTCAAAGTATAATGACACATAATGACTAAGACAAATTTTTCCATGGGGAATAGAAGTAGAAACCATTGAAATATCATGCAATGGTAGAAAAAAATGTAGAATACTCCCTATGAAATATATATGTATTTCCCATAATGAAACTTTACACAAAATAGATGGAGTGAAATTTATAACAAGAGATTGAGAGAATTCCTTTTAACAATCATGCAATTGGCATGGTTTTTTTGTATAGAAATTTCAAAACAATTTGAACTCATGGAGTGAGAAAATTTAACATGGTAAGGGGAAAATTGTTGGAATGACAATAGATTGGGTTTTTCCCTTTTTCTTATATATACCCAAAACCTTGAGAAATTTGGATGAGATTTTGTCTTCACCATAAAATGAGAGATAGTCACAATGCAAGGGTGAGAGGGGCCTTGTTTATTTTTTAAGTTTCATGAAAAACATAGTGGTTAAATGTCCAAGTATTTTGCCACTAGGTAACAAAGGAATGAGAGGGACTGATTGGAAAGAGAAAAGAGGTATAATAAGAGTTAAAATACCAAAATAAAAAGATAAACTAAGTAACAAGTGAAAAATACAAAGTGAGATGCATAACTAACCAAGTGCCAGAATAGAAGCACCAAAACTAATTACAAAGTGCTAAAACTATTATGGATAAAAAAAAAGGACAAAAATACCAAAATAATCCTAAGACTAGAATAAAAACCATAAAAAATAATAATAAGGAGGATTTGATAGATATTTAATATTCAACTCAAGACCTAATATCTCTAGGGGCCTGCGATTGCCATGGATGTGGAATTAAATGTGAGACAATCACTCCTCTAAGTGCTCCATTCTCTTAGATAATCTCCTCTAGCCCTGTAAAAGTGAAGCTAAGTGATCCAACATGTTCCACTAATTGTGCTATATATTTTTCATAAATCCTATGACCTCATTACAATCATCATGACAGTTTTATCCCAATCGTTCTAGGAGACTTATGAGATACCGAAGCTAGGATTTTATTGATTGTGATAGAACCGCAAGAATTCAGGCGATCTCCCTGATATTAAGTCCCAATTAGACCTCACACCGTTTGGTGTAGGAGTCCCTTTCGAAATATAACCTAGTTGTCGATGCAGTGTTTGTTAATGATATGCCTTGATTGAAAATACAGATAAAGTGATGTATGGTGACTTTGGTGAGAGAACGTGTGTGACCCTACAGAGATTCAAGTGCAATGCATGAAGGCTATAACACATGAAGGTAAAATGAGCAAACCCCTTAGAAGCCCATAATAGTATATAGCTTCAAAGGAACACATGAGCATAAATGACATTACAAGCTAATATGAGAAATAATTCACAAGTTAAAAATGATGAAATAATACAACAACATGCATTCAACAATATTCGTACCAATGCAAACGAAATATTTCATAAGCATAAGCATAAGTTAAATAAAATACATTGAAAATACAATAAGAATACTCCTACTATATTCACAACATATGCATGAAAATGTGTCGACTCTGAGCTTTTATTAAAGTGAAAGTTCCAATCATACATATACCATTGACGGACCACTAGCCCCAATAGTGGAACATGAACTCAACATCACATGCTCCTCCAAAGAAAGATACTACCTCTACGTTACGGAGAAGGCAAGACTCTCACAAAACTCCCAAACTCCTAATTCTAAGCCTAAGCCTAGCCAAAATCTTGGCTCCCAAAATCCTTTTACATAATTGATGAGGATGTATTTATAACAAAAGGGGGTGACTCTTCACATTTCCCTTTGTGACTCTTGGACTTCCCTCATGACTCATCAACTTCTTTACAAATGAATATTTAATTATTACATCACGACTCTTCATATTCCACAATTGACACTTGGAATTTCAATTACAAATTATTTTCAAATACTATTACAATTACTCATACCCATATGAGACAAAATTGGGTAGCTCCCAGTAGACAACCTATTAAGACAAAACATTATCATGCTTGAGTTTGGGGAAACTCTAACTCGGCAGCTTCCGCTTGATGTGTCTTGGTCACATAGCGGTGCCAATATTTATAGTGTGTACTTAGTCCCTCAACTGTGCGATGATGTATGGCTGGAAGTGGACTCTAGCCTCCATGGCATGTGGGTAGGATAACTTGGAACTAGGTTGTACTTGGATCTTCAACATAAGAAACATCATGTTAATATAGATAGGGCCACCAATGTAGTTCTACATGTTTTTTTTGTTCACGTCAAGATCATCTTTAGTGGTGATATATCTGCACTTCTCCAAGTATTCAACTATCTCCTGCCAAACCTGATTCCTGCATTTGGATTCGGTGGGCAAGCAAACTTATGGGATCCTGTGGGTCTTCACCAAGACATCCATGTTATTATACAATCATCCATACGATGTCTGAATGTTAGCAATGAATGAGGCAAGTTTATTGTTGTTATGAATGAGTATTCAAACCTTTTCCTTTTCCATCTCTGCCTCCTACTTTGTTTTCTTTCCCAATTCTTGCGGTGTCCCTTTGTATCACATTGACCGTTTAGGCACAAAAAAATGGCTATTTTTAAAACCTTAATATTTTTATAAAAATGTCTACACTTTTACTACAAGCCATGCAAGTGGACAACTTCCTTATGTATGGTAAAAATCTCCTCATAAATATTTTGCATGGTCTCTCCAAGTGTCTATACTTCACCAAGTATAGCTTCCTTTAGTTCCTCCAGATGGACCTGTCTGGAAGATGCATTCTAAGCTGTTGCATGGAGGTGTTATACCTCTTACCTAACATCCTACAAGTTTTTTTCCAATTTCTTTTTCTCAACCATAAAATACTCATTGTTTTACTTTGCTACTCTTGCAGATTCCATGTTGGCTACGGAAACGGCATCGGGATTCTTCCCGATGTTCGCCACTATCACCCTTTCTTTAATAAATGCAGGCTATGTGAGGTCACTCGAAAAATGCTTCTTACATTCTTGTACAATATTCTTTTGGAGTTCATCATAAGATAGATCGTATGTGTTCATAACCATATTATCATCAAGAGGAACAACTTCCTCTTCCTCGCCTGGAGTTGAATCTGCTGTGGGAGGTGATGGAGACTAAATAGTGACTTGCTGTGTGCCAGGCATTATTTCAACATCTTGATTTTGTGGCTCCGGTTCCTCTTCCATGTGTAAAATATCTATCAACTCTTCAATCTATTGAGAAATATTTGTGTCCTGCATATTTTCTCTCTCCTCCTCTATTGGCTTCTAGTTTTGTTCTTGCTCTTCAACTTGTTTCTGCGTCGGTTCTTCTCCTATTGCAATTAACGTCTCTTCTTATTCCTACTTTTTGTTCTCTTCTTGTTCTTGCTTCTTCTTTCCTTCCTCCATTCTCCTCTGCTCTTCCCTCTTCCTCTCTTCTACTATATGAATCCTTAGTTTCGTCTTTTCCTTTGTTGTTAAAGTCACTTCCCACGTGACATGAAAAGTTGTTCTTACTCAAAGATAATATTGTACAATGGAATGAGGAATTTTTTAGTTATATTCTCCATTAATCCTCGATGGATGCAATCCAAGAACAATCTCCAGTGGAAGTAGATGGTAGGTTCCCGTGGTGTCTAAGTCCAGCTCATTCTCGAGAATGAATTATGCGTAGATTGCATCTACTGAATATGCAGACATGTAGAATCTTTCTTTCCCTCCCTTGGGAGGATTTTGAGCATTGGCTACATGGACTCTTAACTATCGAAGTGAAAAAATATGACCACTTGAACTATTTCCCCTCACTCACAACTTGGTTCAATAATATTTCCCACCATGTAGGAAAGGTCTATGTTCTTTGCTGACCGTAGATTTTGCAAGCTATGATAACCAAGAGATGATAGGCCCATCTAAGAGATTTTGTCTTGTATGTGTTGGTGGGTGTCTGTCGAAACTTTGATGGTTCTTTCACGCCGCCTTTAACAATGCCCTTTTACTCACATAGCTATTGGTGGCATAAAACTATTAATCCATGAGTTCTTCTGGCTCGGGAAAATGGTATATAAGATGGTAATATTCTGTGAGACAAGTGGAAAGCTTCTATCTACTAGCATTGCTCAATGTCATAGTTTTCACATCAATATCTGAAACAATCTAGCTGATAAAATCTGCACATGGGAAGGCTAGATATACAAATGCAACCCTATGTAATCCCAACTATTGAACAATGACATATACTTATAGATCCTCTAGATCTGCTTTGAATCTCTTTGTTGAAAAATATTCATTTACTTTCTACCATGTAAGATTTCATTCCTTTTTCAAAAATAATTGAGTATCTGAATACACTAGAAATTCTACTGGCGTACTCTCAACTACTTCCATGATACTGGTTTTTGTGGTATCCTTTGAAGCAACTCTCTTAGGTACAATGCATAGTTCAAGATAGGCATTATCAGGGAGAGATTGTGCATTGTGCAGTATCGGTGGCCAATGTGGTAGGACTGAGTTCTGGAACTACACAATGCATAGTTTTTTTCAGCTTGTACTCACGGAAGCGAAACGACAAAAAGAGATAGAAAAAGTGGAAAAATATGACAAAACCAAAACTCATCGGAAAAGCAGCACAAACTCCACCAAAGGCTCCTTGATCTCCTCGGGAATATTAGGGCTCCAATATCAAATGTAAAAATGAGCTCTATAGGCGTTTATAAAATAGATTTGGGCGGATTAAGGTTTATGACGTGCATGCCTAAAATCAAGGAAAAAGTGACACTTGGCAGAAATTTCTAAAAATCATAACTGTGCCACCTTCGGGAAACTAACAATGAATCCCTATTTTCTAGGGATTTTTTTTCTTTTTTCATTTTTTCTATTTTTAGAAACCTTCCATGCACAATTCCAAGGAATATTGCATAATTCTGGAGAACTGAGCAACTTTCAGGCTCAGTGCATTGCACATTTTATGAGCAAAAGGGATGGATTCCATAGTTTTTTAGCTTAGTTTTGAGTTTCCATGCATCACTATGCAATTTTTAAGCTCAAGGCTAATTTTTCATTCTGGATTGCATAATTTCCATCATAAGGGTTGCCTTGCCCTCATGGATTGTGCAATTTCCGGAGGGAAGCCTAGAATTGCTATAAGGTCAAGTCAGAAGGTTATCTTGTGACTTAGAAGATGAGATGAGTATGAAAACAAGTCAACACAAGCACAACATGAAAGGATAATTCTTGATCACAATTTGACTACTTGATAACAGTCACAGATAAGCTCCTGCAGACAGAAGGGAAGGCTCTGAAATCGAAGCATGGGAAAAATTTTGGAGGGTGGTTATAGCACCTACAATAGCAACCAATGTATCCAAAGGGGGAGGAAAACCCTTATGATGAGTAGAATGGACTAGAACCCGAGCCACATCCTCCTCCATCTCAGTGTCCATCCCACCTTCTCTCTCTATCTCCACCACATCCCTCCTTTCCTCAATTTCATTATTTAAAAATAAAATAAAAAATAATAAATAATTTTGATAATAATAAATATTTTTCACATTAATAGGCACAATTAACTATTGGGTGTTTGTTATATTATTTCCATGATTAGTCCCACGCAATGTGAACTAGTCTCATTCTTGGGCGGACCCAACGATGGGGGTGGACCCAAATATTGTGGGCAGACGTACCTATGGTTTTGTGTATGATTTTTGCACATGGTTTTGGGCATGGTGGCTTTTTGGCCATGGTATTTTTTAGATCGAGTCAATGGAACTACAGTTATGTCCTAATCGAGGGTTAGTGGATTGGGGTTTATGAATGGTTACACATGTATATATATGTATTGTAACATTGAATAATGAAAAATCAATTGGGATCCAAGGGAAAACCTCTGTGTATATTTGTTTTCTTTTATGGCCATTGTTTAATATATGGAAAGGGTTAAAACATATATTTGTTTTCTTTTATGGTCATTGTTTATTTTCCTTTGCAATTAATCTATGTAAAAGGTTAAAACCTACAACAATTGTATCGTGTTTTAGTAATTAGATATTATGGATCCGAATAATCTACATCCCTCATCTCTAAAAAATAATACTACATTTTCTTAAATTTTAAAATAAATAAATTTTAGAAAATATAACAATTAATAATTATTATGTGTATGAGACCCCTTGTTTGTAGGACAAGGGACCCACCTCCCCACAACTATTTGACTACTCTCTCGACCAAGGCATACATAATGTACGCGGCTAGTTTTGTTGTGACCATGTACCCATCTAGTTTTGTTGTGACCTTTTAAGAGAAAACCCATACTCTTAACCATTAGATCTACTCAATATGTATATATGTTTTCTAAAATAAATTATAAATTTAAATTTATAAAACTTAGGCATCTCCTTTTTCAGGTTTGGGACACCAATTTAATGTTTAACTATTCTATAAAATATGATAAGAATAAATTTAAGGTTAAGACTAAATTCAAATTTGTATTCGTATTATTTTTCGTTTTCAAATTACATTTCACTTAGAACGACTTCAACGTACTCAGGGTTGGAATTTCAAAACTGGGTTACCCGTCAAATTTACCGTTTTTTATACTTTTTTTACCAATTTGCACACTATTAAGCAAAGATCTTGAAGGTTTCAAAAAATTTTAAACTGTATTTGACGGGCATATCACCCCATGATGGGCAATTTTCCCATCAAATTCCATCCCTGAGCTGTGTACTCAACAATCCTATTCACATTTAATCATAGTTGCCCTATGCACATTCCAATAATTTATTGGACACAAACATAAGCCAAGCTATCTGCAATTCCACGGAGAGAGAGAGTTTGACCAAAATGTGGATGTTACTTAAACACCGAATATTTCAATAGTTTCGGTGGCTACATTTATTGAGAAAGCTGCACCATAACAAGGTAAGTTAGACATAAGCACTCCGCTTGCGTCATGAATAGGTCAGTAGCTTCTGCCATGGTTCCTCCAATATAATTGTATCCCACAGTCTGCACGCACATTCTCCTGACACCAACCCATATTTATATGTTTCCAACAACATCTAGAGAATTAGGGCGGAGTGATATAACTGTGGAGAGTTCCAATTGCAATTTCTGTGGCAGTACTGCACAAATGGGTATCACCTCACATCTTAAATGCCTTATAGCAACGCATTTAGGCTCAAGAAGAGTGGCCAGATTTTTTGTGGTGATACTCAGAAAAAGAATTGCAATGACGAGATTGCAGAAAATGGCCTCCAATATGCACATCAAGTACTTTGGAGGAGACAAAGCAACTCATTTGAATGACCACTATGAATTTTCATGAAGTAGCTCTTCTTCAACTAGTTCGTCCATCTGTGGCCATGGTGTTGACTCACACAGTGGACGAAATAATTTTTATGGTCGACTTTTTTTTAGAGCACTCCTGCCCTCCTGCACTCGTCTCAATGTGAAAGATGAATTGGATTCCAAATCGGGTAATGTGAGTATTCCCGAGTTCATTGATGATGAACAGTATTTCAGCAATATGGATTCCAATTTTTCAGTTAATACGTATTCCAATGAATTTTCCTCTGATCCCTTCACTTCTGTTTCAACCACCAGATGTTCCAATTGTTGTTTGTGCTCAGAAATTGACAGGCAGGTAGAAGAATTTATAGCCACATTTTACCAGCAGATGCGTCTACAGTGTCAAGATTCTTATATAAAATGCCAGGAAATGTTGGCCAGAGGATCCAATTAGTTGAAATTGAAAGGATCCGGTAATTATTTATGTATGTTTGAGTTATTATTAATGGAGTCATAGGCCTTTCCCGGTTTAGTCAGGTTACTGGCATGGGAGGAGTTTTCAACTCTAGATTCTGGACTTTCTCTTCCGGAAAGGTAAGCATTTTTCGGAGTTGTGCGGGATATTGTTGAAAATATTAAATTCACTTGTGAACCCTGTACAGGTAGAAACAAAGAGGGGCAGCAGGAGAAGGTTGAGTGTACACTTCTGTGCATTTAACAGAGATGGAGAAAATCGTAAGAAGGAATTTATGTTTATGGGGCCGCAGCCACCATTGCAGAGATGAATTAAATTAATATGGGCCACAACCCACTTTTGCAGAGGAGAATTGAAGAAAATTGGGGTTCAACCACGCAACAACAATTTTATTAAAGAGAAGTTTTTTCGGGCGTAAAAGCCCTCACCAACCAACAAATAGAGTTTTTGATTCAACGCGCCAATTTTTTTTTTTTGAGTTTTTAATGGGCCACATCATTTGTGGTCCCCACTTCATCACAATCGCAAAGTTTTTGTTAGTGTCTTTTTGATATAAGGAGTTCTCATGCGATGCGATGTTGCGATATCGCACATTGCATATTGCAAAGGAACAATGTTTATCTGCTTTTCCAATATGTTATCGCCGATGTCGATGTCGCAACATCGCTCATCGCAAGTTCTTTCGTCAAGTCGTTCCACTCGTTCCATCATCGATGTGTCGATGCGATGTGGTCCATACCACCATCGCGCAATCGCTCATTGCAAAGTCCAATGTCCATCCTGCCAAACCATTTGTTCCACTGAACCGCCGATCGCCGATGCGCCGATTTAAAGTCCGGGCCCACAAGTTATTGAATTTTGATTTTAGATTAAAGTTTTATGTTCCGGCAATGTAATTTTTCATTTTTTTTTGTTTATGTTTCTTTTTTGTGTTTTATAACACCACGCCATATAAAAGGTAAAAAGCCCGTAGGCTTATGTATGAGAGTATTGCTGTGTAAAGAAAAAGGCCCACAGGCAAAAGAAAAACACAGTGAAGCATAACAGAGCACTGTAGGTGTTTTTTCTGAGACAGTGAGAAGATTTGAGGGCACTACGTTTGTAGCAGTCCAGATATTTTGTAATCCCACTTTGGTGGAAGAAATTTTATTCTATAATGTTTTGTTTTTAATGAAATAGAAGCATTTTATGCCATCTCTGTCCAGCAGCAAGCAAAATTTTGTTCTCTGTGTTTGAAGGAGAGTATTATTCTCTCAATACTTGTTCTGGAATTATCAGAAATTCCAACATGGTATCAGATATTATCCAGGCTCTATGAAGGTGTCAAGGAAGTTGAAGGAAGAAGGAAATTTGTTGCAGCAGTTCTCCAGCAGCGTGAAGGCTCAACAGAAGATTAAGTCCAGGTATTTCTCAAAAAAACAGAGTTGTTGTTTTGTTTAAAAGTGCAGTCCTCAGAGACAGAATTTGTCTTTTAAAGAAGGAAAGACAGTTTGTTTGAAAAACACAGTCAAGTTTTAATTTAAAGTTCAGTCTATAAGTAATGGCTGGACCAGGCACCAATATGACTATTGGAAATACTCAGCTTCCACAATTTAATGGGAATAACTATGATTATTGGGCCATTACCATGAGAGCCCCATTTTCCTCTCAAGATTTATGGGAATTTGTAGAAGATGGTTTTGATGAACCAGTTGATGAGCAGGCCTTTAATGCCTTAACACAGGCAGAGAAGAATTTATTGAAGAGCAATAGGAAGAAGGACTCTAAAGCCCTCTTCTATCTCTATCAAGCAGTACATGAGAGTGTGTTTCCAAGGATAGTAGCAGCTAAGAGATCCAAGGATGCATGGGATACTCTTAAAACATCCTATCACGGTATGGAGAAGGTGAAGACAACAAAACTACAATTTCTCAGGAGAGATTTTGAAATTCTCTGTATGAAAGAGTATGATAACATAGACTCATTCTTCACACATGTGATTGGGTTGGTTACCCAGATAAGATCCCATGGAAAACACTTGAAGGAAGAAGGATTGTGGAGAAACTATTGAGCAGTCTACCCTCAAGGTTTGATGTTATTGTTACCACCATTGAAGAGACAAAGGATCTCTCAAAGTTCATAGTAGATGAACTTCATGCATCTCTGATGACTCATGAACAAATATTGGGAAGATCAGTGAACCCATCTTTGGAGCATGCCTTCAAGACCTAGATGCATTTTGGAAGAGGAATAGGTCAAGGTAAAGGAAGAGGAAGAGGCAGAAGCCAAAACAAAGGAGGAAGAAACAACCCATCACATACACATGGAAGGAGCAACAGTCACAATCACATCCAAGGCCAAAGTAGCATCCAACAAGGTGGACACCAACATGCTCACGAACAAAGGTATGACAAATTCAATGTCCAGTGTCATTATTGCAAAAAATATGGGAATTATGCCAATGAGTGTAGGAAAAAGCAAAATGACATGAAAAATAGGTAGAATGATAATGTAGAAAAAGAAGAAAAGAACACAAATAATGTGCTATTAACATGTAATGTAGCACAAGATAGGCGAGATGATGTATGGTTCTTAGATTCAGGCTGCAGTAATCACATGACTGGAAACATAGCAATGTTTTCCAATCTTGATGAAGAAGTTAAATCTAAAGTAACAACAAGAACTGATACTAATATCTCTGTTAAGGGAAAAGACAGAGTAAGTATCCGTGCAAGAAATGGAGAGCATAAACTTGTGCCAGATGTATACTATGTTCCTGGCTTGAAATGTAATTTTTTGAGAATGGGACAGCTCATTAACAAAGGTTACAATGTATTCTTAAAAAATGATGTGTGCACAATAATGGATATACCTCCAAGAAAGAAGATTATTTCTGAAGTGAAAATGACCAGCAATAGAATGTTTCCACTTAAGCTAAATGCATATTTCAAGGGAAAGAGAAAGAAAGTAACAGTTGTAACTTAAGAGGTCTTTCAAAAGGAAGTGAAGGATGAGAATTGGTTATGGCACTTGAGTTTTGGACATCTCAATTTCAGAGGATCAAATTTGTTGCACAGAAAAGAAATGGTAAGAGGAATACCATTTATTGAGAAACCTGAAAGCCTATGTGAAGGCTGCATCTTGGGAAAACAACACAGAGAAAACTTTCCATCAGGAAAGAGCATAAGGGAAAAATCACCCTTAGAAATTATCCCTTCAGATTTGTGTGGGCCGATGAAAACATCATCAGTATCAGGCAGCGATTATATGTTGAATTTCATTGATGATTTCACAAGAAAAGTATGGGTTTATTTCTTGAAATATAAAAGTGAAGTGTTTGAGAAATTTTGCCACTTTAAAGCTCTTGTAGAGAAACAAAGTGGGCAGCATATCAAAGCCCTCGGGACTGATAGAGGAGGTGAGTATATCTCAAAATAATTTCTATGTTTTTGCAGAGAAAATGACATACATAAACATTTTACCACAAGGTACACACCACAGCAAAATGGTGTTGCAGAAAGGAAGAATAGAACCATCATGGAAATGGTGAGAAGTATGCTAAAGGAAAAACATTTGCCAAATGAGTATTGGGCAGAAGCAAAAAATTGTGCTATGTATATTTTAAATAGATGCTCAACCAAAGCAGTGATGAACAAAATTCCATAAGAAGCATGGAGTGGAAGAAAACAAGGAGTCACCCTCATGAGATTTTTTGGATGTGTGGCTTATGCACACATTCCAGATCAGCTAAGGAAGAAGTTGGACAGTAAGGGGGAGAAGTGCATCTTCCTTGGATACTGTGAAGACTCCAAGGGATATAGATTGTATAACCCATCCACAAATAAATTTGTTATAAGCAGAGATGTGTAATTCATAGAAGAAGAAGCATGGGATGGAAGCATTGAGAAAACACTCAATGTTAAAAGTTGTTTATCTCATGATGAAGATGAGGAAGATGTGGCTGAAAAGAACACCTCATCAGTAGCACTACCTCCACCAACACAAGGACAGCAAGGGACACCACAAGCAGGAGTAAGAACACCCTTGAAAAGAAATGAGAGTGCTTCTCCAAGCACACCACATGGAGCAGATTTGAGTGCTTCTTCAAGCACAAGTACACCAAATGAAAGAGAAACCAGATTCAGAAATTTAAATGAAATATATGAGAAAGAAGAAAAAAATGAAGGTATGAACTCCTTATTTTCTTTATATTGTCATGTTGAGGATCCTATTCATTTTGAGAAAGCTATAAAAGATAAGAAATGGATAGATTCAATGGATGAAGAAATTAATGCAATAGAGAAGAACAAAACATGGGAGTCGGTTGATCCCCCAGAAGGTAAAGAAGTGATTGGAGTAAAGTGGGTCTACAAGAATAAAATCAATGCTGAAGGTAAGATTGAAAGACACAAGGCCAGACTTGTTGTCAAAGGATACAAGCAGCAGCATAGAAGAGATTATGAAGAAACTTTTGCACTGGTTGCAAGAATGGAGACAGTGAGAACAGTGTTGTCCATAGTAGCACAAAACAAATGGAAGGTTTACCAAATGGATGTAAAATCAACATTCCTAAATAGAGTTTTAATGGAAGAGGTTTATGTTGAATAACCTCTAGTCTATGAGAAAAAGGGACAAGAGCCCAAATTTTGTAGATTGAAGAAAACTCTTTATGGGCTGAAACAAGCACCAAGAGCATGGTACAGTAGGATAGATTCCTATCTACTGGAGAATGGGTTTGAAAAATGTGAAGGAGAACCCACATTATACATCAAGGAGAAAGATGGTAAGATGTTGATTGTGGTTTTATATGTTGATGATGTGATATTCACAGGTAATTATGATTACCTCATTGAAAATTTTAAAACTATCATGAAAGATGAATTTGAGATGACTTACATGGGATTGTTGATATACTTCTTAGGAATAGAAGTAGATAAAAATGAAAAAAATATTTTTATTTCTCAAGAAAAGTATGTAAATGAAGTTTTGGAAAGATTTAATATGCAGGAGTGCAAGGCAACAATTACTCCCACAGTAATGGGATTGAAACTCAGCAAAGTTGACAGCAGCAAGGATTTTGATCCTAGTTTGTACAAAAGCATAGTTGGCAGTGTCATGTATTTCACTGCAACTAGACCAAATATTATGCATGTTGTTAGTTTTATTTCCATATTTATGGAAAGGCCAAAGGAGTCACATTGGCAAGTAGCAAAGAGAATTCTGAGGTATGTGAATGGAACTAAAAGGTATGGAATTTTATATACTACTTCAGAAAATTCAGAATTAATTGGATATACTGACAGTGATTGGGCTGGAAGTATTGTTTACCGGAAAAGTACCTCTGGTTATGTTTTCCATATGGGTTTAGGAGCCATTTCATGGGCTTCTAAGAAACAACATATTGTAGCATTGTCTACAGCAGAGGCAGAGTATGTGGAAACTACAGTAGCAGCGTGTCAAGTAGCTTTGATGAGAAGAATGTTGAGGAGTTTATGTCAAGAACAGGTAAAAGGGATAGTGATTTATTGTGACAATAGCTCAGCTATTGCGTTATCAAAGAATTTTGTGTTTCATAAGAGAACGAAACACATTGATGTGAAGTTTCACTACATCAAGGAATTGGTGAACAATGGAAAAATTGTTTTATAACATTGTAGAACAAAGGAGAAATTTGCAGACATTCTGACAAAGCCATTGGGGTAGAAGAGTTTTGAATATTTAAGAAAATTCCTGGGTATGACTGATAACCCAGCAGCTGAATTTAAGGGGGAGTGTTGAAAATATTAAATTCACCTGCGAAACTCGTGCAGGTAGAAATAGAGTACAAATAGGGGCAGCAGCAGAAGGTTGAGTGTACACATCTGTGCATTTAACAAAGATGGAGAAAATAGTAAGAAGGAATTTATGTTTATGGAGCTGCAGACACAATTGCAGAGATGAATTAACTTGATATGGGCCGTAACTGAATTTTACAGAGGAGAATTGAATAAAATCGTGGTTTAACCACGCAACAACAGTTTTATTAAAGACAAGTATTTTCGGGCGTAAAAGCCCTCACCAACCAACAAACAAATTTTTTGATTCAACGCGCCAAAGTTTTTTTTTTTTTTGAGTTTTTAATGGGCCACATCATTTGTGGTCCCCACTTCATCACAATTGCAAAGTTTTTGTTAGTGTCTTGTTGATATGAAGGAGTTCCGATGCGATGCAATGTTGCAATATCGCACATCGCATATTGCAAAGGAACGATGTTTATCCTCTTTTCCAATATGTTATCGCCAATGCCGATGTCGCAACATCGCTTATCGCAAGTTCTTTCATCAAGCCGTTCTTCTCGTTCCATCGCCGATGCGTCGATGCAATGTGGTCCCTACCACCATCGCGCAATCGCTCATCGCAAATTCCAATGTCCATCCCGCCAAACCATTTGTTCCACCGAACCACCGATCGTCGATGCGCCGATATAAAGTCCGGGCCCACAGGTTATTGAATTTTGATTTTAGATTAAATTTTTATGTTCTAGCAATGTATTTTTTCATTTTTTTGTTTTGTTTATGTTTCGTTTTTATGTTTTATAACACTGCACCATATAAAAGGTAAAAAGACCGTATTCTTATGTATGTGAGTATTGTTGTGTAAAGAAAAAGGCCCGTAGGCAGAAGAAAAACACAGTGAAGCATAACAGAGCACTGTAGCTGCGTTTTCTGAGATAGAGAAGATTTGAGGGCACTGCGTTTGTAGCAGTCCAGACATTTTGTAATCCCACTTCGGTGGAAGAAATTTTATTCTATAATGTTTTTTTGTTAATGAAATAGAAGCATTTTATGTCATCTATGTCCAGTAGTAAGAAAAAATTTTATTCTCTGTGTTTGAAGGAGAGTATTATTCTCTCAATACTTGTTTTGGAATTATCAGAAATTCCAACAGATATGGTTTATAGGTTTGATATATGAGCTGGTTTTTGGGGGTCTCATATGAAGGCTTGTATCCCTATTCACTATTTTTCTTATATGGAGACATTAAAAGCGCATGATTATGAGTCCCTGCTTTGAGTCGAATGGGCTGATGGAAACAATGTGAGGGTATCAGAAAGGGAATGAAGCCATAAGGTCCGAGGGATATATTTATCTTCTCTCGCCACATTTTTTTTGGGGTGGTTGGTTTTATCGATTAGGAACTGTTCACTACGTATTTCTCCAATTATTGAGGTATTTTAGGGTGATATCGAGGTATCAGGGTTGTGCTCGTAGGCACTCATCGTTTCCTTGGTGAGGGTAAAGTCATCAGAGCTGGGTGAGATATTTATGATCTCCATTCTCGTGTTCATTTCCATCATCATTTTACAGGCCATGTTTAGAGCAATCCTCAGGGCAGATGAAAAATAGAGGAGTAAAGTTTCTTCCACAAGAATCCTCATCTGACTCGGATTCCATTCCATCACAACATTCGAAGTGGTATCATCTATGGCGTAAGTGGGTGGAATCATTCATCATTTCCAGGCCCTGTAAGGATTGTGGAGTTCATTTGTTTTCTAGATGGTGGCGATTTCCGGGATGTTGTTGTTGTTGTTATGTGTGAGGGAGGTCTGTGTTGCATGACTGGTTTTTCTGGCAAAATATTGGCCACTCTAATTCTTCGAGCCAGATTTCAATTTCTCGATTGGTTGTGCTGGGATGTCTGACGAGCTCTGTGCTACTGATCTACCATTTTTAAGTGGTAACTTTCCTTTTCTGACAGGTTGGTGTGGTATTTAGATGTGCTCTGACGGAGTGTGCACTTCAAGGTGTTCTTGAGTTTGATTGGAGGTTATCCAGGTATTTCTATATTGGGGTGGCGACATGCATTTATAGACTATTGCGGGACGCGGGTTGTCATCAGATGGTGCTCATTTTTTTTTCTATGGCGTTCTTCATGCCTCCCAATTGGGGGTGAGATTGGACTTCCACCTAACATGTCTCTTCACAAGTTACTAGCTTGTTTTCGTCACTTGAAGGTCATGTTTTTTCAAAATGTTAGTACCTAATGATATTTTATCCTCCAACACGTCCACACATGAAGCTTTGATAGCAACAACAATTGAAGCAGAACAAAGTAGACTCGGGGACATGGAGATTGACACACAGTGGATAGCACAGTATGTCTCCTTTCCTCCTGGTTTTTGTGGCGTCAAGAAAGATCTAAGGGCTGAGAATCCGAGCAAGTATAATAGGAGGAGCCAGGGGTAGAAGAAGGCTAAATGTTATAAGCAGGAAATGGACATCAAAGAGATTAATCTGGAGTATGAGGATATGTGGGGAAGGGTTGCTAGCTTACAAAAGCGCGCTCTGATTGGGAGATGGATGTTTGCTGAAGGAAGCGAGGTTGACATGGTGGTATGGGTCAAACAATATTGGAATCCTATTATCGGATACACACCCAAAGTGAGTATGTTGCTGAATGGATGGTTTAGTGTCCATTTTATGGATGATAAGGATATTCTTAAGATCATTCATAGGACCTGGGTCCAGGGTCGCAGCTTCATGCAATTGGTTCCATGGTACCTTAGCTTCAACCCTGTTATGGAAGCCCCACGGAGCAAGGTTGTTTGGGTCAAACTCCCGGGGCTACCACTTGAATTCTAGACTTTGAAGGCCCTTAGAGCCATTGGCGATTCCATTGGGAATACAAAATATATTGATCCGAGTATTTTTGGTGCCTGTGACAAAATAATTGCATGGCTCCTAGTGGAGGTTTGCTTTGCAGGCGGCTTGTCAGGGACGTAGACTTGGTATGGGGCCAACGTAGACATTGCCAGCGGATTAACTATTGGGTAATTTCTTTTCGATGCTTTATATGTCATTGTACCAGTCACCTGAAGGGGAACTGCCCCATGCGGCTCAGGAATAATCCTAGGTGCTTGGCCAATCTTGCTAGATCGTGGCAAAATCACATGACCACTAGCTCACAAGGCGATCTTCTTACAGTTAAATCTGGTGCTCCCTCTTCTGATGATGATGTTTATGTATCTGCTAGTGCACTCTGCAATAGGACTGCACCTAACAGTGCTAGGGTTGATCATTCTGATATCCCATTGGGGCCTAGGCAGTCTAGGGATGTGGGGGAGGATAATAGTATTCATTCTGTTGATGGTTGGAGTGAGCCTAATCCTACCATTGTCTCTGTGTCATCCGATGACCCTCCATTGCTTCGCCCCAGTGACTTGAGTGTGGGCGCATCTATCTTTGTCCCTGTGTCAGCACCTAATGCCCCCTTGCAAACATCTCCTTCCATGCCCCCCTTGGAATGGGCTTCCCCCCAGTCTCCGGCTCATGAACCTCTGATTTTGTCTGATTCTCCTAGGAACACTGTTGGAATTGATATCGAATCACTTCTGGGCAACCTTAATATTGACCTTGCAGCTCTTATTGTATTTGATAGAGAACCACAGGAGGTTGATATTTCCATTTATCCTACTTCGGGCAATAACATCACTATCAGGAAGAATACTAAATCCAGGTCTAGGCACTACAGAGGAAGAATCAAAACAAAATCACTCTTTAGAGATGACTTCTAGGACCTCACGGATGTCCCCATATCTACTCCAGATGATCTCATGGCGCTTAGAGCAAGCAACCCTTCGGATGTAACCCGATGACCCATATATTTTCTATGAATCTAAGGGGGTTGGGCGATGCCTCTAAACATCACCACCTAAAAGAGTTTCTCTATAGTGTTGAACCTTCCATTATTTTGTGTCAAGAAATGCTCAATTGCAAAGTTAAAGCTATTAAATCTTTCCTATGTATCAAGCCCGGGTGGCATGCGACAGCTATTGATGCGATGGGGCTTACTGGTGGACTAATTTCCCTATGGAATCCTTGAGTTGCAATTTTTCGAGTGTATAGTTTTTTTGGGGGAATATTTCTCATGGTTAACATTAGAGGATTCAGAGGGGACTTCAATATTGTTAATTTGTATGCCCTATACCAGATAGAATGACTTTTTGGGCTCGTTTATACAGGTCCGGGATATTATTTTTGGAGAATTTGATTGTCATGGGTGATTTTAACTCCACCCTACAAGATGATGAATCATGGGGATCCAAAGCCAGACTTGATCCCTTGGATAAACAGATTGGAGAAATCTTTGATAAGTCTAGCTTAATTGATATTTGACCACAACCTCTTATTCCTACCTGGACCAATAGAAGAGCTGATAAAGAGTTTATTGGAAAACGTCTTGACAAAGCTATGGTGGCGGAAGCATTGATAAATTCTAATGGGCTTCCAAGATCTTTGGTACTGGTGTCAGATATATCGGACTACATGGCCATTCTCCTATCATGGTATTTGGGAGAGAGAAGCACATGGGTGCCGTTTAAATTCAATAGGGCCTGGTTGGGCGACTCTGAGTATTGTCGGCTTATCAAAGACTGTTGGAAGGAAGGTGTCGAGATGGGAGGCTTTTCGGGATGGGACCGATTTCATTCCAAATTACAAAGGGTTAAAATAATCACCAAAGAATGGGAAATTAAGAAGAAGAAAAAATGCTTAAAGCTGAATTAGAGATGATCTATGAAAGCCTCAATGGCTTATATGTGGAGTTTGTAAACAAAGAACCTGATGAAGCGACATACAAAGTAATGGAAAAGCTGCAAAAGAGAAGGATTGAGATTCTCAAAATTGAAGAATTGACATGGAAATTAAAAAGCCGAATTACTTGGCTTAAGGAGGGGGATATTAACACTAAATTATTTCATAAAAGTGATAATGACTGAAAGAACATGAACTCCATTTGGCACATTCAGAGGGCTGATGGAAGCTTTGTTGTCATCACTTCTGAGATTCAGCAGGAGGCTTATTTACATTTCTCGACTTTCTACCAAGCGGATTCGAAGATTGACGGGGCTAGCCAGACGTGGGTTCTTCAACACATTCCAAGAATGTTTGATGAGGAGGCCATCAACCTTATAAATTCAAAAATTTCCATTGAGGAAGTGGAACATGTATTAAAATAATTTGCACATGACAGATGTCCTGGGCCGGATGGTTGGCCGACAGAATTATATTTGCATTTATTTGACATTATGGGCCCAGAGATTACTCAGATTGTGGAACAGGGGAGGTTGGCGGGTCGCATTCCATCAAACATGTATTCCACATTTATTTCCCTCATTCTGAAGACCTCTGAGCCAAAGGGCTTCGTGGACTTTAGACCGATTTCTCCTTGCAATCTGATATCCAAAATCTCATCCATGATCATTGCTAATAGAATAAGAGACACCCTATCTAAGTTCATTTCCAAAAAGAAATATGGTTTTCTGCGGGGGAGGTCTATTCATGATGCTATTGCTATTGCACAAGAGGTAATGCACTCTATCCATACAAGAAAAAATAAAGCTCTTATTATGAAGATTTAATTATACAAGGCATATGATAGTGTTGACTGGTCATATATCCATCTTGTTTTATTGAAAGTTGGACTCTCGATTATGGTCATTCGATGGATTTGGCTTGCGTCTTCTCAGTTCGCTATGCGGTGATTATAAATGGTAAGCCAACCCCATTCTTTGAAGTTGGCTAGGGTTTGAGGCAGGGGTGTGCTCTGCCCCTGCTTATCTTCATCCTAGTGATGGATGGATTCAGCAAACTCATGTATATGGCTTTGCAGGCTGGATATATATCCAGGTTCTCCTTTTCTCTCTCTGTAAGTATTTCATACTCACTCTTTGTGGATGACCTTATTTTATTTGGATGGCTTAAAAGGAATCACTGGTTCTACATTCATTAGCTTCTTACCCATTTTGGACATGCTTCTGGGTTTCTTATCAACAAAGGAAAGTCTTTTCTCCTTTCTGAATATGGTGATGTGAATGAGATAATCTTCATTGCTGATTTTCTCGGGATTATCTCTAAGAAGGCAAGTGAGGGATTTTTATATCCGGGCTATAGAATTAATCCATGTGGTTATAAGAATAGGGACTGGATGTGGCTGGTGGATAGATTTAGAAGTAAAATCAACAAGTGGACTCATAGATGGTTATCAATGGGCATATGGCTTATTAAGATTCCGACTGTTCTTTCTCAGCTTCTTGTCTACTGGGGGCATCGATTTTATATTCCCGATCATATTGTTGCCATTATTAATCAGAATCTATCACAATTATTATGGGGTGGCACTGCGATGAAAAATAAGTATCATTTGTGTAGGCTTGATCTTTTAAATCGGCCAAAACAACATGGTGGTTGGGGCATTCTAAACACTAGGGTCTTCAATAAAGCTCTGCTGATGAAGTCCCTATTGTTGGGTCGTGAATACGACCACTTTTTAACACTTATTTCATCCATTTTTACTCTTATTTATCATATCAGTTATTATAATTTATTATATAAATCCATTTTATAATGATTTATGCGCTTATGGATGAATATTATTTCTTCTCCTTTATTTTTAATAAATTGATGATTATTATGAATAATTTTATCAATGATAGTTTATTAATATATTTTGTTGTATCACTCACCATTTTAGCCTCTAAGATATTTTCCAGACTGCAGATTTGATTTCCAAATCATCATCAAATATTCCAACTCAAAAATTCGTTGGAATAAGAAGTGACCGTTTTTCGGTTGCGATTCTGAGCAAATGCAGAAGAATCTCGAAAATCTGGAACATGGGTTTTGTCCAGAACGGGCCCAATTAACTTTTTCAAAGAATGGTTTGCCAAAATTCAGCCTGTATTGAGAGATATGTAGGGTTCTTTGAGCACGAGTTTCTCAGATTTGTTGTTGCGGACGTCCTCCAAATCTCAGCTGCAAAGCCAAATTCGCCTTGCTCTTGTTGAAAGATTGTTGGAAATGTATTTTCTGGTTGATCAAGTTGTTGGGAACAATCCAATATTGTTATGGGAGATCATATTTTCTATTTAATTTCTCCTCTTTCTGATTATAAAAGGAGAGCATGTATTGTGTATTGGAGAGAATGGAGAAGAATGGATGATTATTGAATTTCCTTTGTAACATTATAATTCCTTGACTCTTGTGAGCAAAAAGCAACTGATGTAAAAGCTATTCATGTTTTATTAATACAAAGAGGCGTTCTCGTTCTATTTCTCAAGCTCTGCAGTAGCCCAGCGGCGTTTCACCAGCGGTTGAGGGCGCGGCCCTGGTGGAGCGACCCGCTGTTTGTATTTCTATTCTTTTATTTCTGTTGTGTGAAGTGTGTCTACTGTTTATTTCGATTACAGAGTTGATTGACTACTGTTAGATTGAATACAGATCCATTAACGAATTGCATTTCTATTTAATTTGTTGTTCATTTATCCTGTTATCATTATGAAAGCTTTGTCGTTCTGTATTCGTTTCTAAGTTATTATTCTTTGTGATTGATTGATCTACAGTATTGGCCAGTGATAGATTGAAGTATTGAGATTAGTTAAGTTTGTAATTGCTGTTCCATTTATGTTCATTACTTATTCATAGTCTTTGATTAGCAAACAGATGAGTTATATTTACATGTTGTTGTTCCTTTCCAGACTGCGTTTCTTTTAAATTGCTTTCATTGAATCTGCTTTTGTTTCAATTGCTTTAAGATCTCCAACTGTAGAGGATAGAGGCTATTGCTTCCAAGACCCCAGATTGGTCATCTTACATCGATTTCTAAGGGAAAGAGTTACGATTACTGCATCCCTGATCGATGTTTTGCAAGATTGATGTAGTTTAATCTTTCCATTCATTTCACTGTAATTAGGTTTCTTTCCAAGCATTTGTTTATTCTTGAATTTAAAATTCTGTACTACATCTTCACAACATTGCTCTTGGATGAATTGCAGCCTTAGACAGAGTACACTCTTGAAATAAAAATTTGCTCCTAGATTGATAATTAATGTGAGATAAATAGGTGTTAAAAAGATACCTTTTTATGCCTCGACATTTTGGCGCCGTTGTCGGGGAGAGTGTATGCCATTTAAAAGGAGTGATGCACATTTGACCTTTTTTCTACTTGGGAAGAATTGGGTTTTAAAGACGGAAGGTAAGAACCTGCGCACCGAGCAAGGAACATACTTTCTCACTGCCCTCTTCACAGCAGAATTGGGTAATTTTTTTTTCTTTAGGTAGGAATGAAGGCTTGTTGTTTTAAATGACTAGAAAATCTAAACAAGACAAAATTCCTCCCAAACCTGAAAAACCCAAGGGACTGGTGACCCTTGGGAGAAGGACCTTTATTGACGAAATTCTTAAGAAAATTGAATCTCAGCCATCAGTAGGACCTAGGAAAGTTATTTCTAGACAACCTACTACTTCCCTTCAGGCCATAGAGTCACCATCTGTAGGCTTTGATGACGTACATATCCAAACAGAAGAGACTGAGCAATATTCCCAAGAAATTGAGAATTTTTGCCCAATTTTTTTTTTCTTTTACAAGAAGGGAAGTTGGCCTCTCATATCCTATTATTTATCAACATGCATTTTTGGTATGTACACACTAGAGGCCTTATTTTGGAAATGGCTCCACTGAGAATACTCTTATACATAAGCATATTCGATTTTCAAATAAGAGTAGATTAGTGGAGAAAATAAAATAAATAAGGAAATAAACACATTTTTTTTAAATTTTTGTAAAAATAATTGTTTCTTTGTTGCAACATGTTGTGAAATCAACAGAAATATTCTAATTTATTTGTGCATGTAGATGAATTATATTGCAAATAAAAATTCTACAAACACTTATATTCATTTTTATCATCAATATGAAAAAAATTGTTCGAATATGATTTTTTTGGCTTGCGGGCTTAATGAAAATCCTGAAAACAAAGTTGGGACAGTCATGTTTTGGAGGAACAAAAGTGAATATTTTTAAAACCTGTTTCTATCCTAAGTATCCCTTGATGTCTAATTTCTAACTCAATTTTAATCACTCAATTTGGATTTGAAACGAAAAAGTTAGAACCAAAACATTGACAGGGTGTCTAGTAGGCAGCTCAACAACAGAGTTGGGACAGTCAGTTTTTGGAAGCCTAAATGACTATATTTTTAAAAAATATTTCTATGGTATATTCTTATATGAATCTAGTTTACAACGCAATTTGAATCACTCAATTTCGATATCGTATGAGGAATTTATAACCAAAATACTGACTGCCTATCATAAATCAGCACTCTTGAAACTCTGTTTTATCGGATGTTCCCTAGCATATTTAACCCATCAGTTATTCTTGTCTTCAAAACCTGTTTCTATTGGAGATCAATAAATGAATCTACTTTAATCTCAAATTTGAATTGGTTCAATTTACGATCAAAAAAAAAATTTATGCTTGAAATATTAACTGTTAGTCTAAGCTGGAAAATCGAAAATGACTCTATTATGCAGGTTGTTTTAAGCCAATTTGACATATCATAGCATTGAATTTTTAAAAAATGTTTCTATTGGAGATACACCTTTCAATTAGCTCTCATTTGGCTTTGGAATCACTCAAATCGGATGAAAAACAAAAAAGTTATGATTGAAACACTGCTGGTTAGCATGATTGGCCACTGCTCTCCCGCAAGTAATAAATTAATTTTACTTTGTCCATCGATTTGTTCTACAGAGTAACTACTTGTTAGTTTTTTTTGCATAATTCTTGGATCAGGAGAGTGCGCACACCTCTCTTTCTCCATGATTTAATGTTTTACTCCAGGTAGACACTCGTTTTTTGCAGGTCTTAGCAAAACAAAGAAGGTCAATTTATGGACGAGCGATTCTGGAGAGAAATTTTAGTGAAACAAAAGCATTTCATCCAGTTTATTACCTAACAGATTCATAACAAGAAGAAATAAAGAATCGGTTTCTATTTGAAGATTCATGTCACTGCTGCCAAACATTTTTCAAAAAGATCATTTTTTTCCATTAATAGATTTGATATTCTCTTAGAAATAATATCATAGTTGTTGTAAATTAATAAAGTGTTGTTTATTTTCTGATTTCTTTTATGTTTTTGTGTTTCAGGTGTTAATCTCTTCAAATTATGATTTCCGCTCTAATGAAAATTGAACAATAAGGACTCCACCATGCAAGTTTCAATTGCAGAAGGCAATTCTTCAGTAGCATCAATTCTGTAAAAAACTATTTTTTCTTGAAACCTATACATAAACTTTCCTTTCTATTTGATTGGATTTGCTTGGCAATAGATTGCACATTAGCTTTGTTCTTTCCTTGTTTTTTTTTCCTTTTTGCGTGTTTATATTTGTTTTTTGTTCCTCTTAAGGGACAGTTATTGTTCCTCTTAAGGAACAACAGCTGTTTCTCTTAAGAAGCAGTGCATTTATGTGTTTATTTTTGTTGTTCCTTCCAAAAGGAACAACATTTTCGCTAATTAGTTTTGTTGTTCTTTTCAAAAAGAACATTATTTTTTTGCATGATTTCGCTATTCCCTTCAAAAGGAACAACATCGCTCGTTTTTTGTTGTTCCTTTCAAAAGGAACAACGCCGCTCGTTTTTGTTGTTCCTTTCTAAAGGAACAACAGTTTTGTTGTTCCTTTCAAAAGGAACAACACCGAATGTTCTTGTTGTTCCTTTCCAAAGGAACAACATTTTTGTAAATTATTCTTGTTGTTCCTTTTCAAAGGAACAACATTTTCGCAGATTGTTTTTGTTGTTCCTTTCCAAAGGAACAACACTTTTTGAGTGCATTTTTCTTGTTTTTTAAAACAACATTTTTAGAATTTTTTTTGAATTTTTCATAACTTTTTGAAAGACAAACATACAATTTATGGAAGGATATAAAATTAGAGTTTACTGTAATCAGCAAATCAAAAGAAATCGTCATTTTTAAGAAAGTTGTTTAGCAATGATAAGAAAAAAGAAAAATGGACATAATCAATAACATGATTTTGTTGTCATATTACTACTAAATTCATATGATCGATTATATTTATCATGTTGGTTCTTTCCCATATTTCATTAACTTTATTTGATTTTTACTTATGGAGTAGGAACAAGGGCATATTCTTTTCTATTGAGTTGTTCAGAATTTTTCCACCATCCCTACTCTTAAGGAGTGTTGATCCATCATTTATGAATAAATAGGAAAGTGCTATATGAAAAGAAAAATATTTACATATTTCATTAATAATTTTATAACTTGACAGATGGAGGATAGGGGGGTCTCATCAAAAGCCGACCTACCATGTTCATAAGGAAGCAAGTGAAGTGGCATTCCCATCATGGCCACCAAACTAGGGATATGGTCCAATGGAGAATTGAAAAATTAAGCAGTCATTGGAAGCCGGCCTGCCCACTTTTCACTTCTTCCCAGTGAATGGCATTGTGATTTATCTGGTCACCAAGCCAGCACAATGGCCTCCATTATGACAATTCACAAGCACTTCCTTAGCATAAATAAAGGACAATGGTTCCAAGGGTGAGAGAGAAACTCTGTCAAGGTTATGGACACCTGTGGGCAACAAAGCTCTGCTGATGGCATTGAAGTCACATTTATACACATCAATAGTAATATTAAACCCTTTTTCCTATATCTCTATTTAAATAGCAGATGAAAGTATGAATCCTTAACCTTTGATTTCGAACCTATTATACATGAAAATCATCATAAATCGATCACATTAGTTTAAGTGGGTAATAAATTCATTTGTACTTATGTTTATCTTAAGCTGTCCCTTCTCCTTATCCTTGAATCATTACAAAACGCTTCTATATCTATTTACGATTTATCACATGCATGGATTTCAATAATGCGATAATTTGTTGATCATATCATAAGTATGTATGCCTTTCCATCTTGTATAATTGCTGTACAGTACGCTGCTCTTCTATTTTGCTGATTTGGCACGATATTGATACTGCATTTTTACTGAATTTTTTTCTGCTTGAACCTTTTTTGCATGCATCTTATCTGTTGCCATTCCAAACTGAAACTGTGGATTCAAGAAAATTGCATATAGAATTGTGATTTATTTACAGGAGAACAACAATTATGGGGGAAAATTCTATTCGCAGCACGATCACACTATTGCAATTAACAGTGAAGGCTTGTAAACGTGCACAATTCTTCAGACATGATATGTTTGCATGGCTTCCACCTTTTGCATCACTTTCAGTAACTACTCAGCCTACATCAGCTTCAATAAAGGCCAGTCTCTACATGTCCTCCATATTTTTTCGAAGGTAACACTTGAGGTAAAATAGCATAATTTTCTGATTTATTATGAATTTAGGAGAATTTCATGAAAATCCATTGAGCATTATTTATCATCATTCATTCCAAATCTTTACCACTTCCATTTTTTAGACACGTCTCATCTTTCAGTTTGGGGGAGTGTTGATTTCTTTCATTTCTTTCTTATGACCATGTCAGTATTCTTCTTTAATATTCTTATTCATTCTCAACACCTCCCTTATTCCATGTTGTTTTATAACAAGCATAGATTTCAACAGATTGTAGCAACCACCTCTCTTTTTTTTCTAGCATCGCATGAGGACATGCTAATTCTTTAGTTTGGGGGGGGGGATTGCTACACATGATGGATGTTTTCCACTTTCTTTCTCATTTAAGGCATACAATTTCATTTGTATATAGTGCAAAAATTGATTTGCATATATATTTAAAACTATGAACTGAATTCTTGTGATTTCTGGATAATAAAGAGGAATCATTAAAATACAGAAACCCAGATAATTTCGCGCTAAATTAGTTCATAAAATTTCGAAAATTATGCACTATCACCTACAACCATTTTGTTTATATCTCATGATCCGTACATCAAAACGATCCGATTTTTGAGAAAATGATTAATGAGGGTTGTTGTTACTTATATCACATTTTTCTGCAACTTCATATGCATATAGTTGAACATCAACTGTAAAAATTGTTATGTCTCTATTGCTAAAATTGAATATTCATTATTTGAGGAAACATTCATTTGTTCCATCTATTTCATGAGTTGGGATGAACAATTTTCTTTGCTTGGTTAAAACATGGGTTTTGTCTTTGGGTTGCATGAGAACATGAAATATATTCAATTCTGGGTTGCATGAGGACATGCAATATATTTAGTTTGGGGGTGTGTTGGGTCGTGAATACGACCACTTTTTAACAGGGAAAATTTTAAGGATGGAAATTTTTTTTGAAGTTTAAAAAATTGGCGAATCTCACTAGTCCCTAATGTAAAAAATATAAAATATTTATTGATGTATTTGTAAAACTATTCAAATTTATAATGATATTATATATATTGTCTATATAATGTTGGTGATTTTTAAGGTAAAACAATTTTATATTGTAAAATTTGGGCGAATCACTTTTGTAAAAAAATGGAAATTGACGAATCTTTTTTTTGGAAAAACCATGGAAAATTAGCCCACTTGCGAATATTAGCCCCTAAAATTTTCCATGCTTTTTAACACTTATTTCATCCATTTTTGTTTTTCTTTATCATATCATTTATTATAATTTATTATATAAATCCATTTTATAATGATTTATGCTCTTATGGATGAATATTATTTCTTCTCCTTTATTTTTGATAAATTGATGATTATTATGCATAATTTTATCAATGATGGTTTATTAATATATTTTTTAATATCACTCACCATTTTAGCCTCCAAGATATTGCCAGACTGCAGATTTGATTTCCAAATCATCATCAAATATTCCAACCCAGAAATTTGCTGGAATAAGAAGTGACCGTTTTGCGGTTGCGATTCTGAGCAAATGAAGAAGAATATGGAAAATATGGAACATGGGTTTTGTCCAGAATGGGCCCAATTAACTTTTGTATAGATTGGTTTTCCAAAATTCGGCTTGTATTGAGACATACGCAGGGTTCTTTGAGCACGAGTTTCTTAGATTTGTTGTTGCAGTCGTCCTCCAAATCTCAGCTGCAATGCCAAATTCGCCTTGCTCTTGTTGAAAGATTGTTGGAAATGTATTTTCTGGTTGATCAAGTTGTTGGGAACAATCCAATATTATTATGGGAGATCATATTTGCTATTTAATTTCTCCTCTTTATGATTATAAAAGGAGAGCATGTATTGTGTATTGGAGAGGATGGAGAAGAATGGATGATTATTGAATTTCCTTTGTAACATTATAATTCCTTGACTCTTGTGAGCAAAGAACAACTGATGTAAAAGCTATTCATGTTTTATTAATACAAAGAGGCGTTCTCGTTCTATTTCTCCAGCTCTGCAGTAGCCCAGCGGCGTTTCACCGGGGGTTGAGGGCCCGACCCTGGTGGAGCGACCCACTGTTTGTATTTCTATTCTTTTATTTCTGTTGTATGAAGTGTGTCTACTGTTTATTTCGATTACAGAGTTGATTGAATTCTATTAGATTGAATACAGATCCATTAACGAATTTCATTGCTATTTAATTTGTTGTTCATTTATCCTGTTATCATTATGAAAGCTTTGCCGTTCTGTATTCGATTCTAAGTTATTATTCTTTGTGATTGATTGATCTGCAGTATTGGTCGGCGATAGATTGAAGTATTGAGATTATTTAAGTTTGTAATTGTTGTTCCGTTTCTGTTCATTACTTATTCATAGTCTTTGATTAGCAAACAGATGAGTTATAGTTACATGTTGCTGTTCCTTTCCAGATTGTGTTTCTTTTAAATTTCTTTCATTGAATCTGCTTTTGTTTCAATTGCTTTAAAATCTCCAACTGTAGAGGATAGAGGCTGTTGCTTCCAAGTCCCCAGATTGGTCATCTTGCATCGATTTCGAAGGGAAAGAGTTACTGCTACTACATCCCTGATCGATGTTTTGCAAGATTGATGTAGTTTAATATTTCCATTCATGTCACTGTAATTAGGTTTCTTTCCAAGCATTTGTTTATTCTTGAATTTAGAATTATGTACTACATCTTCACAACATTTCTCTTGGATGAATTGCAGCCTCAGACAGAGTACACTCTTGAAATAAAAAGTCGCTCTCGGATTGATAACTAATGTGAGATAAATAGGTGTTAAAAATATACCTTTTTATGCCTCGACACCTATGGCGAGCCATTACTGGCTCGGGTATTTGGATGGATATTATCAATTGCAAACACCTATCAGGTGATACCCTTCTTGGTATATACTGCAATGGTTTAACTTTTCCTCGAGCCATGTCGGCCATTTGGAAAAGTTTCAAGAAAGTAATTATGTGTATGGCGGATCGATTATCTTGGCAATTTGGTGATGGATAGTGCATATATTTGGGATATGACTACATTTTTAGATTGTCTGAGGAGGCTCAAGTAAATCCTCGGCTTCTACACCGTCTCGCTCATCGGGGCATCCCGTATTTGTCACAGACAATCCATTACTGGTCACATGGTGCCCCAATTCTAAAATCTACTAATCAATTGGGCCTTTGTGGCCCTGATGCGGAGGACTGGGGCTCCTTCTTGGATGCCATCAGGGTGATAGGGATCTTTTATTTTCCTGGTGGGGACTGTATTGTATGGGATGGGTCTAAAAATGGGGATTCCTTGATCGTCAAGGAAATATATGACCATATCAATATTAAATTATATGAGGAGTATATATCCGGGGTTTTCTGGCCCTTCTGGCACCGGAAAATTCCCACAAAGATTGTATTATTTGGGTGGCTCGTATGGAGAAAAAACGATCCTCACATGGGACCCTCTAATCATAAGGGGTACCAATGGACCGGGTAGATGCACTATATGTTGTCTACAAGAGGAATCGATAGATCATATATTCTTTCAATGTCCCATTGTAATATCTCTATGGAAGCTTTTCTGCCAGTTTTATATGGACCCTATATGGACGCCAGAGGATTTCATCAGTACTGCTATGGCTTGGGACAAATTATCTGGAAAATTTCAATCTCTTCCTTTCTTTTTTATATGGGAAATCTGGCTTGCTCGGAATAGGCTCACCTTTTAGAATAGACCATTTGTGATTCATATCATTCATGCTGTTATAATGAGATGGATTGATGGAAGGGAACCAGTTGTGGTTGGTATCAAGGATTGTTCTCATCGTTTGAGACCTCACGCTATCACACTCCCTACCATATTTATTGATGGGGCTTGCCTAGATGGCCAATTAGGATGTGGTGCATGGATTAAAATCTCACAGATGGAAAGAATTCATATATTTTGGAATGGGGGCACGGGCACCAATAATAAGGCAGAATTGATGGCTTTATGGGGTGGCCTTCTAGCTGCGATCAACTTGAATCTAAAGGATGTTAGCATCTATGGAGACTCGAGACTGATTATTGATTGTATTTCTGGCAAACTTGATCTTGCTATTCCATGTTTATAGGGTTGGATTAAGAGGACTCAAAATCCGTGGCAATGTTTGGACAAGCCACCATTATATCATATCTATAGAGAAAACAACACAAGAGCCAATGGATTATCTAAAAGAGGTATCAACACTAACTTTGGGGTTTTGCAGGTTATACAATATAGAAATGGGATTCAAATCTGGAACAACGAGGTCCCTATTCCATAAAAATGGATTTTGACCAGCAAGTGAGTTTGTTTTCTTCTCTCACACATCAAGGTGGCAGGGATTGTTTTCTTCCAAGCGAGCCTGTGGATCTCTCTCAATACAAGATTGTCAGGCGAGGTTGATTTGGCTTATGGATTGCCTCAAGTGAGGCGATTTTTGGTTTTTAATATACTTTCGTATGGGATTTCCTACGAAGCAATTAGGTATAATATGGGATGAACATATTGGCAGGAATCTATTTCAAAATGAGAATGTTTTCTGAAAAATGGAATGTTGTAGAAATATCATTGTTATGATGCCATTCCATAACTATTGACTGCAATTTTTTTGGTTTAATAGCTGTATCTGATGATGAACTATGTTGGTTGTATGTGGCTAAATGATTCTACTCTTTTCTTTCTTAGAAGGGATGCAATATTGATATGTTCCTTGATGTGCTAAGAAATTCTGATATGTTCCTTGTTGTGTTAACAACATCGAATGTAATGTACTTGGTTATGTGCTATTTTTATCTAATAGAACAACGTTTTTTTCCTTCTGAAAAAAAAAAAAAAAAAAAGAAGAAGAAGAAGAAAAAGAAGAAGAGAAGAGGAGGTTATATTGGCAGGTTTTCAATTAAAACAAACTCACAATTAGCTTATGCATTTTTGACAATGCAGTATGTAATTTCTATGGCATATGCATTTTTGACAATGCAGTATGTATTTTCTATGTCTTTCTGCAGAGATGTGCGCATTTGTATTTGCATCGGAAATGAAGCAGGCCTTTTCTTCAAATTGTTTTTGAAATTAATATCGTCAGACACATCTTTCATTTCATTGGAGCTTTTCTCAGAAGTAAGACTTGTGGCATAACATAACATCTTTAAATGCACTCCAAGATGTGTAGTTGGGTGTACAAATCCCTTTAACCAATTAAATATTCAGTTGGTTATATCCCCATCCATATTTTATTGAATTGTTATTGGTTTTTCTTTCATTTTGTAAAAGGATAAATATTTGACTAAATACCCTGATTTATGAGGAAAATATCAAATAATAAACAACGTTACCCTGATTTTTAGTATGTGATTTATTTTTGGTGTAAATTGTAATTGCAATGCTCGATTGAGGTTGTTTAAAAATAATTGGTTGCCAATTCTGTTTTATTCTAAATATAATTAATTGATGTATATATGTAGTAAATTTCTTGTTTTTTTTTTATATATTTGGTAAGTTATTGTGAAGGAAAGAAATTAAAAAAAAAATGTATTGAAGCACTTACTTATATTATGGGTTTTTCTATTATGGGTTTTTTTACATTTAAATAGATTTAGAATGGGTAGTGCTTAGAATAGGAGGTGAATAATCATCACATACTAGTGAAGAATTGTCAAGTATTTGTAGTTTTTTTTCTTTTCTACGTATTGACCTTGCCCACCATGGTTTTATAGAATTTGTTGGTTTTTGTGTCTTGTAGGTTTTCTTAGCCTTATTTCTTTGACTTGGGATGTTTTAGTTAAGCTATCTAGTCTTGATATTTCCATTCTAGTGTATTATATTCCTGTAACGAATGCACAATCGCCGAGGGGGTTGGGGTTAGAGGCCCTCAGGGTAGGCCTCAATCTCAAACCCATGCCTAGGAATCTGTAGTTCCATTATTCCACAACCCATAAAAATCATAAAGAAATATGTCACCTTAAATCCCTTACAATCAATGACCATAAAGCTTATTTAGATTTGAAATCGAAGAGGAGGTAGCTTACTGGGTTCCAAACCTTGCTCATATGAGGGGGAGATGAAAATAACACTTGAACTTCATTACCCTCTATTGGTAGATGGAAAATATTTTGGATAGGGTCTTAAAGGAAAAGCATGAATACCACAATGGTATCATTTCCACTTTGAACGAAATCTAGTGGGTGCAGCAATATCAAAGATCTTGTCTTGTTATTTTCGATGCTCAACTAGCTCATCCGGAAAGCCACCTTCAGTGTGACATAAAACTTCTTCCTCGAACTGGTACCAGTGCTCATGATCCAACAAGTTATTACCTCTTCAAACTCTTAATATCATGTTATGCCATATGGAAACAATTTTAGTTTCTTTTGAACTCTAGTATATGGTAATTTCAGTAGTTTCTAATTTTTAGATATTTTTACTTGACATTACTTGAACTTTAGTTAGGAATCAATAAATATGGTTTCCCTAGTGGCAGACTCAGACCGAGTTTTGCATGAACAATGATATATTTATGCAATGTATGCTAAAAATTTGAGGTAATTGGCTAAAGTAATGCTTCCATGTATTTCATGTGATTTATAGGTTTCCATTTTGGGTCACAAGGTGTCAATCTAGAATTTCTTGTTTCCTAACTGTATGAGTTGTAGTTGTGTTGTGTCCTAGTCATAGATCCACTTTATTAGGATCTATATTTTTTGAAGTCAGTGATTTATATTCCTATAGATGTAAACTTTTTGAGATGAATAAAAACAATGTGATTTTACGTTGTGTGTGAAATCTCTCTCAACTCTATGTTTTTCGAATATGGTATCAGAGGAGGCTCGACCTTGAATCTCTCAAGAGATCGATTGTGATCATTCAATCTCTCTCGAATCTCTTTGTTTTTCTAATATTAATACAATCTTATTACATAAAAACAAAGTGAAACCCCAACTAGGAAATGAATTGATCATGGATCGATCTCTTTCTATTTGTATTTTCAAATTTATACAATATGCTCACAAAGTGATTATTGTTTTTCCTCCATTAATTTTTTTATCAGATTATCATAGTAAAATGCCATGGAAATTTTTTTCTTTAATTATCTTTTTATTTCAAATACCTCTACATAAAATCTTGTACTCTTACTTTTATCCTTTGGTTTGTTAATAGTATGTTTAGTAGTTGAACTTCTTTTCCCATGAATTCCATAAGAAATCCTTTTTCTTGACATCTAAGTTTCATTTCCAGTTGTTCTCTTCCCTTGGTAGGTATTCTCGTACCTCCACATTGTGTCATCCATTTTTCTTATGACTCCTTTGTGAATCCCAACAATAATATAGAATAATATGTAACCTTTAATAGGTTTCTCAATATTTTTACCATTGTTTAATAGAGAATTTCACCTACATATAAGTTTACTTTAATCCCAACAAACCTTTACCAAGATATTTCCCAAAAGGTGTGTGTCTAAATGAGGAAGTGAGACAAGAAACTAGAAAATTCCAAGCATATTCATATTTGTACGAAGAAGATAGTAGACATACCTTTAGCACTAGATCCTTAACTTTATTTAATGAAGCCAACACTAGGAATATTTCATCCTGATATCTTTTCTCCTATATCTCCTAGATCACCTACACACAGAGAAAGAAACCAATACGATCTTCCGACAAAAAAATGATTACGCCAAACATAATATGTCAATCACATAAAATAAAGTAGACAATGAAGGATATACATTAATAGAAATAGAGTACATTAATGAGTCCTCAAAGCCTATGTCCTTTACCTACTCCCTAACATCCATGCTCACTACACAAGTTTACGGTGGTCAGAACACAGACATAATTTTGGAAACCTTTCCTTTCGTTTTCTTGTGACTAGTGAAGAGCTTCATTTATATAGATCTCAATCATGATAGGCATTCATTGCACCTAGACACTTTTTTTACTGTATCAAGGTGATGATTAGGATATTCCAAATAAAACTTTATTATGAAAAAATGATTATTTTAATAAATAATGATTATTATAATCAAAGTTGTAAATTTGGTCGAATCTAAGCTTATCTATTAGAATTCCTACACTGTTTTGAAGCTCTAGTGTAGAGAGGGTGTTAGGTCCCTATAATACTGGTGTAGCCCACATATTGTTATTATTGTGCCCCATAGAATCCCACTATTTTTATTGTTGTTCCCTTATGTTATCACACTCAAAAATTTTCAAGGTGGCTTAATAAAGGTATTCCTAGTTTTTGTGTTATGTAAATTGTGATCATGAATTTGAAGCCATTTCTATCTTAAGGAAAAAAATAATCCCAAACCATATCTTGTCATTTAGTTATCACTCCATATCATCTCAAGATTCATTTTAAAATTTACTGGAATTATGTCTGTTTTTACCAGATTTCGTAGTGCACATAGTTATAAAATGACAGTTTGTGCTACAGAAACACCTAAACTTTCCGTAGCAAATCTGTCAGATTTTACACTGTTGGCATTGCAGAATCATGAATTTTTGCGAGAGACAGAGATTTGAATGACATGTCATTTTTTCATTAGTTTGGGTTAAATTTGGGTCTATTCTAGTTAGTTATGGGAGTCATCATCATTTTAAAACCATGATTGTTGTGCTTTCATTTCGTCTTTCCACCTCATTTTTCATTTTTCTCACCGTGGGGTTTTTAAATTGGTTTTAATAACTTTCCACTCACCCCTACCCTATCATTAACCCATTCATACTTGTCCCACAGTAGTTTCATCTCCATCCCCAAAGCAACTCTCTCTCCATTTTGAAATCAACACCCTGTCCACCTTCAAAGAAGCTCTCTGTCCACTTTTTAAATTTGTAGGTATCACAACAGTGAAGAAAGCTGAGCAGTATAAAGAAGATGGTTGTTATGACACCAGCTCCAAAAATAGAAGAAAAGAGAGATCAACGCCTTAGAAATATCCACTTCGAGGGGGAAACCTCCAATACATTACACAAATGAACAATTCTTCGATGATACAAATGAGAAAACATCTGTATACATATAGGAGTCCATGGGGTCACAATATAATCCTAGCCGACCTAACAATAATAATGTAGGGGCACAATAATAACAATATTGGGGTTACAGGGGTACAGTAATAACAATTAGGGGGCTAGACTAAAAACAATAAGGGACTATACTAGTAATATAGGGACCTAACATGCCCCTCTCCTTCAAAAAAGTGTTGTCCTCAATGGTTAAGTAGCTCCAGATGTTTCTGTATAAAATTCTCATCCTCTCATATAGAATCTTCAGCGGGTAAGTTCTTCCATTTGATGAGATACTCTAAAATTGATCTTTTTTGTAGTTGTCGAGTTCTTGTTTCCATGACTGCTTTAGGTTCCAATATGATTTTTCCTTCCTCATCAAGTTCTGGAAATATTGTTTGAACTGGAATTTTTTCCCGTATAACCTTCTTTAAGCATGAAACATGGAAAAATAGATGCACTCGTGAAGAAGTTGGAAACTCCAATTTGTATTCCATAGTACCAATATTTTGCAACACATTGTAAGGACCATAGTACATTGGCGATAATTTATTATCCTTCTTAGCTTTCTTGAGGGAAATTTGTTTGTATGGTTGTAGCCATAAAAATACCCAGTCTCCTACATCAAAACTTCTCTCACTGTGATGTTGATATTCCTGTTGTTTCATTCGATTTTGTGTCAAATTTAGGTTATCCTTTAAGAGTTGGAGAACTTCTTGTTGATGCTTGATGTGATCTTCCACTGCTTGAACCTTAGATTTTTCTCTTAAAGAAGATGTGATGGACGGTATATGATATCCATAAAGTGCCATAAAAGGGGTCATTTTTGCTGCAGTATGGAAGGAAGTGTTATACCACCATTCAGCGAGAGGTAACCACTTGACCTATTGTGTTTGCTTATCAAATACAAAACAATGAAGATATCCTTCCAAAAATGTATTCACTATATCATTTTTACCATCATATTGAAGATGATAAGATGAGCTATGAGCTAGTTGAGTACCCAAACAAGAAAATAATTCCGTCCAAAAGTTTCCAGTAAAAATGGGATCTCTGTCACTTACAATAATCTTTGGGTTTCCATGTAGCTTTTGAATTGTTTCCATAAGTGCAGTAGCATCTGTACTTGCTTTAAATGGATGAGATAATGCAAAAAAGTGTGCATACTTGGTAAGTCTATCAACTACCACCATGATGAAACTCTTTCCTTCAGACTTAGGTAAACTTGTGATAAAATCCATTGAAATCTCCTCCCAACGTTAACTTGGAATGGATAAAGGTTGTAGAAAAACCGAGGTATTAATTGTCTAAAATTTATTTTGCTAGCAAACCAAACATTCTGCCACAAAATTTTGAATATCAGATTTAAGGCCGTCCCAAAAAAAATCTTTCATCACCCTATGGTAAGTTTTTAAAAATCCTGAGTGTCCTCCTAAAGGAGAAGTGTGCAATTCCAAAAGAATCTTTTGTTTTAGTTGGGAATTCCTACAAATATATAAGCGATCTTTGTGCCATAAGGAATCATTTTTCAACTAGATGTATCAAATGTACTATGATCTTGTTGCAACATTTGAATGAGTGTCCACACTTCTTCGTCCTTCTTCCATTCATCCCTTGCTTCGTATCCAATCTAGTTGGATAATAGAAATGGCACAAAGCAATGCTTCCACCTCTTCATCCTTTCTTGAGAGTGCATCTCCAACAACATTTAGCTTCCCTTTTTTGTAGATGATTTCAAAGTCATAACCCAACATCTTTGTGACCCATTTTTTCTACTCTTCTAAAGATAGTCTTTGTTCCAAAAAGTGTTTAAGACTATCATGATTAGTTTTTACCTTGAAGTGTCTTCCCATTAGGTAAGGTCGCCATTTATTTAGTGCATGTAGTATTACCAACATTTCCTTCTCATAAATATCTTTCTGTAAATACTTTCCTTTCATTGGACGACTTTCAAAAGCAATGGGTCTTCCTTCTTGCTTTAAAACAACACCAATTCCATTTTCTGAGGCATCACATTCCACAATAAAGGTTTTTGTGAAGTCTGTCATAGCTAAGACTAGTGCTAGGCACATTGCCTATTTACTATGTTCAAAGGCCTTAGTTGCTTCAGGAGTCCATGAAAATTCATCATTTTTCAATAATGTTGTTAGAGGTTCTGCTATTTTCCCATAATTCCTAACAAACTTGCGATAATACCCTGTTAGCCTGAAAAATCCTAGCAATTTATTTATGGTTGTGGGGACTTTCCATTCCTTAATGGTTTTAATTTTGTTAGGGTCTACCTTAACACCCTTGTGAGATACAATATGACCCAGATATTCCACCTCTTGTACTCCACAGAAACATTTGGATGTTTTTGCATATAATTTTTTCTCCTCCAATAGTTTGAGCACCCTGTCAACATGTTGAACATGATCATTTCAAGACCTGCTGTAGATTAGTATGTCATCAAAAAATACTAGCACAAATTTTCTAAGGAAGGGTTTGAAAATGGAATTCACCAACTCTTGAAATGTAGAAGGTGCATTGGTAAGGCCAAAAGGCATGACCAAAAATTCATAATGACCCTCATGAGTTCGAAATGTTGTTTTTGGAATATTTTCAGTCTTCATTCTAATTTGATGATATCCTGAATGAAGATCCAACTTGGTAAAATAAATTGCTCCATGTAATTCATCCAATAATTCATCAGTCATAGGAATGAGAAATTTATCTTTAATATTGAGCTTATTGAGCTCCATATAATCTAGACACATGCACCATGATTCATCCTTCTTATGCACCAATACTACTGGAGCAGAGAAAGAACTTTGACTAGGTTGAATTATAACCGCCTCTAACATTTCTGCAATCATATGTTCAATTTCACTCTTTTGGACATAAGGATATTTGTAAGGCATAATGTTTGGAGGAACACTTCCTGGAATAAAATGAATAGCATGACCATGATCGCGAATAGTTGGGAGTCATTTGGGAGTTTCAAACACTTTGGAATGATTTTCCAAGACTTTTTGGAGATCTGAAGAAATAGATGATTTTGATGTTGGAACTTCTAGAGAGCAAAATTGTGCAATTACACCTTGTTGTTATTTCTTCACAAGCTTTGTAATGACATTAGAGCTTATTATCTTTCCTGGCTTCCCTACGATACCCCATAATTTGATTTCCTTTCCTTCCGAAAAAAATTTCAGGAAAATTTCTTGAAAATTAAAATATACTATCCCCAAAGATTGTAACCATTGTACTCCTAGTACAACATCAACACCTCCCATTGGAATGGAAAGCATTGAACTATTCAATACATATTCCCCCATGGTTAGCTTGATATCATGTCATTTTCCAGAGAAATTTATAGTTCCTCCATTTGCAACCATCACTTGAAATTATGGTGCTGGTTATAGGAAACAATTCAATTCCTTGGCTACCTTACAATGAATAAAATTTTGGGTACTACCCGAATCAATCAACACTATTACCTTTTTCTTCTCGATATGTCCTTCTACCTTGAGAGTTTGAGGAGTGGTAATTCTTTCCAATGCATTACATGATATGGTAGGACTCATTTCTTCTTCTTCTAGGGTTGGTTCCTGGTGTATATCCTCTTCTTTTGAAGTTTCTTGTTCATTTTATTCCTCCTCTTCACAATCTATGTAAAAAAATTTCTTCTCAGCACACTTATGAACTTTAGTGGATTTTCTATGATAGCTGTAGGAAAGCCCTTTTTTTATTTTTTCTTTGAATTGTTGTGGTGTCAACCTTTTAGGTTGCGAAAGTCTAGAAGTAGCAACACTTCCATCTTTATATATGTGAGTGGTAGGTTTGCTTGTCACCATAATTTTAGATTCAATTTTTCTTGCCAACTTGAATGCCTTCTCCAATGAATTGGGTTCCCAAACATGAACTTCATTTTGGATGTTATCCTTTAAATTCCCTATGAATACATCAATCCTGTGTTCCTCTGGAATATCAGTTACCCTTATACTCAATTTTTGGAAGTCCTCAATGTGCTCCACCATTGAACCCTTTTGTTTGAGATTTAGAAATTGGCTAAAGAAGGTGTTGCTCTTTGTATCCTCATAATGTGTTATCATCTCCTCTGTAAAAATTAACCAAGTGAAAATTTTTTTACGGGAGAAAAGCCATCGATACCATACAAATGTATTTTGTTCTGAATGTATAGTTGCAATGCGTACATTTTGTGTTTTTTTCACATTATTGAGATCAAAATATTGCTCCATCTCTAGTATCCATGTTACGGGATCCTTGCCATCAAACTTCCTCATATCCATCTTTGGAATATTTTAGTTCTTCAATCCAACATTAGATTTTATGAAATCACGATTAACATTTATTTTGCTCTCATCATGAGTTTCCTCTAATATCTTTCCACCATTAGGAATAATTTCTTGTATTAACCTTGTCATCAAACCTTCCATGTCTGCTTTTAGATTATTCTTCATGTCTTCCATGTTGTCTTTCATTTTTTCATCAATCTTAGCTTCCATGCCATCCATCTTAGCTTCCATGCCATTCTTCAAACCATCCATGCCTTTCTTCAAACCATCTGTCTTAGCTTCCATGCCTTTCTTCAAAAATTCCATTTCATTTTTTGTTTCTCTTTGTGAGAGCGAAGTTTGGTGCACTTTCTCATGCAATTTTGATATTTCATGTTGTGGTTCTTCCTCTTCATGAGTCATAGTTGATGTAGGAAAACACTATTCCCACTTTTCTTTTACTTTAGTTGAATATGAAACTTGACTAAGACCCGGGCTTACTGTTTAAAATGGTGTAGACAATTCATTACTTGCCACTTAATGTCAATCCCAATTTCCACATATAACAATCAGGCTTATTTGAGCTTGTATGTAAACTTCATTGCACAACTACAGATATAATTCTTTCAAGACAATGGTTATACATACAACAATATCAGATACGTTGTTTTGCAAGTATGGATTCATTTCTTTTCTAGGTTGTTTTTAGAACCAAACAAAACTCAACGCAATCTGTAATATTATGCTTGAACCCATGCACAAATAAACCAACACAGTTATAACTCAACGACATAGCCAAGAAAATATGCCATTCAAAAATTTTCGAATTGGTTTAAATGTTTATGCAGTCCACAAATAAAAAAAACGTAGTCATTGCTAAAGATGGGACACTAACCCAATGAAGATGACTGTATATATAAATTTTAATATGTTCGAAACCATTCACGCTGCATTTTCTGGAAGAGTTCATCGCTGAGTTGTTCTGCATCACATTCAATCCACTGGACACTGCTAACACTAATGCATAGGACTAACATGGCTTTGCAAATATTAATACTACATTTAAAATTTCGATCCAGCTTCATAACCGGAAGTGCTGCACCTTTAATCCATCTTTTCTGATTTTAATGGCATCCTTTGATTTCATTACATAGCATCGATGTTTCTCATACATTGGCCAATTCAACTTCACCAGCAACATAGACTCCAATTGAATTCATCTTCCTGTAATTTCAGTATCAATATACTGATACAAAGTCAAACAGAAACAAAATTAAAACATAGATATATTGATTCGCAAGGAAAATATAACTTGAGTTTCCCTTTGCGTTTATAGTCTTCACACTAGCACACTTCGTGTTTCTCCTCTTCCTCCCTATTATTTATACTTATTAAACTGTGCTTCTTAGAATAGATTTCTTCTTGAATTTCCTTAAAAAATAACTACCTCCCTATTTTCAAGTGCTTATCCCCATGTTGGCTCTATATCCACGTAGGGAAAGAAACCAACTACTAATTTTATTCCTAATTTATTTAAACATAAAAACAAACTAAAAATCCTCATAAATAAATAACAATAATGATAAAATAAATAAATATACTACTACTAATGTTTATTGTTTTGGATTAGCCACAACATGTGCTCAAAATATCACATTGCTGACTAGGTTCCCGATGCTCCTGCATCAGATTCCCGGGGAAGAAAAATGATCTTGTAATGCTTTGGAATTGATTCCCAACTTCTGTAGCTCTGCTGCAGTCATCCAACTGGCGTCTTCCACTGGGTGTCCTTTCCATTTGACTAAATACTAATAATAGGTTTAGCTCCTAGTTTTCTTTGACACTCTCTTCTCTCTAATAGCTTCGACTTCCCTCTTTCCTATTCTGGGCATATGCTCTTCCCAATTTAATGTCGGGCTTTCTTCTACTGTGGAGTCCCCTTGTGGTTCTTCTTCTGGTTCTCGGTAAAGATACAAATCTGCAACATTAAATATTGGCGAAATTCCAATTCTTGTTGGCAATTTAACTTCATATGCATTTGAAGAAAATTTCCTTACAATTTTACATGGCCCTATCTTCTTCAGTTTTAATTTTTTATAACTTTTAACAGGAAATATTTCTTTTCTTAAATATACCATAACAAAATCACCCACTTGGAATTATTTTTCTCGCCTCCTCACAGCTGCTCTTTGCTTGTATTTTCTACTGCTTTCCTGCAATCTGCTTTTGACGTCTTCCTGTAGTTCTTGCATATGTTCTACAAATTCTTCAGCCTTTGCGCTTCTTATCTCCTGTTTTCCCAGATATATGAGTTCATATGCCCTCTTGGATGCATTCCAAAAACAATTTGGAATAGACTCATACCAGTAATTCAATTTGGAGTGTCATTGTAAGCAAACTCAGCTTGAGCAAGGGCTAAATCCCATTGTTTAGAATTTTTATACACCAAGCCTCTCAATATGTTTCCCAGACTTATATTCACAACCTCGGTCTGTCCATCTGTTTGAGGATGATATGCTGAACTGAAACTAAGGTTGGTACCTAGTTTCTTCGACAGAGTTCTCTAGAAATGTCCCACAAATTTGGTATACCTGTTAGACACAATGCTTACAGGCAATCCATGCAACCTTACAACTTCTGAAAAAAATAGATTAGCAATATCTGTTGCATAACTTGTTTTCTTGCATGCAATAAAATGAGCCATTTTAGAAAATCTATCCAAAACAACGTAAATGGAATCATTTCCCCGTTGATTTTTTGGCAAACCCAAAACAAAATCCATATTGACTGCATCCCATGGTCGGTCGAGTATTGGAAATGGCTAATACAATCTCTTATTCTGAATTTTCCCTTTTGCATGCTGATAAATCCTTCACTTTTCCACAAACCGTTTAACATCAGTTTGCATCTTTGGCCAGTAATAAATTTTTTTTACCTCAGTAAAGTTTTTGTCTTGTCCAAAATGTCCGGATAGACCTCCACTATGCTTCTCCTTGATTATTTTTTCCCTCATAGAACATTTAGGAATACATAACTTATTATTTTTGAATAGTAATCCCCTTGCATAAGATAATCCAACCACTTGCTTCTGTTATGGATTGCTGGATTTTCTACAGCTGCATAAATTTCTTTAAACTCTGCATCACTTTTATACATGTCAACCATCTCCTCGAACCCTACAACACCAACTTGTAGCTCCTGCATAATTAAGTTCACCCTACTCAAAGCATCAGCAACTTTGTTCAATTTACCAATCGTATGTTTGATTGCAAAAGTGAAACTCTACAAATATTCTACCCATTTGGCATGTTTCTGATTTAACTTTGGTTGATTGTTTATAAACTGTAATGCATGATTATCAGAATATAACACAAACTCTTTTGGCAACAAATAATGTCTCCATTATTTTAAGGCTTGTACAACAACATAAAATTCCTTGTCATAAGATGAATATTTCTTCTTTTCTTCATTTAGTTTTTCACTGAAGTATGCTATTAGTTTATGATCTTGGCTCAGAACTGCTCTTATCGCAATTCCACTAGCATTAGTTTCAACCTGGAAAACTTTCTCAAAAGTTGGTATAGCCAAGACTGGTTTTTCAGTAATTTTTTTCTTTAGCAATTTAAAGTTTTGATCTGAAGCTTCTGTCCATTTGAATGACTGATTACTTTTTGTAATTGTTTCTATAATTGGTGCACAAATCTGACTAAAACTTCGAATAAATTTTTGGTAGAAACTTGCAAGACCATGGAAGCTTCTTACCTCAAATATGCTTCTAGGAGTTGGCCAATTTACAATTGCTTGGATTTTCTCAGGATCCATTTTCAACCCTTCCTTAGAGACTACAAACCCAAAATAAATTAGTTCTTCCTTCATAAAGCTGCATTTCTTCAATTTTATCAGCAATTTTTCTTTTTGCAAAGTCTTTAGAACTAATTTAAGGTGTTCTAGATGCTCTTCTTTACTTCGACTAAAAATGAGAATATCATCAAGATAAACAATTACAAATTTACCCGCATATTCTTTCATACTTCATTCATTAACCTCATGAAAGTACTAGGTGCATTTGTAAGTCCAAAGGGCATTACTAACCATTCATATAAACCACAGTTTGTCTTAAATGCAGTTTTCCACTCATCCCCTTCTCGAATCCTTATCTGATGATATCCACTCTTAAAATCTATCTTATAAAAATAATTCGACCCACTCAAAAAATCCATTAAATCATCCATTCATGGTAAAGGAAAACGATACCTGATGGTGATTTTATTTATGGCCCGAGAATCTGTGCACATGTGCCATTCACCTCCTTTCTTTGGACTGAGTACTATTGGTACAACACATGGACTAAGGCTTTATCTGATTAATCCCTTATCCATCAATTCTTGCACTTGTCTTCCAACTTCGGCAATTTCCTGTGGTGTTAACTTGTAGGCTGCTTTATTCGGAAAACTGGCTCCAGGGATTAGATCAATGTGGTGACTAATACTCCTAATGGGCGGTAACTCATTTGGCAACTCATCCAAAACAATATCAGCAAAATCATTCAACAGATTGCGAATTTCTTCAAGTAAATCTTCTAAATTTGTAGAGGTTAAAATTACCTTGGGTCTCCCAACAATAGAAAAATGCATCTCCTCGCCCTTTTCAACTTCTTGCAACAGGGGTTTTCCACTCATCAACATAATGTTGTTTCTAGGTGCTTCCTTGTCAGTTTCATCTCTCAATGGTAGCAATGTATGCTTGCTCCTGTCTTTCTCAAGAGTATACGTGTTTCTTCTGCCATCGTGTATGGCTTTCCGATCAAAGTGCCAGGGCCTTCCTAGAAATATGTGACATACATCCATCAGCATTACATCAAATAAAATATCATCCTTATAAGTACCAATCTGGATTTGAACTTTACATTGTTCAGTTACAATAATTTGATGGCCTTTTGGAGCCACGATACTTTATAAGGAGTGGGGTGTACTGTTTTCTCCAACTTCAATTTGTCCACCATTTCTATAGAAACAAGATTATCAGTACTACCACTATAAATTACCAATTTACAACACTTACCCTTTGACTTACATACAGTTCTGAATAGATTCTTTATCTCAGCTGGTTCTCTGGCTTCCTTAGCTTCTTTAAGAAATATCCTTTTCAACAACAAGGATTCTCCGGCTTCAGGTGGTTCCTCTTTAGGTGCATTCTGAGGAATTTCTTCCTTTGTTTCAGCAACATTCACATTCCGATGGGTTGTTGATTTATTGTGAGGACAATCCCATTGCACATGTCCCCATTCACAACATGCAAAGCACTGAACATCTCTTCCTCGGAATCTACCTCTGGACAAAAACCTTCCGTGACCAGAATCTCCTCTTTGTGGTGATCTATTACTCAAACTCCTTGCTTCATTTTGAGAATGTTGAAATCTGGATTTAAATTTTCCCCTTCCTTTTGCCGGACTCTTGCCTCTATTTCTCTGATTTTGTTTGCGCAACATATTTTCTTCCATCCTCAAAGCTGCTTGACAAGCATCTTTAATCGTCTTCATATTTAATAAGCTGATCTCATCCTTTATTTCATATCTCAAACCATTTATATATCTAGCTACCTTTTCTATGTCATATTCAATATGACCTGTTCTAATACTCAACTTATAAAATTCTTCAGTATATTCTTTGATAGTCATGCCCTTTTGCTTTAAGTTTTGCAATTGTCTAAAAAGATTTAATTGATAATCTTTTGGCATAAAATTACCTTTCAATTTACTCACCATCTTATCCCACTTCTTGATTTTGGGTTTCCCTTTTCATTCCCTGGATAAATGCAATTCATCCCACCACAAGGCTTCACGACCTTTCAATCTTGTGGCTGCAAAATTCAATTTCTTATTTTCATCGACTTCTTCATAGTCGAAATATTTGTCTATTGAACTGATCCAGTCCATTAGTAATTCCACACTAAGATTACCATCGTATAAAGGTACTTTTACCTTTGGTATGCTACTGACCTTCACGAGCATTTTCATGAATTTGGTTTCCTCTCTTTCTTCCTCCACTTCTTCTTCGGTGGTCTCTTCTTCATCAGCGCTAGAAATTCCATCATCTGGCGCCCTCCTCTGAGTATTTTCCATTACGGCCATCTGTGTACGCAAGTGTCGGATTTCTTCTAGAAAAACGATGTTTGCAATAGGTCTCCCTCGACCTATTCCATCTCCCCTTCTAGGCGGCATTCTTTGCAATGCTCAAGAATAACTCAAGGCTCTGATATCAAAATGATGTAGGAAAACACTATTCCCACTTTTCTTTTACTTTAGTTGTATATGAAACTTGACTAAGACCCGGGCTTACTGTTTAAAATGGTGTAGACAATTCATTACTTGCCACTTAATGGCAATCCCAATTTCCACAAATAAAAATCAGGCTTATTTGATCTTGTATGTAAGCTTCATTGCACAACTACAGACATAATTCTTTCAAGACCATGGTTATACATACAACAATATCAGATACATTATTTTGCAAGTACGGATTCATTTCTTTTCCAGGTTATTTTTAGAACCAAACAAAACTCAACGCAATCTGTAATCTTATGTTTGAACCCATGCACAAATAAAGCAACACAGTTATAACTAATTGACGTAGCCAACAAAATATGCCAGTCAACAATTTTTGAATTGGTTTAAATGTTTATGCAGTCCACAAATAAAAAAAACATAGTTGTTGCTAAAGATGGGACACTAACCGAATGAATATGACTGTATATATGAATTTTAATGTGTTCGAAAACATTCATGCTGCATTTTTTGGAAGCATTCATCGTCAAGTTGTTCTGCATCAAAATCAATCCACTGGACACTGGCAACACTAACGCATTAGACTAACACGGCTTTGCAGATATTAATATCGTGTTTAAAATTTCGATCCAGCTTCAGAACCGAAAGTGTTGCACCTTTAATCCATCCATTCTGCTTCGAATGGCATCCTTTGATTTCATTATACAGTGTTGATTTTTCTCATACGTTGGCCAATTCAACTTCACCAGCAACGTAGACTCTAGGTGAATTCATCTTCCTGCAATTTCTATATCAATATACTGATACAAAGTGAAACAGAAATAAAATGAAAACATAGGATTTCAGAAAACATATATATATATATATATATATATATATATATATATTGATTCGCAAGGCAAATATAACTTGAGTTGCCCTTTGCGTTTACAATCTTCACACTGTCACACTTCGTGTTTCTCCTCCACCTCCCTATTATTTATACTTGAAATATTAAACTGTGCTTCTTAGAATAGGTTTCTTCTCGAATTTCCTTAAAAAATCACTACCTCCCTATTTTCAAGTGCTTATCCCTATGTTGGCTCTATATCCATGCAGGGAAAGAAACCAACTACTAATTTTGTTCCTAATTTATTTAAACATAAAAACAAATTAACAATCCTCATAAATAAATAACAATAATGATAAAATAAATAAATATGCTACTACTAATGTTTATTGTTTTGGATTAGCCACAACATGTGATCAAAATATCACATTGTTGGCTAGGTTCTCGATGCTCCTGCTTCAATAGTAGAGCCTTCTGAAGGCTTAATGGGTGTTGAATTATTTTTAGGAGGCATTTTAGAACCCAACATTGATTTCTATGCTTCAATATGCCCTTGGAATCACTTCAAACTGATTTTTCACACAAGACTTATGCAACTCAAAAAAAAAAATACACACTTTTTTCTTGCTTTTGAGGAGATTGATATTGAAACTGAATTATCTCTATGATTTCAAATCTTCAATATCTGAAATTAGGCCCTGTAGTAGCCCTCTGAATCTTCTTTCGAATGCCATAGGTCTGACCTGATTTGGATTATTCAAGGAAACGTTATGGCCAATCTCCCACAATGACCTAATTATGGAGTGGTTTAGTAGGGCGAAATTGTACGACATTCAGCGTGTTACTGTTTATGAATTTAACTCTGAAATTGATACACAGGAAACTACAGTCTGTGTAATTGCAACCAATTTTTATATAATTCTAATCTGACGCTCAGAGAGAGAGAGAGTTATGACGATTTTCCCACGGTCACCTCTTTGAGATGAAATTCGGGAGCCTGAAAAAACCCTAACTTCCACAGATCATATCTCCAAAAATTTTGTGAAAAAAGCTTTGAAATTTTTACAGGACATTCCTTAGGATTTCAGCTTCACTCTATACCAATTTTAGTTTCTGAAATGTCGTAGAAAAAACGTTATAGAAAAAATTCCACGATGACCTGTTTTAGGTGAAATTCGAGAGCCTGAAAAAACCCTAACTTCCACATACCATATCTCCAAAAATATTTCAAACCAAGATCTTAAATATTTACACGACGTTCCCCAGGATTTTAGCTTCGATCTGTAAAAATTTCAGCTTCTGAACCTTTTTAGAAAAATATTTATAGCTAAAATTACATGATGACCTTTTCGGAGCAGCGAAACACTAAAATCCAAAGCTCTGATACCAAATGTTATGAAAGCAGCTCCAAAAATTGAACAAAAGAGAGATCAACGCCTTAGAAATAGAAACTTCGAGGGGGCAACCTCGAATACATTACATAAATGGACAATTCTTGGATGATACAAATGAAAAAACCTCCTTCCACATATAGGAGCCCATGGGGTCACAATATAATCCTAGTTGACCTAACAATAATAATGTAAGGGCACAATAATAACAATATTGGGGCTATAGGGGTACAACAATAACAATAAGGGGGACCTAACAATGACAACCAAGAGGAAGGCACCCAAGGGAGGTTCTAGTTTGATGTTTGAACCAATGGACCTGAAGTTGTTGAATGAAGAGCCCAATTTCATTAAAGCTTTCAGAAATGCGGGTTGTATGCAATTCTGCCAGAAATTGAAGGGTTTCCATGTTCATATATCAAATGATTTTACAAAAAATTTCACTGGCACAACATCTAAAGTGGGAATGTTGAACTTTCCTGTCTCCCATGGGACAATAGCCCAAGCTACATAGATTCCAAGACAAGGTGAAGTGTGGTATAAGTCCACTAAATTCAAGCTACAAAATTCTGATGAATTCATGAAGGATGAATATGTTGGGACTGACATAGCTATTGGTATTCCAAGAACACATCTGAAATAAGACTACTCTAAACTGCTAATGATCATTCAGAAATATTTCACTTGCGAAGGGAGGTTCCACATGGTGTACAAATATCACTTTAAGATTTTGTTGCATTTCACTGGTAAGCAAGCCATTGGTCTTCCTTTTTACCTGTTTATAAGTTTGAGTAAGGTGGCAGATAAGGTGTGGGATAGCCCACAAAACAGTGATTCATCTATGTTTCATCATGGGCTTATTAAGTTGTTAGTGTTGGAGGAGTTAGGAAAGATAAACAAATATTGGTATTCTTTCCTATTTCTTAATGGATATGAAGTTGATGTAGTGACTCCTAAGAAAACTCCTAAACCTAAGGACACTCACTCAATTCAAAATGAGCAGCCTATAAATGAAACAAAGGTATAAAATCAAGAAACAGAGCCAAGGAATGTTGAAGGAGAGCCAATGGAGATTGATACAAAACCTGCACAAGAAACACCAGTCCCACTGTCAGCACCTACAAGAAAGAAACCAAAATTTAGTAGCAAGAATATACAAGAAAGGATGACAAGAATTAAAACTAAGGGCCAAGAAATTGAGAAAGGTAATTTGGAAGCAATCCTTCAAGCTATAGACATAGAAGAATCCCTAGTAGTCCATGTTGTTGATGTTAGAGGGAGAAAAAAGAGAAACAAGGTTGTCACTGCTAAAAAACTTGACTTCACTAGAGAAGATGCAGAGTTTGTCTTTCGGCCAAGAAAACCATTGACTAGATCACAGCTGGCCAAAGATGCTATGTCTCAAGCTACTGATAAAGGAAAGCAGCCTCTAATACAAGAAGTCGTTGATCTCTCTCCAGTCAAAGAAGTTATCAATGTGCAAAGAAAAGGGAAGGGGAAGATGGTTGAAAAATCAGAAATGGAGCTCCTAACAGAACAACTAAGAGAAGAAAGGGAAGAAATAATTGAGTTAAATTTGGAGGTAGAGAAACACAGGTCAGAAAAGATTGATTTTGATCTGGTGATGGAGAAATGGGACAGTGAACTTTTAGTTTTTAAAGGATCTATGAGTGATGCGAAAACACTATTGAAAATAACCCAGCCCCTAGGACTTTTGGCCAAACATACCAGAAAGAGGAATCTGCACTTTCAAGTTTAAAGGAGATTGTTATAGAATCAAGTAAAGAACCTTCAAGAAAATATGGGAATGATACAGGATGAATTGAAAAAGAGGGGCCTGAAAGTTACAGTCATTAATGAGCCCAAAAACACTCAAGCTTCAAATGATAAATAAGATTAGAATTACCAAGTTTTGAGGAGTGGGGTAAGTTTTGTCAATTTTGAAGATTCCATCTAGCAGTTTCTATGCATCAATAGTGAAATTTTTGAAGAAAGAGATTTTTCGTGCGTTTTTTATAGACTAGGTATTTTCGTAGCGCCAGCTAGGCTTGAAGCCCAAAAAGTGCTATGAAAATTAGGAAGATGACTCTTTGACAAAAAATATGTTTAAAATGGAAATTAAACTTTGGGAAAACTTTGTATTAGCTCTTTTAACCTATCAAATAGATCCATGATAGAAAAGAGAGGTAAGAGGTGGTGGAAATTGGTAAATTAAATTTTCTACCAAAAGTTGCGAAGAAACTGTCTCGTTTTCCCCTGTTTTGGCAACGAGTTAAATTTTAAAGGTATTTTGGTTTGAAGTGGTGCATTCAAGTTCAAATGACTACATGTGGAGGTCAAATATGGTCAAGAGGATATTTTCATGCACGTTTGGTCCACGAAGCTGTCCAACTTATCTTCAAATTATCAATTCATCATGGAGGTATTTCATCATGTGTGATGGAAGCATCTCCTTAAAAGTAGGAAGACCTGTTTCATGAAGATAGTGAGGACATTTATATTTTGGTTATGGTCAGTGTTATTAAAGCACATGATCCCTTTCGATGTAGTTGGGTTGTCCTTTAGATAAAAATGTAATAAATAGGTAGTTGAGTTCTGTTAGGACTCTAACTCCTAAGTTAGTATGTGTCGGTTTCTAATTCCAAATATCTAGTTTATGGTTATGCTAGGTGGCAGAAAAAGAACTTAATGATCTAGCCTTGTTGACATATTCTATGTAAAGGTTTGATGCCTATTAATAGGTAGTATTTCGATGAATGAAGGGTTGAAGAATATTGTATCACACTGCTACTTTAAAAAAGTTTCTCATATTTAGTAATACACAGTGGATATTTTTCCTTCTTCACTTGAGATTCGAATGAAGTTTCAAATTATTTTATGTCTTATATCTTTTCATGTTTTATATCTACACTATGTTTATGTCTAATTACTCAGAATTCATGGAAACCATGCTCTGACTTCCTTTAGATATTGAACTGTTTTTTTCTCCTTTGTTGTGTATGTGTGCTATCTTTTCATTGAAACTTTCACTCACCTCAGTTTCCACAAGAAGGATTATTTTCATTGAGTTTCCTAATGTTGATTCCATTAGCCCAATGGTAGAAATTCATTTATATTTTCAACCTGCAATTAATCACAATCAAGTCATTATCATAGAGTTAGCCATCTAATATAGTTTTCATTTAAAAATCACAAGTTACCTTGAGAGAGCCCTCTCAGACTAAATAGGCTAATCTTTAGTTAAAATTTGGTTGAAATAGTTACTCTAAGTTGTCTGGTGGAGCAGCCCATCAGTACCAATTTAGAGATAACACCGTACATTATTATTGTTATGTAGTCCCTAGTTATATTGTGAGTCCTTAGACTGTTATATATACCAAGGAGGTATTTCCATTTGAATTATCCAAGATTTTTTCATTTATGTGATGTAAAATGAGATTTCCACATAGAAGATACTTATTTTCAATTCGTTGATATATCTTTCTTATTTTTTGTGATTTGGTTACACAACATTTGGTGTGAGAGCTCCATATCATGGGGTTTAGAAAATTCACAAAAGTCATCTTGGAATTTTCGCTATAAAGTTTTCTATGTGAGGCTTCAGAAGCTTAAATTTTGACCACGTGGAGCCAAAATATTGTTGAACTTTGTGGAAATGTTTTATATCTTGGTTCACTATATTTTCTAAGATATAGTCCAAAGAAGTTAGAGTTTTTCATGCTCCAAAATTCAGTCTCAAACATGTGACCTAGGGAAAACCTTCATAACTTTCTCTTCGAGCATTAGATTTGAATTTCATAAATCATTCTTGAAATCAAAGAGAGTGGATTTTCTTGAGGAGTAAGTTCAAGGCTGAATGTCAAAACAATGACACATGGTAGTCTATAAAAGTTAACTATACTGAATCAAATCATAATCAGGTCATCATGGGAGATTTGGTATAACTTCATCTCGAAGAATCCAATTTCATTCCAACTTGCGGGGTTTGAAAGAGTACAATGAAATATACCACAAGAAAAAATTTCAAACCTTAGGAGGCCACAATTATAGAGATACAATAGTCTCAAAATCGAGCTACTAAAAGAAAGAAAAAGTATGTATTTGTTTTTTTTTAATTGCATAAATTTTGTTTGAAAAATAAATTTGAAGTGATTCAAAGGGAATATTTAACAATAGATATCAATTTTGCATTTCAAAATTCCTCGAAGGAAAAAAAATGGATACACCGAGTAAACCAACAAAAATATCTTGTATAACAGAGGAAGAAGAGGAAGAAATGCAACATGATATATCAAAATTACGAGATCAAGTGCAAAAAAAAATTATCTTGCAAAGAATAGCAAAAAATGAATTGGAACCAATGATGAATGTTAATATTGGTGATTTAGAATAAAAAATAAAAAGGGCATAGAAGGTTTTACTTATGGTTTAAAATAAAAAATGGAAGGTTTGACAATTTTGTTATAATAAATTCTTCCTAATAGTTACAAGGTACTCCATGAATTTTATGATGAGAATAAAAGGAATGTTAATCATGATTTTAGAGACCCTAATTTTGGGTTTAAGACCAAACACATTCCAAAAATCGATATGAGGAAGTTTGATGGAAATAATCTGGTAACATGGATACTACTGATGGAGCAATTCTTTGATCTACACAATGTGTAACACAAAAAAAAATATACGTATTGCATATTTATAATCAAAAACCAATTGATATGTATGGTATCTTTGGCTTTGTTCTCGTGAAGCACTAGTCACTTGAACACTTTTTACAAAATAATTGATAACACATTATGGGGATACAAAGATCAATACCTTCTTCATCCAAATGTCAATCTAAAAAAAAAAGTTCATTTGGGGAGCACATTGAGGAATTCCAAAGATTGTATATTAAGGTAACGGATATTCCAGAGGAGCATCTGATTGATGGCTTCTTAGGGTCTTTAAAGCATAATATCCAACATGAAGTTCATATTTGGGAACCTAAGTCACTGGAGAATGTATTCAGGGTGGAAATAAAATTTGAAAGAAAAACTAGGCAGCAAGGAGGCCTACCACACACAAATATAAGTTGTCACTCCTAGCTTATCACAACCTACTAGGTTGAAAAAAAAACAACCGAAGGGAAAAATAGAACAAGTGTTGTGTTACAGTTGTGATAACAAATACACTAAATTTCATAAATGTGTTGAGAATAAATTATTTTACATAGATTGTGAAGAGGACGAAGAAAAGCAACAAGAAACATCAAAAGAAGAAGATATGCCTTAGGAACGAACCCCAAGGGATGAAAAGAATAAATGAAACTAACCATTTCTTGTAATACATTGGCAAGAATTACCACTCTTGAAAATCTCAAGATAGAAGGATATATCAAGAAGGAAAATTTAATTGTACTCATTGATTGAGATTGTACTCACAATTTTATTCATTGTAAGATGGCGAAGGATTTGAATTTTTTTCTATACTGAGAACCAAAGTGTCAAGTTATGGTTACAAAAGGAGGAACTATAAAATTCTCATAGAAGTTTCATATTATCAATCTAACCAGGGGGTAATATGTATTCAATATTCCAATGCTTTCCATTCCAATGGGCAGTGTAGATTTTGTATTAGGATTCGAATCGTTACAATATTTAGGGAAGATAGCTTTTAATTTTGAAGAAAATTTCTTGAATTTATTCTCGGAAGGAAAGGAAATTGAATTAAAGGGTTATTTCAGGGAAACCTGTGAAGATAAAAATCTCTAAGGGGTATCACATGGAAACCTGGGAAGATAAAAAAATCTATTAGCATGACAAAATTTTTGAAGAAGGAACAACAAGGGGTAATTACACAATTATGTTCTCTAGATGTTAAAACATATAATTCATCCATTTCAATAGATCTCCAAAGATTTCTTGACAATCATTCAATGGAATTTTATACTCTGAAATCTCTCCCACCTATTTGTGATCATGATCATGCTATTCACTTGATTTGAGGAAGTGTTCCTCCTAGCATTAGCCCTTACAGATATCCATATGCCCAGAAGAGTGAAATTGAGCATATGGATGTAGTAATGCTAGAGGCAGTAATAACATAAGTGTCCTTAGACACACAAAATTTATTAATAAGGAAAAAAAAATCTACATAAAATTTCAAGACTTTACACACAATCACTCAACAGTCTTGCAAGAATAGAAACAAACTTTAAATAAGATATTGTCCTAAACAAATTTTTTTATGGATCATTTATTTCATTTACAAGTGTCCATTTACATTTAATGCTCTCATAACAAAACTCCTAACTATTTTCCTAAATTAGTTCTTAAGAAATGACACCTTTCTAGATTTCATATCGTTTACAACAATTAGCTATTCTAAAATGTCTCCAATATCTAATTAAATATTTTAGATAATTGAATATTATATTCTAAATAATTAAACTGTAATTTATGTATTTTTGGATCATCTAACATTCCCCCCTTTGATCCAAATGTACATTATAACAAATACCAAGTTCATCCCGAACTTAGTAAATTTGATCCTCCCAATTGGTTTTATGAAAATTTATGAGATCTGATCTTCTGAAGGACAATATAACGGCTTGATGACATCCTTTGAAATGACTGTTCTGATGTAATGATACTTTGTGTCCACATGCTTTTTTTTGGAATGGAAAATTGGATTTTTAGCAATATTTATGGCTGATTGGAACTCGATGAATAAATATGTGGCTTCTTCTTGAGGAATGCCCAAATTCTACAAAACTTTGTGCAACCAAACAATTTAGCATGTTGCTTCCCATGATGATATATATTCTTCTTCTGCCGAAGAAGTGGCCATTGTAGCTTGCTTCTTAAAACTCCATGAAACTACAACTCACCTCATGTTCACCAAATAACCTGAGGTTGATGCCCAATCATTAATACTTCCAAAACAATTTGCATATGAATATCCACAAAGTATAAAGTCTTAGTATTTTTGTAAAGAATACCAAAATATTTTGTTCCTTGGATATATCTAAGGACCATGTTTGCTACATTCCATTGGTTGTCCCTTGGGTCATGCATAAAGAGCGATAGAATATTGACTAAATAAGATAAGTATGCACGAGTGGTTTTCATATAGATCAAGCTTCCAATCAAATATCTATAAGTAGTATTGTTCACCAATTCCCCCCTTCAAATTTTGAAATTTTCAAGTTTTGTTCCATTGGGTGTAGAATGGGATTGCAATCTTGCATTCAAAATATTTGAAGAAGTTCAGATGCATACTTGCTTTGAAAAATGAAAATATTGTTTGGATGTTGGAATACTTCAACTCTATGATAGTAGTGAAGTAATCCCAAATCAGTCATTTTAAAACCAGCCTACAACTCCTTGTTTACTTGCAAAATATGAGCATTATTGTTCTCAGTAATGACCAATTCATCCACATAAATAACTAGAATCGCCATATTTTTACCCTGTTGGTGTACATATAAAGTATCATCAGATTCACTTTTCTTAAAGACAATGATGCGAAGGTACTCATCCAATTTTGGATATCAAGCTCGTGGAACTTGTTTCAATACATATAAAGCCTTAATCAGTTTGCATAATTTGTGTTCCTGAACTTCAATCCCAAAACCTGGAGGTTGTGTCATATATACTTCTTCCCACAAGTCTCCATTGAGGAAGGAACTTTTAACATCTATCTGATGAACTTTCCATCCTTTTATAGCTGTTAATGCAAGTGTTAATCTGATGGTGTTCCATTTTTCTGTAGGGGAAAATATTTCCTCATAGTCGATTCCTTGCTATTGTGCAAAACCCTTTGAAACAATCCTTTCTTTATATTTTTCAATGTCTCTATTTGGATTATACTTAATTATGTAAACCCAATTTCATCATATGGGTTTCACATTTTTAGGACAATCAAAAGTTTTCCAAGTGTTGTTTTTCATGACTACCTTGTATTATTCAACCATTTCCTTTTGCCATTCTATATGTTTATTACCTCTTTGTATGTGGAGGGTTTAGTAAAATCATTTGTTGTGAAGGAAATTTTTTCTTCATTTTTTCGTGAACTTCGTGTTTCTATTTTGTTTTTTCCATCTCGATTGGCATCCTTCAAAAGTTGAACAACTTTGTTGTGCAGGTAAATCCCCTCTACGGACAGAGGTGATCCCTGTAGCCCTAGGGTGGGTCTAGCAACTACAGGAACATACTAACATCTACCTTCCTAAATTGTAAATGAAATCCATAGCAAGGAAGATGACCTACCTTGTCCTTATGCTATGTTGTCACCTTACGTCGAAGCTTCCTGATCCGTCACTCTTCTAAAGCTCGATACACACTGCTACCAACATTTGATTACCTATATAGAAAATCAATACACCACAACAAACATAAAACAATTACAATCTATCTAACTGATCAAGGAATGCTAGAAATTTCATTATAAATGTAAATTAGAGTGGAAGATAAACATCAGTTGTATTTTATTATGATAAAGACAAGGGGAGTTTACAAACAAGCCTTGATGTGGAGGCTCTCCTTCGGCAAGTCCGTATCTAAGCACATTTTCAACACCCTCATAGACAAAGGTCCAAGATCTCCCTATGTTCTCAACACACAAAAACAATAACACTCTACACTATTCTCCTAAAGTTATAATTGCTTCTCCTCTCTAGCTAACTAAGGCAGTAGAGGTAAAGGAGGTCTCCTTATATAACAATGGAGAAGGAGGTTATGGGCCCTCAAATAATAAGAAAATAGCTTATCCTTTGGAGTAGTTCCTATTTCTTGGGAACAAGAAGCCCAAAGGATAAATTCCACAGCCATATCGTCAGAACAAACTTCCAGCTCCTCGCCTTGCGAAGCTTCTAGTTGTGGAAACTTTGTTTCTATTCTAAAAACTTCCAAAAGAGGATTGACGCAGGTCCGATATTAAGACAGAGCTCTGATCGATGCAGGTCTTAGTGAAAATATTTGCTATCAACGCGAGTCAGACACTGAAACAAAGCACCGACCTTGAAAACTAGGTTTTTACAAGGATATTCCAGAAAAGTTGTAAAGGGAGATGAAATGGCAGAAAAAGTGTGGTTCAAGGGTATGTATTCCATGCTTGGAAATTACACAAGGTCAATGTATGGGTCATGTAGGATCAAGGAACGGGGAGTACACATACGGTGACAAATTGATGTGTAACAGATACCCCCTAAATTATGTAGTCCGAACACGAGTGAGGGGTGAAATGCTTTACAAGTACGTTCAAGGAACTAGACGTTGCCATCGAGAGACTTGAAAATCAAGCATAGATACATATACACAACTAGAATATTTGATGAAAATACATGAATCAAGGTATGGACACTGCCATTCATAAAAGAGACTATGGTATGGTCGCAGTCATCCATCTGAGAAGGATCACATATAGACTCATGGTATGATCGCAACCATCCATCTGAAAGAAACATGTATCCAATCATGGACAAATCATATCGCCTCGCAACCTAGACCCTAGAGAATAAAATACAGGGTCTTGCGCTCTTTCATGACCCGATCAAGTACAATTTCAATCATGCGAGTAAATGAGTTGAAGTCGAACATGTACGAAAATTGCCTTATTACGAGTCAATGATCTAAATTGTTAACAAGTGCAAGAGAAACCACCAATGATGACAATGGTCCTCAAGGTACTGCCAGTACAATCCACGAAATATGAATAAGGAACTGAAGTCGAATACCTGTAAAATCACATGATCGAAGGCCAATGATGTGAACATGTCGTCAAATGTAAAGAACTTGCCATTAGGGCATGCAAGCTCTAAGGTAGCAGAAAGGAGTCTCTAGATCGGCTTCCAGGAAAATGAGTCGAAGTCAATAGGAAGCAATCCATCGAAGGAGGGTCATAATGAATCCCACATCATCGACACGAAACAGAGAATTTAATATGATTGTTAATCAAGACTGAAATAGAGGATCAAGGAATGTAAAAACCATAGAAGGATTTTCTCTTGAACATAACAACAACACGACTATGGAATTTGGCAGAATTTGACTCAAATAGGATCAGAGGTCATGTTGACAAGATTGGTAATCGAATGAGAGGAAAATGGATTTCCCAAACCCATGGAGGAAAAGTGATAGAGTAAATATATCCCAACCCGACACAAATTGCAGATAAGTGTCATGTTCAAGAGTGACATACTACTGACGCAACTGACGGATAACTTCAATTTCCCCCCACCATCTCTAGCGAGTACTTCTTTATTGTTACATAAGCTTGAAGAGGATAGCATATGCGTGTCATATAAGTTTTTCCTTCGGAAAAATCCATCCTATTACATTTTATGAGCCCTAGGAAGGAGGAACTTGGTAACGTCATGGTGATGATTTCCTATGTCATTTAGTTTTAACGATTTTGACAAAGGAAAAACTCAGCGTCTTTTCATATATATAGAGTTTGAAAAGAGGCGAAAATAAAACTCCAGTAGGGTCATTTTTCTTAGGTAGTCTCACAAATTCAAAAAGGTAGAAAACAATATCTGGGAGAACCTCTTAGTCATGATAGGCTAAGGTATTCCTTTTTTGTAAATAGTTTATCCCCACCCAAAAAAGGGGTAAATGTATACTTGGAAAACGACATTTCACAACCTTTAACGAGTTCAAAATGACAAGATATTGCAAATATTTTCAATTTTTGAGAGTCAGAAAAGAGCTGAAAGATGCCTCCTCCTAGAGGAATGAGTGGTATTAAAGGTAGCAACTGGTTCCGGTGATAGTGGACCTGCTCAGAACAAGTAAAGGTCAAGAGGTTGGCTAATAAGACGACTCATTGTAGCGATTCCTCAGGAATGGGTAAAACAACCAAGTGAGGGCATATGATTGGCCGAGCAGATAGTAATGATGGAATGAGAAAACCAAGGCTCTGGAGCATAAAAACTCAGATTTAACTAGAAATGTATATATTATTATTGATAAAAGATGAGATGATTACAATGGGGAATCACCAAGGCTTTAAATACAGCCTCATGATGTCCCTTGGTGAAGCTTAATAAACCTATGACAACTATATTTAAATAATAATTAATAAATTATACATAACATTGCCCCTCTCTTAAATATGCTTTTTCTCAAAGCATACGTAAGGATGGGTGTTGTTGACGAAGCGATTCAGTTTCCCAAGAGGCTTCTTCTTCAGGAAAATCCTTCCATTTGATTAAATATTCTCTAATAACAAGAGAGCGTAGCTTCTTTTCTCGGGTAGATAGGATACTTTCGGGTTCCGAAATGATCCTTCCTTCATCATCCAAAAATGGAAGTGTCATTTGGGACGACTGATGGTCACCAAGTTCTTTTTTTAAGCATGACACATTGAATACGTTGTGAACACGACTTGTATCAGGAAGGCTCAAACCATAAGCGACTTGACTGATATTTTTTATGATTTGATACGGACCATAGAATTTCGGAGCTAATTTATGTTTCCCTTTTTGTTTCAGGGACAACTGCTTGTACGGTTGGAGCTTCACAAACACCCAGTCTCCAACTTCATATGATCTCTTAGTTCGATTACGATCAGCCTGTTGCTTCATACGATTATGTGAAATATTCAGATTTTCTTTTAGAACTTGGACGACCTTTTGGTGTTCTTTTAGCTGGTTTTTAATTGTTGGCAAGTTTGACTGGACTGAAGTGAAATCTTTCCACTTCGGGGGAATTCGATGAGAGGGAAAAAATTGATGGTTGTGTGGACAGATAGTAAATTTATCACACAGATCATGAAGAGCGACCACTCCGATACCAATGGAGCATAAAGACTCATATTTAACTGGAAATATATATATTGTTATTGATAAAATATGAGATGATTACAATGGGGAATCACCAAGGCTTTAAATATAGCCTCACGGTGTCCCTTGGTGAAGAGGCATGATCTTTGATCATGCCCTTTCTCTTAATAAACCTAAGACAACTATATTTAAATAATAATTAAGAAATTATACATAATAGGATCATCTGGAAAAACAGGCTGATAAAAAGGAAATCACGAGAGGTAAAATAAGAATGGTTTGATTTTTACATAATCTTGAAATCGGAAAACTATGCTTGGAATTGGTTTCATTTTTACACAAGCTTGAAACAAATATAAAATGTGCTTGAAAATGATTGCATGCCCCCAGCATGGTGACTCAATTTGAGATACATGCCCCCCAAACTTCAGTGCATTCACCAGAGTAGACTTCTAGTTATTGACAGGTGGATGGAGTGAAGGTTCAATTACGAGATCAAGGGAAAGACTTGACCGGGATCTTACGAGATCTGATCAAAGACTCGAATTGAAAAGGGAACCTATTTCATTTTTTAACGAGGTTGACATAGTAAACAAACTATCCTCAGAAGATCTTGTTTCATTTTATAAGGAGCTTGACACAAGAAAATGAACTATGCTTTGAAAGAAGCTTGTTTCATTTTTTAAAAAGCTTGACACAAGAAAACAGACTCTGCTCCATAGACCTTATCATGAAGAATAAGAATTCATGGCTTCCAAGAGTTTCCCATCCGACGGGAGAATAACACACTGGAAATTAGGACCCAATGACCCCAGTACATTGTGTACTACCTCACTAACTGGATTATCAATGGACGTGGACAAGGAACAGGTGGCCACATAATTGACCTGTGGTGGGGAAGACATCACCGACAGGTAAGGACTAAGAAGGGACGATGGTATACCAGATGTCACATCATGACCAAATAATGAAATCTAATCAATGGTCACGATTTGACCTTCATGTGGAAAACAGATCACATGAAAGAGGGAAGAGATAAGCGTTCCCATGGCATAAGCATAGTTGCGCCCCAGGAGTAAATTAAAATCCAAGTGGCCTTGGATCACCATCATGTATATATAGGTGGTTTTTCCTCCCAAAGTAATAGGTAACTTCGGAAGGATCCCTAACGGTTGAATTGTTCCTCTGTTAAAATCCAACTGATTCTGAGTAACAGGCACGAGATTTGGAGAACCCAAATATTTCCATGTAGTTGAGGATAGAATACTAACGGAAGCCCCTTTATCAATAATTGTGCATGATATGACCATATTGCATTCATGTACAATGATCTCAAAGGGCACGTAATAAGGAAGACGATATCCCGTAAATCGACTCCAATCAAAGGAGGCGACCAAACTACATGGAGGGGATGCCATATTAATAAGAGGATCAACCCCTTGCGTTACAGAAGCAAGAAGACCATCCTCCTGGATTTCGGTAATGAGATTAGGAGGATCACTTTCTGGAACTCTTGTGACAAGAGTCAGAGGATCACCCTCCTAGATCATAGAAACATGAGGACAACAAAAAGAACCTGACTAGGATGAGACCCACTATCGATGGAAAATACCTGATGGACCGTAGGTGGAGTCAGGTCGACCTTCTTCTCAAACAATGATTGGTCGGAATTGGACTCGGGAAACTGACTTTCAGAGAGAGTGGAATCGACCGGAGATGAATCCCAATCAATGGGATGATCAACTGTCAGACGACTCAAAGACAAATTCCAGTAACCGACAAGAAGACAGGCTTCAGAAGCCGAAAGGGTATCCAATAATTTAGAAGCTTCATCCATATAAGGACAAAGGTGAATGGGATGGTTCCCTTCACACAACCTACAAGGAAATTTGATCTTACCCTATTTCTTACGAGTCTCATTATCTTTAGCTAAAGGTTCATCATCAGCATGATGCCCAAAATTTGATGATGAAGGATGAACTAGGCCAACGGACCATAGTTATAGCACCTTGGGAATGCCAGGGAAATCACTAAGAACGTGGTTACCCTCACATAGCTTGCAAGGGAATTTGACGTTGTGAGATGGAGTGAGAAGTTTCTCAATACTAGCTGCATGGGTAGCAATAGTTGTTTATTCCCCCCCTAGCTTATTTTCCTTATTCTTCTTCGACTTCTTATTCTTATTCTTAGCCACCTCGGTACTAGAATCCAAACTTTCACCAGGCGAAGAGAAAGAAAGAGGTGAATAAATGGGTGAAGAAGGCGAGGGGTCAACCTTAAGATCAACATGGGGTTGACATGGTTCAGGCGAAGGAGAACTTGGTTGGACAGAGGTTGGAACACTTAGGACCAATGAGGTTGAAAATAACCAAACAGGTAAACAAATAGTTAACCCGGGAAGGGAAAACATCACTATATAAGGGGAGCCAACATTTCCAAAAGAAGGAAAAGGACCACGACTCCCATTAGATGGGGATCCTTGACTGGTAAACCTAGGAAACATTTCCATTGACCTCACCCTACGAATCAATAAGGAATATAACTCTAACCAGGAATATTTCGTAGGTAGTCAATTTTAAGACACTGAAACAAAAATGTACCTTTTCATATTTTAAGAGTCAAGAAAAGGACAAAAGGTTACTCTAGTCACTTTCAGGTTGGACGAGCTCGAAAGAACAAGTGCTCGATGATATTTTCAATTTTAGAGAGTCATGAAAAGACCAAAATGATTACTCAGGAAATCTAAGCAAGAGGGTGTACGAAGCTTCTGTGAACTGTAATATACAACTTGGTGATCAAATGAAAGAGAAATGACCAAGGACTTAATGTACGTTCAGGTAGTCTCCCCAAATTTTGTGTTCAGTGTATCACGGTTACAAGGCGGCAAACTTAGCTTCCTATGGATAAAGGATTGCAACCTATGAGGGTCTTCCTTTATATACTCGACAATACGGGGAGCACAAGTCTGTGCTAGTGTTGGCTACTGCCAGATGGCGAACAACAACTACTAAGTTTAATGACGCTGGAACACGTCACTAGCCTAGACCTATAAATATGAGCATTAAGTTTCAATGCTTCCTTAGATTGATTGAGTTCATTTTAAAGTTTATCTTGAATTATATTTCAATTCCAAGGTCCTACTGTTGTCATCGGAGAACTTCTATATGTAGCTATATGAGAAAATAAATATTTTAATTCGATGAATGTTATCTAGTTAAGGGAAGAGTCTCAAACAATGATGCAACAAACAATAATACTGCAAATGAAACTTTTTCCCAACTAGATGACTTTCACTATAAAAAATTAATCTAAAACATTCAAAGATGTGAATATGCAATGTAATCTATGCAAAATTATCTTTTTGAAAACTATCCAATTGTCATGCACAATTTCCTTTTTCTTTTGAATGGATAAGAATGCACTCAATTCATTTTCGATGTAATAATAATTTACTTAATGCATGCCTTTAATGAAAGAGAATTCACTCAATTCGACCTTTAGTTTCAATCATTAAACAATTTAATATAAGTTCAACGATAAATCTCAAACATGACTTTTCAATGGAACTTGTTCTAATGCAAGTTAATGAAAAGGAAGCTTTGAGACGAAAACTAAATGAACACAAATTTTATTAATGCAAAAAGGATGCAACAAACATTAAGAGTACAATCTTGTTTTGAACACTTTGTAACGAAATTCCTCAAAAGGCTACAAGACATATGAGTTCAAGTGCAAAGAGTACTTCCAAAGCGTGGGCTCAAAACAAGGTATTCATTCCCCTTTACATCAAGCAATCATAGAAAGAAGAATTTTCAACTGAACAATGAGCAATGTAATCTATGCTCTCAAGCGAACAAGCAGACCAAATGAAATTGGACAAAAATTTGAGACTTGATCACTCAATCAACCAAAAAGAAAAATGAAATCAACTAGAGATAGCTCACCAAGAAAGGAGATTGACTCAATCAGTAGGGCGATGTCCCGCGAAGCATGCACCCAGGAAGTTGATGCACAATCCTAGAAAAACCTAGGATGTAGGATGCATGTCCCAACAAAAAGGACAAAAAAAAGGAGCCAAAAACCAATCCAATGAGCCAATCAAACCAACTTGAGTGAAGGGGAGAACATGTAAATCATACAGAGAAAATGACCGAAAGGGCAAGACACACCGGTGAAAGATTTAGGGAAAAACCTTAATTTTTCACACACACTGGAATTGGTGTGACTTTAGGGGCTGAAACTAGCACCAACTGCCCGATGGCATGGCTTCATAGCTAAAAAATAGTGCCAATCGGTGCGAATGTTAGACAAATAAAAGCGCCAATTCCTGAAAAAAGGAAAAAAAAACAAAGAATTTCTCCTAACCAAGACCAGACTCACCACTTCAATCAAAAACTAAAGTATTGTAATTTATGAAAAACATAGGAAAAAAGAGGGAAATGATTGTTTGAATAAACTCATCGAATGACTAAGACCTCAAAGAGAGACAAAATCAAAGGAAAAATTCCCAGTGGAGTCGCCAATTTGTTGTGTAGGTAAATCCCCTCTACGGACAAAGGTGATCCCTTTAGCCCTAGGGTGGGTCTAGCTACTACAAGAACATACTAACATCTACGTTCCTAGATTGTAAATGAAATTCAGAGCAAGGAAGATGACCTACCTTGTTGTAATGCTATGTTGTCGCCTTTTGTCGAAGCTTCTTGATCTGTTGCTCTTCTCAAGCCTGATACACGCTGCAACCAAAGTTCGATTACTTGTACAGACAGTTAAGACGCCACGACAAGCGTAAAATCACGACAAACATAAAACAATTACAATCTATATAACTAATCAAGGAATGCTAGAAATGTCATTATAAATGTAAACAAGGGTGGAAGATACACATCAGTTGCATTTTATTATGATAAAGACAAGGGGAGTTTACAACCAAGCCTTGATGTTGAAACTCTCCTTCGGCAGTTCCGTATCCATGCACGTTTGCAACACCCTCATACAAAAAGGTCTAAGATCTTACTATGTTCTCAACACACAAAAACTATCACACTCTGCACTATTCTCCTGAAGCTATAATTTATTATCCTCTCTAGCTAACTAAAGCAGTAGAGGTGAAGGAGGCCTCCTTATCTAACAATGGAGGAGGAGGTTATGGGACCTCAAATAATGGGAAAAGATCTTATCGTTTGGAGTAGTTCCTATTTCTTGGGAACAAGAATCCCAAATCATAAACTTCGTTTCTATTGTAAAAACTTTCCAAAAGAGGATCGACGCGGGCAGGGAAAATTTTTAAGAACCCCCCTAAATTTATATATATAATAAATGGGCGAATCCCCATGATACATAGGAAAAATGGAAGGCGATTTTATTAATAATATAATATGTATATATAATTTTTTGGCGAATCTCTCACGAGATTATATTATCTTGTAAAATCATGGCAAATCACCAGTACAAATGGCGAATCACTACTACAAAATGGTGAATCATTGTCTAGTGGAGTTCGGGGTGTTGGTTCCAATGAAGATATGGTAGTTGAACCAGGAGTAGAAGGAAGAGAACCACCGAGACCAAGCATGGCACATGGTGGCTCGTGAGGGAAGTAGTTCTTGTGCAGTTTGGAAAACGTGTTCTTCTAGTTCTGCTAGGCGTAGTGTTGTTTCTCATGCTACTACTAGCATTGATATTGATGTTGGTGAGGAATTTGAAGAAGCATGGAAGGTAGCAGTGGTGGAGAATTACAAAGAGTACCCCATGATGGGCTCCATTTTTCCCTTTGTTATTTGTGCCTGCAAGATCTTCTATCCATTGAACCAACAATTAACCGTTCAACCAACAATCAACTTGACTGAGTTGATTAGGTACGAGTCAACTTAGAATAATATTAAAAACTATGCCTTGCACTATCCCATATTTGTCACACTAATGCTACACAACATTGTGCATTTGCACCCAACTCTCATGCATACACACAAAATTTTCATTAACATCTATAACTCTAACCAAGTGAGAATTGATCAACAATTTGCACCAAAGTTTGTTAGTGTTGAAATTTCATAAGAAATTTAGATCCACGGTACCTTAAATAAATTTTGAGATAACCTCCACAAATTCAACCACAATAGAGAAAACTTGTGATAAATTTTAAACCTACAAAAATTATGATTCATGTTCCTAGGAACGATCATAAGAAGTAGTTGGCATATAGGTCGAGTTTTGAGCCTTGACACATTGATAATTCAATGGCTTAGGTCAAAACTCACACATTGAAAATTCATCAATGAAGATAAGACAAGATCATTATGAATTATACATACTCCAAACTTCCTACCAAATTCTACTTAGTTGTCCGCAACTCAGTTATACATAATCTTATAGTAAATAAAAATTCCACAAAGCCTTCTTCACATAGTTAATAAATGGCCATTGGAAGAGCACCCCTTATATAATAGTAATAGTAGCAATCAATAGATTATTTCATATTGAACTTCATAGCCATAGCGCTCCTATGTATTGTATGATGTATTCAACTTGCATTATCAAATATAGATAAAATCATACTTTTGATTGATCCATTTAAAACATACTTGTGCACAATGTTGAATGCAATGCCAGTCAAGGAGTAAAGTTGGTTTAACGTGTAATTATCTATAAAATAATGGAACATATATGGAACATAGACTGATTTCATTTAGATATAGGTAACCCTCTGAATGTAGACCATTACTTGAAGAACATTTTTATTGATGAGGAATTTAATACAATATTCATTTTTCGAACTAAAAATATTATTTCGATAGATTTGTGTATGGGGTAAACAATAAATAAAAAATTTAACTATCCTTGGGGTGGTCAATATTTATAAATTTTATTTATACTTGCTTTATCATGTATATCATATACCTATCAATCACAAACATGAAAAGCTGTGGAATTCACAGTGATGATCTGCTCTAGAAACGCAACCAACCTTTCTTATTACCAATATTAACTTTTATATAGTAGCACATATGTAGATAAAATTTCCAGCTTCCAAAGAGACAAACTTGTTTCTCCAACATGATGGCACATTCTTAACTACTAACATTTATGATTGTTGAATGTAAGAAAGCTTTCTAAGTACATCTAATATACTGCGAGGCTCGAATTCCTAGACTATGTTCTTTTTTACCATGTATCTATACGCTGTAGCCTTCTTCTTGTTTGAAGAGGAGTTGTCTATTATCAGAACTACCTTCCCTTCCTCTGATGCCTTGAAGGAATTGAAAATTGACTCATCAGATGAAGACAACTTTATGTTCTTGTCAATTAGATTTGAATAGCTTCCCTATGCACTCAACAAAAACTCTGACCGATAGGAAACATCCCACCCACCAACTATGAGGTCCCACAGAATTGTTGCTCCCGCCTGAACAACAAACAACTTGAATGTGAGAATTCAAAAACAAAGAAAAATCACAATCGCATATATCTTGAGGATGAACTTGATCTCAAATCCAACACCCACAAAATTTATATCCAAAACTAAAACTCATCAAATTTGGAAGTATATTGGAAACAAAACTGAGGCAAAAGAGCTAAATTTGAATGCAGGAATTGACACAATCTGCAAACTTGAGCAATTTTTGATGTACATTATTTTGTTTGAAAAAATAGATCAGGGAAGAAAGGCCTCAGGGAAGATCACACTAGACTAGGGGTAAGTAAAAACCACCAAGGTGAAGCATGGGAACAATAATACAACCAAAAATGATCTATAATTTTGTTCAATCAGTGATCCATCCATAGGACAAAAATTTTCTCCTAGGGGTTACCCACTTGGGTGTGTAACAAAGCTCATCAAACAGTTTATGAAGTTGTTGACCCTTGTCCTCTAAGAGTGAAAATAAAATGACATAGGAGAGATAGAGGAAAGAGAGATATTTGGTGTAGAGGATTTTGGACGCCCTTAATATTCTCATTAACTTGAAGAATACCAGAAGTTAGAAATCTATTTTCAAAGTAGCAGTAAATTTAAAGTGGCCAGTCAAGGATATGATAGCTGCTTAGGTGAAAGATAATTTGGAAAGGATCAAGAAGATAGTAAAGATATGCATGTTTAGCACAGATTCTGCCGTAGAAGCTCAACAAGAATAATGGACACTAGCACTTGGTACTCAAAATGATGATTAGCCTCAGATCCTTCATGCAACATAGCTCAGGTCCATCACGCCAAGCGAGAGAGGGATCCAAACATGGACGATAGGTATAAAACATATCCCTTCTGCATTCGATAGTATCAATTTATGCATACTTCCAGATCATGACCCATTATATTTGGCAAAAGTTGGAGTCAATACGTTGACTGTCAATAGGAAGTCTGTGATCCATCCTACAGCAATGGAAAACCAAACACAAGGACAGCCTACAGCTCAAGAGTAACTCTGTCCCATGGAAAGATATTCTCTTTTTGATATTTCATTTTCAGCCAGCAGCAAAAGTAATAACATGGGATAATACAGTAGTAATCTGGCTTACCGGTTTATAGTTTAACAAAAAACAAGCAGTTGTCCTTATCAAACCTGTAATGCATTTTAGGTTGTTTAGATGAAAAATATAGAATCGGAAGCATAGATCTTGCTAGAACTGATCCACTTGGGTTTATTTTTAGAAACTTTCAAAATCTCAGTACTTTTTGTTAAAATGGAAAGGTTGATTTATCCTCAAAACCATGTTTTGATGTCCAGATTCTAGGCAGAATTGGATCTTAGGATGAAGTTAAAAATCCTAGTGGATATCTATCTGAAATCCTTGTAATATTGCTTGTATATTAACATAATATCTTTCTATTTACCCCAAAAAAATTACAATAGATGTTTTGTTGCATTAGAATTTGTATTGATAAGATACTTCAAGCAAAATAAGTGATCAATATTACTTTTCCCTTTCTTGTGGTTTCTTGACATTACTTCAGTTTTAGGAAACTTGGATGAGATATCAAGATAAGTCGTAGATCATATCCAGCTGTTCTGAATTAAACTTCACAGCATGAAACTAAGTTGTGGACAAAGCCCTTGATCCATGGCAGGCTACTCGAGTACTCAGATATCTTGTAATGACAAAAGGTCCATGTCTTATCAACATTGGCTTTTAAAAAAATCTTTGATTTCACTGAAACTATAAAATTGTCCAGTCCATTAGGTATATCAAACAAGTATTTCAAGTTTCAACAAGTGGAACAATCCATGTAATACCTGCTGCTAAGCTTCTAAACGAGTATGGATGTAAAAAAGGCCCTCAAACACTATTTTAGCTTTTCTTGGTTTATGATCCATTTGGTAACATTGTATCAACAAGGAAGTTAATAAACAAAAATTACCAATTAAATTCACTACTAACAAAATATTAATAAAGAAAATACCCAAACCGAACTAAACAAAAGTAACAGATCTCTGTAAAGACTTTAAGTCCCATATCATATCATTGAATTCCAAGATGCTTATGGTGAGAAATATACAAAACCAAGGAAGGTTACTGAGAAGAGTTCTGATGCAATCTGGACTTTTGATAATGGAATAGACTGGGATAATAGGTTCATGTTGCTCGACAATTTATTTCCTTGTTTTGAAATCCCAAAAGGTTTTTCTGCTTAGCAAGTTGGAAAAGTAGAAAGCACCTAAAAATCAGGTCACATCACCTCAGGTTACCATGCTTCTGTATTCAAAAGTTGTTACATCACCTCCACTCTTACCATGCTTCTTCTTGCAAATATCATAATATACAGTGACAATGTTACCTGTCAAAACCTAACAAATGGAAAAAAAAAAACAGCAATAAAATGTCACTGCATCTGCACACCAATTCAACCTTTTCAACACAAGAATAAGTTTGTAAATTTTTATTGAAACTTGTAGATATTTGTTGGAAACCCCACAGAGGGAAGCATCTTCTGGTTTTTCTGGAAAATATAACTTTTGCACAACTAATTTGCAATGTTTCCCACGATTTTATGAAACAAATGCCATGGAAATTAAATGGATTTTAATAATTATTTTTAAATATTAAAGATGGAAATAAGTGAGCATGCTCAAACACCGTTTTGGCTCAGATATATATGATGTCAAAAGAAATCCCACATTGGTGCATCTTTTGGACTGCAAGAGCATTGGAGAGGCCAGTGAGGATAATGTTGTTGGTGAAAAAATTAACACAAAAGACTCTAGTTTTTAAATTTCCAAGCATAGAACCTAGTGTTACTCCCGCTGATACTTAGAAAAAGTCATATTTTAGGGAAACTAGTGTGCATGGTTCAAGCAATCCAATACAATATGATAAAAATTATTTTTGTAGTCATGGTGTGCAGGTAACTATTTGTGCAGAAGCAACAATACATTTACGGGAGATGAAATATGGACTTATCTCAATAGCAAATGAGTTACTTGATAATGTTGCTGAAATAATCCCTCAACAATATGAAAATATTTGTCTAGAACAGTTACAAATGAATAAGAAATTTCAATACCTAGAACAACAATTTCAATACCCAATTTCAGATGAAGATAGGCACCAACCACATTATATAGCATCTGTGACCCCTGCAAGTTGCTTTTCTACAACCACATTTATGAGGCAGACAAATGGTGATGGAGGGATGAGTACTGTGAATATCTTTAGTTCTCCTTATGCACGTCAAAATTCCAATGTTCCAAAATGTTATTGCCTAAATCCACCTCAGGCTGAAAGAAGGCAGAATTCAAGGTAACATCAAACCACGCTCAGCCTCGTAGCTAGCCCTACGAGGACAGGAGAGGGCTCTCTCCGGGTCAATCTGAGTAAAAGATATTCGATGAGGCTTGAGATGACTGAAATAAAAACTAATTTTAGGCTAGATATGTAAGTGCAAGGATTTGATTTGATTTTTGGGAGTTTTGTTGGAAAAAATGGGAAAGGCAAATTTGGGTCCGGGGATGAAGGCCAGTTCTTGCAGAATTCAAGTTGGGGCAGGATACGAAAAGGTTTAGATGCCTTAAATTGAAAGAATGGATAGAAAGGATTGCTGAGAATCTGAAGAGGGCAAGATTGTATCAAGGATCCTCTACAAACTGAAGAAAACATATAAAACTAAACAAAAGTTTAAGGTAGAGCACCAGCAAATTAATGAATTCTACCTTAGTTACTCATTTGTTTAATTTCAGTAGCAAAGAGAAGGGAAATGGCATACATAAAACATTAATGAAATTACAAATACATGGAGAAAAAAACCATTCAAAAACAGAGCCACAAGGATCCCAACAAGTGCTGCAAAACCCTGGTCTTTCTTGCCAAAAATGCAGAAGTGATGTACAATAGAGTGCCAAACTATTCCCAAGAGTCCAACCCTGAAAATGACTCAGAAAATACATGATATAGACAAGATAAACCCATTCCCTTGCCTCTAGGGGTCGATCTCATCATTCTAGGAGCTGTTTGAACCAATTCTAAACAAGGAACTGAAATCTAGGCAACCAAACAACTTGCCTCTATATGCTAGGAAACTGATTCATTCATTTAATTTTCACTTTTTAGTGAATGAATCCTCTAGAACAAGTAAAAATGTACCAATATTACATCATGGTCATCAAATTACATCATGGTAGATCAATATTTACATGAAAAAGTAAAACTAGTCAAAACTGGGTGAATTTCTGAGCTGAAGAGTGAAAATGAGGCCAAATTCCTCTATGCGCCGCGCTCAAAAACTCAATGCGTCGCGCCACTGTGAACCTATTTTTGAGGAACTTAATAAAGCAAAAATTGAGCTCATGATAGCTCTTTGGAAAGCCCTGGATGTTTAATTTCTAACCCAAGTGGAATTTTTCAATTTGGATGTCATTTTCCCCTCAAAAACTACAATCTCCCAAGACTGGTCAAAATGTGCAAGATGAGGCTGCCTCAAGGCAGAGTGTTGTTGCAGTCAACTTTTGAAGGTCTTCCTCAAATCCAAATTGAGCTCATGATAGCTCATTTGAAAGCTCTGTGTGTCTAGGTATCATTTGACTCATCAAAAAAGTCATTTCTCCAACCACGCTAGGAGAACTCCTGATTTTCCCAAGGTCACTTCAGAGGTGCATCAATTCTCCTGAGGCGATTGTATTTTTGACATTTCTCTAAAACCATGACACCGGTGTAAAAAGTGAAGGAGGTTTTTCTTCCTTGGCCTATTTTGGACAAAAAAATCTTTCATTTTTCCCAAATTCATCTTTTATTGTTCAGAAACATCATTTGAGTGAAACCTATCCCGATGTGTGGAACAAGGGATTTGTCGAAATGAAGTGAAATGAAGGGGATAAGGGCCTTCTAAATTCTTGAGAAAATTTTGGGAAGTAGGGAGGGATGTTAGGAAGTAGGGGAAAGTGGAATTTCAGAGATTGAGTGAGGGGAAGGGGTCCAAAAGGGTGAAACACAGGCCTAGCCTAGAAAATTGCCAAGTTGTAGCAAGAAACTAGGGTTTGTGCAAAAATGAGGAATTTGGGGGATCTCAGAGATGGGAAGTGTTTAATAAGTTATATTAAGGATAGGGGAAGGTTTATGAACATCAGGATATAATTTTTGCTGATGATTTGACCATTCAAGAGAAATTACCTTCAAAACCCTAGGAGAGGGAAATGAACCTTACCTAGGCACAACTGAAGCATGAACAAGGTGTAAAATGACCCTTTGGAATCTGGCATGATGATGACAACCTTCTAAATGATGGTACACTCAGCTGAATGATGACATGGACCAACATTTGGACAAATCTGGAAGGAGTGAAAGCAAACCCCAGACCTAATACCTAGTGACCAAATTTTACTTGAAGACTCACTGAAATGACAAAATTTGACCTTGACAGCTTAAAATCACTTTGTAAGAGCATGTTTGATCACTGGAGGAAGGCTGCAAAGGCTGACACTAACACAAAATTTGGTGTAAAAATTTTTGAATCCAATTTGAATAACTGTAAGAAAATTTTTGGAGAAAGTACAGGGTGCTTTAGGACTCCTCCTCTATATACTTCACATGATTTTGCTGACAATAAAAGAAATCGTTTACATCAACCAGTTAAGGGAGGAGCCCATAAGGTCCAATATAGTGTTCAATGCATTAAATAAGATTATAAGAAAATGGGATATCTAAAATAGAAAAACACATTTTAGTTTACGAAGGTCTCTTAAAACAACTATTTTGTACTATAATATGTGTATTGTCCTTGTTGGGTCGTGAATACGACCACTTTTTAACACTTATTTCATCCATTTTTACTCTTCTTTATCATTTCATTTATTATAATTTATTATATAAATCCATTTTATAATGATTTATGCTCTTACGGATGAATATTATTTATTCTCCTTTATTTTTAATAAATTGATGATTATTGTGCATAATTTTATCAATGATGGTTTATTAATATATTTTGTAACATCACTCACCTTTTTAGCCTCCAAGATATTTTGCAGATCAAAGATTTGATCTCCAAATCATCATCAAATATTCCAACTCAGAAATTCACTGGAATAAGAAGTGACAGTTTTACAGTTAAGATTATGGGAAAATGAAGAAGAATCTGGGAAATATGGAACATGGGTTTTGTCCAGAACGGGCCCAATTAACTTTTTGAAGAACGGTTTGTCCAAATTCGACCTTTATTGAGAGAAACGCAGGGTTTTTTTAGCACAATTTTCTCAGATTTGTTGTTGCGGCCGTTCTCCAAATCTCAGCTGCAAAGCCAAATTCGCCTTGCTCTTGTTGAAAGATTGTTGGAAATATATTTTCTTGCTAATCAATTGGTTGGGAACAATTCAATTTTGTTATAAGAGATCCTATTTACTATTTGATTTCTCCTCTCTTTGGTTATAAAAGGGGACGTTTGTAAAAGAGGAGGGATGGATCATAATTGTTGCTTTTGTGAATTGTAAACTTAATCAAAAGCTATGTTATTGAAAGCACGATTCCATTGTAATGCTGCTCTATTTTAATGATTAATTGAAGCTGTTGTTCCATTCGCATCATCTGAAGTAGCTTTAGCAGTCCCTGCTGGTGGTTAATGGCCCGACCCCTGGCAGCATGAACTGCTCCTCTGTGTTATATTTCCAATTCCTGTAGCGTGTGATCGATTTGCTACATACATGTTACTGTGAGTTTATTTCATTAGTTTTTTATCATTTTACTGTCTTTATGTATGACATGCTCTGTTTATGAGTTATTTCATTATCGTATAATCTGAATCTTATTTCTTACAGCGTGGGTTAATTGAGACAGCATATTGCCTTACTTAGAACATCTTTGGATTCACAGAAGTGATGTTGGTTCTATCTTAATTAATTCATAATTCCGTGTTTAATAGTTTATTGTTTTATTATACTGGATTGCGTTGTCGTTCCTTCCCAATTTAACAAGAATCTTAATCCTTGAATTACTTATCTTGTTATCTTTCGTTGTTCGGTATTTGATGTTCCATTCCATTTGCTATTTCGTTTAACTGCTGTTCATTTCAGAGTGCAAATACAAAGCTTCGCTATTCAGTTTGATGTTCAATAGGATTTATCGTTTAATAGAGTTTTGTTGCTCAATTCCTTTAATTTCGGTTTGTTGTCCATTTACATTGCTTTTCGTTTCATATTAATTAGTTTACAAGAGTTTTCTTTCATTTCGATTGCTTTAAAATCACCAAATGTAGAGGACACTAGTTATTGCTTCCAAGTTCCCAGATTGGTTATCTTGCATCGATTTCTAAGGGAAGGATTTATTGCTATTGTATCCCTGATCGATGTTTTGCAGATTGGTTTAATTAATATTTCAGAGCATTTCCATTTATGTTATTGTAATTAGATTTCATTACAAGCATCTATTTACTCTTGTATCTCGAACACTGTACTACATATTGCAAGACATTACTCTTGGATAAATTGCTGCCTCAGACAGAGTACACTCTTGAAATAAAAAGTCGCTCCCGGATTGATAATTAATGTGAGATAAATAGGTGTTAAAAAGACACCTTTTATGACTCGACATTTTGGCGCCGTTGCCGGGGAGAGTGTATGCCATTTAGAAAGAGTGATGCATATTTAATTTTTTTCTGCTTGGGAAGAATTGGGTATTAAAGACGGAAGGTAAGAACCTGTGCATCGAGCAAGAAACACACTTGTTCACTAGCCCGCTTCACAGCAGAATTGAGTGAAAGCTTAAGGTAGGAATGAATGCTTGCGTTTTCTTGAATTTTAGAGGTAGAATTTTTGAAAAAAATCTTGTAATTCCACTCAAGTGGTGATGTAAGCACCACCCATTTCACTAACCAATTGACAGGAACATTGGAAGGAGGATCCTTAAAGAAACACATGAAGAACATCCTCTATTATGCTAAGAAATGGCTCACATTGAAACTTTTGAATTCCCTATCAAATATCTAGGAGGAGTGACACAAATGCACATAATTCCCCCATTGTCTCTACCAAATTTTCATGGTTTGACAAATGAAGATCCAAATACATTCTTATTTGAGTTTGAAATACTTTGTAGAGGATATGATTATTGTACTAATGATCAAACGTTGAAATTGTTTCCTCTTACTTTAAAAGGAGCAGCTCTCCGATGGTTCATGAGCCTAGGTGGAAACTGCATCCAAACATGGGAGGACATGAAGAACATATTCTTGAAGAAGTACCAAGACTATTGCAAATCCAATGAAGATATTTTTGGTATGACACAAAGGGAAGATGAAATCTTGGAGGACTATGTAGAGCGATTTCGATACAACCTTCAAAAATCAAAGCATAAGCATTTGGAAAAAGAGATCTTGAATAAACTCCTTCTTAAAAGAATCAAAGATGATTTTTTAGAACTCTTAAATCTAATAGGAAAAGGTGATGTTTTTCAGTTATCATATGATGATGTTTGTGAGTTGTGCATAAGGTATTCAAGAGGAATTTCCAAGGCTGGTAAGAATTCTAGAGAAGTTTCTTCTTTATTTTCTAAATTTATTACAAGAACAAGAGACATAAGAGTTGAAATCAAGGTTTTATTTGAAAATTTTAAATATGATTTTATTAGCTCTCTAAATTCACAATCGAATGTTTTGCAGGTTCGGAAAAATCAAGAATTTGATGAAGTGTTTTGCCCTCATTACCGAAAGGAGCATCCCCTAGATAGTTGTTCTTCCTTATCTAATTTGGAAGTGGCATATCAAAGATATGGGGAAGCTGCAACAAGGTCAACAGGTATGGTTCAAAACACTTCATCTTCATTCCCTTACTTGCATAATCCATTATGGAATATTCATATGTTAGGGCAGCCATGCCAATCTCAATATAACCACTACCAATCTTGTCTACAAGATTGGCATGGTTCATCTTATGATTGTATGACTACTCTCCCTCATCTTGTAGCACAAACACATCTTCCAGCCCTTCCACAATATCTTGCTTGCCCATCAAAATCATCCACTCAACACAATCAACTGCATCATCAAGAGGGTCCATTCTCCACACAATCTCCTGCTCAACTCATTCCACAACTTCACCATAATAAACCAGTACAACATGCTTACAGTGTTGAACTGCAAAATTTACCGACCCTTCCCACCCATTCTATCTCACATGCACTATTGGAGAAAACTTACACTGAGACTCAGAATGAATCAAATCCAAAAATTGTAGAAGTTATGAAAGAAAATGAGGTTTCTTCTAGTTTGTACCAACAAACCATTTTAAAAGCTCAAGAACTTCATGATACGATGGCTATGGGAAATCAAGAAAGTAACGGATACATTGAAGATTGGTTTCACTCCATCATTTGTTTGCAACATCACTCCATACTTCAACAATATTTGGAACCATCTTTTCAAGGGAAGTTGGCTTCTCATACCCTAATTTTTATTAACATACATTTTTCAAATTTGGGTATCTATATACTAGAGTCCTTATTTCACAAATGGCTCCACTGCAAATACTCTTATACGTAATATTATTCATTTTTCAATTCAGATTAGGATAGTGGAGAAATAAATAAAAGAGGAAATAAAACAAACACATTTATTTATTTATTTTTGTAAAAATAGTTGTTTATTTGTTGCAACACGCTGTGGAAATCAACATAGATGATAAATATTTTAATTTATTTTTGTATGTAGATGAATTATATTGCAAATAACTATTCTAAAAACACTTATATTCATTTTTATCATCAATATGGAAAAATTGCTTGAATATCATTTTGTTTTGGCTTGCGGGCTTGATGAAATTCCTGAAAACAAAGTTGGGACAGTCATGTTTTGGGGGACCAAAAATGAATATTTTTAAAACATATTTCTGTCCTAAATAGCCCTTGATGTCTACTTTCTAACCCAATTTGAATCACTCTATTTGGATTTGAAACGAAAAATTTAGAACCAAAACATCGACAGGGTGTCTAGTAGGCAGCTCAAGAACAGAGTTGGGACAGTCAGTTTTTGGAGGCATAAATGACTATATTTTTAAAACCTGTTTCTATGGGAGATTCCTCTATGAATATATTTTATAACGCAATTTGAATCACTCAATTTAAATATCGTATGAGGAATTTATGACCAAAATACTGACTGCCTATCATAAATCAGCACTCTTGAAACTCTATTTTTTCGGCTGTTCCTTAACGTATTTGACACATCAATTATTCTTTTCTTCAAAACATATTTCTATTGGAGATCAATAAATTAATCTAATTTAATCTCCAATTTGAATCATTTCAATCCGCCATCAAAAGAATAATTTATGCTTGAAATACCAACTGTTGGTCTGAGTTGGAAAATCGAAAATGACTCTACTAAGCAGGTTGTTCTAATCAAGTTTAACATACCATTAGATGGAATTTTTAAAACCTGTTTCTATTGGAGATAAACCTTTTAATTAGCTCTCATTTAGCTTTGTAATCACTCGAATCGGACGAAAAACAAAGAAGTTATGATTAAAACACTGCTGGTTAGTATGGTCGACCACTGCTCTCCCACAGGTAAAAAATATAATTTGTTTTATTTTTCCGTGGATTTGTTCTACAGAGTAACTACTTGTTAGTTTTTTGCATAATATTTGGATTAGGGGAGCCTAATCACCTCTCTTTCTCCATGATTTAATGTTTTATTGCAGATAGACACTCGTTTTTTGCACGTCTTAGAAGAATAAAGAAGGTCAATTTATGGACGAGCGATTCTTGAAAGTTTAGTAAAACAAGATAATTTCATCCAGTTCATTACCTAACAGATTTATAACAAAAAGAAATGAAGAATTGGTTCTTATTTCAATATTCATGTTACTGCTGCCAAAACATTTTTCAAAAAGATCATTTTTTTTTCCATTAATAGATTGATATTCCCTTAGGAAATAACATCATAGCTGTTGTAACTTAATAAAGTGTTGTTTCTTTTCTGATTTCTTTTATGTTTTTGTGTTTCAGGTATTGATTCCTCTAAATTGTATTTTTCATTCCATTTGCAATTGAACAATAAAGGCCCCACCATGCAAGTTTCAGTTACAGAAGGCAATTTTTCGGCAGCACCAATTCTATGAAAAAAAAAAATACTTTTTTCTTAAAACCTGTACATAAACTTTCCTTTCTATTTGATTGGATTTTCTTGGCAATGGATTGCATATTAGCTTTGCTATTTCCTCTTTTTTTTCTTTTTTGCATGTTTATATTTTTTTTTGTTCCTCTTAAGGGACAGTTATTGTTCCTCTTAAGGAATAGCAGCCATTCCTCTTAAGAAGCAGTGCGTTTATGTGTTTATTTTTGTTTTTCCTTCGAGAAGGAACAACATTTTTTAGTTTTATTTTCAAAAAGAACAACATTTTTGTTGCATGTTTTTGTTGTTCCTTTCAAAAGGAACAACAGTTTTGTTGTTCCTTTCAAAAGGAACAGCACCGACTGTTCTTGCTGTTCCTTTCCAATGAACAACATTTTCGTAGATTGTTTTTGTTGTTTTGTTCTTCCTTTCCAAAAGAACAACACCTTTTGAGTGCATTTTTCTTATTTTTTAAAAAAAAAAATCTAGAATTTTTTTTGAATTTTTCATGACTTTTTTAAAAGCAAAACATACAATTTATGGAAGGATACACAATCATACAAATTAAAGCTTACTGTAATCAGCAAATTAAAAAAAATCATCATTTTTAAAAAAAAGTTGTTTAGTAATGATAAGAAAAAAGAAAAAGGGACATAATCAATAACATGATCTTGTTGTCTTACTACCACTAAATTCATATGATCAATTATATTTATCATGTTGGTTCTTTCCCATATTTTATAACTTTCTTTGATTTTTACTTATGGAGTAGGAACAAGGGAATATTCGTTTCTATTGAGCTGTTCAGACTTCTTCCACCATCCCTACTCTTAAGGAGTGTTGAGCCATCCTTTATGAATAAATAGGAAAGTGCTATATGAAAAGAAAAATATTTACATATATCATTAATAATTTTATAATTTGGCAGATGGAGGATAGGGGGTCTCATCAAGAGCCGAACTACCATGTTCATAAGGAAGCAAGTGAAGTGGCATTCCCATCATGGCCACCAAACCAGGGATATGGTCCAATGGACAATTGAAAAAATTAAGAAATCCTTGGAACAGGAGGTCTCATCACGAGCCGGCCTACCCACTTTTCACTTCTTCCCAGTGAATGGCATTGTGATTGATCTGGTCATCAAGCCAGCACAATGGCCTCCGTTATGACAATTAACAAGCACTTCCTCAGCATAAGTAAAGGACAATGGTTCCAAGGGTGAAAGAGAAACTTTGTCAATGTTATGGACACATGTGGGCAACAGAGCTCTGCTGATGGTATTGGAGTCACATTTATACACATCAATAGTAATATTAAACCCTTTTTCCTATATCTCTATTTAAATATCAGATGAAAGTATGAATCCTTAACCTTTGATTTCGAACCTATTATACATGAAAATCATCATAAATCGATCACATTATTTTAAGTGGGTAATAATCACATTTGTACTTATGTTTATCTTAAGTTGTCTCTTCTCCTTATCCTTGAATCATTACAAAATGCTTCTATATCTGTTTACGATTTATCACATGCATGGATTTCAGTAAATGCTATAATTTCATTGATTTTATGTCTTTCCATGCTGTATAATTGTTGTGCAGTATGCTGCCATTTTGCCACAATGTTCAAACTACATTTTTACAGAATTTTTTTTCTGCTTGAACTTTTTTTTGCATGTATCTTATCAGTTTCCATTCCAAACTGAAACTGTGGATTCCAGAAAATTGCATACAGAATTGTGATTTATTTACACGAGAACAACAAGTATGGGGGAAAATTCTATCCGTAGCACGACCACACTATTGCAATTAACAACGAAGGCTCGTGAACGCACACAATTCTTCAGACATGATGTGCTTGCATGGCTTCCACCTTTTGCATCACTTTCAGTAACCGCTCAGCCTACATCAGCTTCAACAAAGGCCAATCCCTACATGTCCTTCCACATTTTTTTGGAGGTGACACTTGAGGTAAAATAGCATAATTTTCTGATTTATTATGAATTTAGGAGAATTTCATGAAAATCCGTTGAGCATTGTTTATCATCATTCATTCCACATCTTTACCACTTCCCATTTTTTTAGACATGTCTCATCTTTCAGTTTGGGGGAGTGTTGATTTCCTTCATTCCTTTCTTATGACCATGTCAGTAATCTTCTTTGATATTCTTATTCATTCTCAACAACTCCCTTATTCCATGTTGTTTTACACCAAACATAGATTTCAACAAATTGTAGCAACCACCTCTCTTTGTTTTCTAGCATCGCATGAGGACATGCTAATTCTTCAATTTTTTTTTTTTTTGGGGGGGGGGGGGAATTGCTACACATGATGGATGTTTTCCACTTTCTTTCTCATTTAAGGCATACAATTTCATTTTTGTACAGTGCAGAAATTGTTTTGCATATATCTTTAAAACTATGAACTGAATTCTTGTGCTTTCTAGATAACAAAGAGGTATCATTAAAATACACAAATCCAGATAATTTCACGCTAAATTATTTCATAAAACTTCAAAAATTATGCACTATTACTTACAACCATTTTTTCATTTATCTCGTGATCTGTGCATCAAAATGATCTGATTTTTTAGAAAATGGTTAATGAAGTTTGCTGTTACTTATGTCACATTTTTCTGCAACTTCATATACATATAATTGAATGTCAACTATAAAAATTGTTATGCCTTCATCAAGATTGTTAAAACTGAATATCCATTATTTGAGGAAAAATTCATTTGTTCCATCCATTTCATGAGTTTGGATGAACAATTTTCTTTGTTTGGTTAACACATGGGTTTTGTCTTTGGGTTGTGTTAGCACTCGAATCTGCCTCAGGCTGAGGAAGGCAACACTCGAGGCAACATCAAACCAAGTTTAGCCTCGTAGCTAGCCCTACGAGGACAGGAGAGGGCTCTCTCCGGGTCAAACTCAGTGAAAGATGTCCAATAGGATCTGAGATGACCTAAATGAAACAATGATATTGATTTTAGGCTAGTAAATAGATATGAAAAGGGGTTTTTAATGAATGATTGGGTTTTCTAGGCTGCATGGGGCAAAGACAGCAAGAGCAGAGATTAAATGAAAAACGCAGATTATCTCCTGAGGCAAGGTAAGCATGAAGTTTAACAATCAAATTGGAATTATATGGAGTGAAAGACCGTTGCGAGGTTGACAAGGGCAATAGTTGAATCCTTATCAAACTGAAGAAAACGTAGAAAATGAATACCTCCCAAGGCAGAGCAGTAAACTAAATTCTGCCTTTCTCACTTAAAAGTATTCAACAGAAAATGATTATGAAATGAAATGTAAAACATTACAAGCTACATATGAAACATAAGAAAAGACAAAATGCTAAATCCACACCACAAGAATCTCAGGAGTCAGAGCTGTATTTTTTCATTAAATCCCTGTCAAAAACTGTACAATGAAACTCTGTTCTCTCTTCCACACACCTCTCAGAACTCTCCCCCCTTTTTACAAGTGATTTACAACGTATAAATAAACTTAGAAAGGTGATAACTGATCGATAAAAATAAGGAGCAGTTTCACCTAAAATCATAAAAATAGGGAAAGTTTGCCCTAAAAAGGAGCAGCGTTACAATTTGTTTATTGATAACAAATAAATGGGAAAAACCTGTAGCTAAACTTTCTGAACTGCAATTGAAAACCAAAAATAGGCCAATCAATTCGATGGTTCTGCTGGGATACTTATCTGCACTTCAATTTGACTTCTGAATTTGATTGCCACGTTACTTTTACCATTTGAAAATCTCTGCTGGCCAATTCAAAGACACAAACTGGAGCGCAGATCATTAACTGAAGTCTTAAATAGAAGATCGGTTCCTATTTTTCTGTTGTGGTCGATAATTTTGGCTTTTGACCTTGACATTTACATTCGATATTTGAATAAAAATTTACTTTTTAACAAAATGCCTTTTAAACTCTGCTTCGATTACAAAAATGAACAATCCAGCTGGCAATTTCGCTTTCAATTTCCCCTTACGAAGACGCTCTGCATTCACCTTGAGATCTCCAGCACAATTCACTTCTAACATTAACACACCGAAGACATTGCTTTACTTTGTCTTGACTTGCACGTTGGTGTGCCCTTTCTACAACGATTCACCTGTCTCTCATGCACCAAGATCTTTCGGGTGATCGCAACAAGTGGCATACATAGCGCATCAGCTTGCCAGGGTCCGAAAGAATTGCATTATGCTATCTTTTCAGCATTTAAAATGCATCTCCACTGTCTAACAATTCTTTGGTGATAAGACCCTAATATTTTGGTTGACAAACTGAATCCATTTCATTTGCTTCTCCGTGTACCAGAACAATATTTGTTGGCTGAAGTTCATTAAAAAAAACTTGTCTAACTAAAATCAGCATGAGCTGAAAATGAAATATAGTGAACATGCATATTCAGAGGAGCCTGCAACCCACTTATCAATGTCACGTCCTTTGGTTCTTTCAAAATCGTTTTTTGCCAGCGTGCCCTCAACTACATACTCAGAAATTATACACGTATTCTTCTTATCCTGACATCAAATATCAAAGAGCTGTTTTGACAAACCACTCTGCAAATCACCTGGACTATAGCAACAATAATTGATGCTGTGTGACCAGAAGAAAATCGTATCTCTGTTGTTTCGAATGACACATTGCAATCCTGAAAACGCAGATGCTCAATCGCCTTGGCAAAGAACATGAAGTTTTTCCATCCCGTTGCAAGTCGATGGAGTCGATTCAACACGAAACTGGGCGCAAGAAAACATTTTTTAAACTCTGTCTCTGTGTGGGTAGCGCGCCTACCCAATAGGTAGCGCGCACCAAGTGGGTAGCGCCCACCTCAAGTAGGTAGCGCACACCTCCAAACGTCGTCTACAGTTATGAAAACTTGGTTTCGGCCTTCAAGAACTCGACTTCGACCTCTGCCTTGCGGATCTCTTGCAAATGAGATTGTTTGCCATGTTTATATATGAAGTAAATATCTCATCAAATCAGATTGTTTTTCAAATTTGTTTGATAACCCACTTTATAATGTTTTTGGCATTTTGACATTTGGGCTATTAATACAATGCTTTGCTTTGGCTTTTCTGAATTTTGGACTGAAAATGCTTGTTGTCTTTTGCAGGGATGCGGCATTGTGGCTTTGCGAAGGATAACCAAGGCTGCTTCTGAAATATTTCAAGGCAGGAGACTCTAAAATATAGATTTATTACAAACATTTAAAATTTGAAAATTTCCTTGTCAAAACAAAGTTTTGAAAAAGAAATATCCTCGAACATGATGAAAATCTTGAAATGAAGCTTATTGGAAATCTTCCTCTGGCCTGCAGGTATTATGAAGCACCTTGAGAACAATAACTTGCACCTAGCCCTAAATACCAAATTAACTCCTTGCTGACCTAGACATCAAACAGGAATGTACATAACGAGAAATGAACTTTGATAATTTGATTCTGACAGCAGACTGGCAAGACGGAGTCTAACATTGGCTCCAATGGCGATGGCAGCTGCCGCTTCTTGGAGGTGCCAAGAACCGTAGAGCTTTGGGAGAGCAGAAAGTGCCTCCATCCATTGGGCGATGGAATCATTATTCTGACAGACAGACTAAAGACTAATGACTCAACTTATTAACTGGAAAATCAACTCAAACTAACTTCAATGCAAACTGAAATGACTGAATTAAAACAAAAACTTTCTGAAAAAGGGCAGCAGTCCATCAAGCCTTTACAATCATGATGGCAACCACCTGCGTACTGATGTGATATGTACAATCATGTGTAATGTGCCTTCCAATGTAACCAATCCAGCAGATGGATACACCCCAAATTTCTGCTCTTACTCTCCTTGAGCAGGCGGAATGATGAACCTGTAGGAAACTTAAAATAACCACTGAAACCAAAGCTTATGATAATGAACCAGGAAATATTTATCCTTTCTAATGCTTGTAGAAGAATGCTGAAGGGGTCTTGAAAATCCTGAAGCACTGGCTTATCTGGAGATCCAGCTGCAAAAATACTAGTATCCACTTCATTATGATCTGAAAGGACAATTGATTTCTGAGGGATAGAAATGCACAGAGAGGTATCTGCCATATGAGTGTTAGCTGTAGGTTCCTTGACCATGAGAAATTATGGCATATATTCCACAACTTCATGATCTAGGTCATTCTTAAACAAAAAACAATCTTCAAGATTATCCAACATGACAGCCTTATCATCTTTGTGAAGGAAAAAATTATCTGTTTGTTGATCTACAAAACTGATTACAAGACAGTCATCTTTTTCAACAGAAGAAAAAATTTCACCAACATTTTCCTGACTATGTGTGCACTGCAAATCTGCTGTAGCTTCGGCTGAAACAAGACCTTTCAATAGCTGATCTATCTCATCTTCAGACAAAGGAGACAATGCTTTTTGTTTTCTTCGGCTTAAACAGTAATTATCTTCATATGACAGGGCATTCAAACTATCATTTATTACTGAGCTATTGAAAGAAGACTTATCACTTACTTGCACGAAGGTCTCATTCTGTTTTTCATGAACTGACTGGATTGCTTCTTCATGAAGGCTGTGTTCTAATGATGGACTGACAGTATGAGTGAGAACATTTGGATCCATTATTGTGTCTTCTGCATTCCAGATGATTTTAACAGCAGAGTTCTCTTTGATGGGCTTCAGCACAAGATATGTTTGGTCATCATAATCTGAATGAAGTTCTGAAATAGCTGACTGGACACTATCACAATCTGCAATCTGCACTGGACTTACTTGCATGCTGCTGTCTTCTGTGGGCAGATCTGAAATGACATTCTCCCTTTCATCATTTTCAGCCATATGATCTTCAACCTGCTGCAAAATCTCCTGAGCATCTTGATGGGTATCCTCTAGGTTCTCTTCATGTTGCTGAAATGGATTCTCGTACAGAGCTTCCATGATTTCTCCATCCATTAAATCATTATTACCATAAAAATTCTCTAGATCTTCAATGAAATTATGTACATGGTTACAACAGTTCTGAACTAAAATCAAGGATGGATATGATTCTTTATACTTTTCAAAGAACACGGTATGAAAATCCCTTAAACAATAAATGGAAGTAGATGGCAAACTTTCATACCAGGATCGGGCTTCATCTTCCAGAGTAGCCATAAACATTTTCATCAAACAGTCTTCAGGAAAATTGATCTTAAATTTATGCACATGAATGTGAAATTTCACCAGATGAAGAGCAGCATCATTACCTTCTACATTTCTGAACATAGGCAAATTCTAAAGCCAGTCCACCTTGGGCATCTTATTTGGAAAACCTTGGATGTGATCTCGGCTCATGGGAGCGTATCTTCTTGCAATCTGGTCCGTCAGCAGTGAGGTCGCCATGAAGCATTGATTTCTGGATTGTTCAGTGAATGAAGTTGCCGGTGAATGATTTCAGCCTTGCGGTGTCTGACTGCTGTCCACCATCAGCAATCGGATCTGAACTTTGTTATCCTTTACCGGGGAGGACTTCCCCAGTATGGTCGCCACTATGTTAGCGCTCAAATCTACCTTAGGCTGAAATAAGGTAAAACTCAAGGCTACATCAAACCACGCTCAGCCTCGTAGCTAGCCCTACGAGGACAGGAGAGGGCTCTCTCCGGGTCAAACTCAGTGAAAGATGTCCAATAGGATCTGAGATGACCTAAATGAAACACTGATATTGATTTTAGGCTAGTAAATAGATATAAATGAGGTATTTTATAAATGATGGGGTTTTCTGGACTGTATGGGATCAAGAACAGCGTGAGCAGAGATTTAATCAAAAGCACAGATTATTACATAAGGCGAGGTAGGAGTGAAGTTTAACAATTAAACTGAAATTAAATGGGATATAAAGACTGCTTAAGAAAGCTGAAAGGGGCATTTAACAATTAATCCCTTTCAGACAGAAGAAAATACACAAATCTTGAATGCTACTTCAAGGTAGATCAAATAAATTGTATTCTACCTATCTCACTGGAACAGCATCTAGTGAACTGATCGTGAATGAAATGTAAACATTACGAAATTACATATGAAACAGTAGAAGAGACATATGCTAAACTTTACGCCACAAGAATCTTATAAAACATAGCTATACCATTCAATTAATCTATGTCAAACAACTGTACAAATGAAGCTCTCTGTTCTTCACCACCAGCTCTCAGAACTCTTCCCCCCCTTACAAATGATTTTCAATACATTAAATAAACTATGAGAGGTGATAACTGATCGATGAAAATAAGGAGCAGTTTCACCTAAAATTATAAAAATAGGGAAAGTCTGCCCTAAAAAGGAGAAGCGTTACAATTTGTTTATTGATAACAAATAAATGAGCAAAACCTGTAGCTAAACTTTCTGAACTACAACTGAAAACCAAAAATAGGCCAATCAATTCGATGGCTCTTCTGGGATAGTTATCTGCACTTCAATTTGACTTCTGACTTTGATTGCCACGTTACTTTTACCATTTGAAAATCTCTGCTGGCCAATGAAAAAACAAAGTGTAGATCCTATTCATTGTGACTAAAGACAAAAATAGAGTTCCGTTCCTAATATTCTGCATGATAGATGTCTTCATTTTAATTTGGCGTGCTTTGACTTGGCATTTACATTTGATATTTGAATAAAAATTTACTTTTTAACGAAATGCCTTTTAAACTCTGCTTTTGATTACAAAAATGAATAATCCAGCTGGCAATTTCGCCTTCAATTTCCCCTTATGAAGACGCTCTGCATTCACCTTGAGATCTCCAGCGCAATTCACTTCTAACATTAACACACCGAAGACATTGCTTAACTTTGTCTTGACTCACACGTTGGTGTGCCCTTTCTACAACGATTCACCTATCTCTCATGCACCAAGATCTTTCGGGTGATCCCAACAAGTGGCATACATAGCGCATCCGCTTGCTAGGGTCTAAAAGAATTGCATATGCTGTCTTTTCAGCATTTAAAATACATCTCCACTGTCTAACAATTCTTTGGTGATAAGACCCTAATATTTTGGTCGACAAACTGAATCCATTTCATTTGCTTCTCCGTGTACCAGAACAATATTTGTTGGCTGAAGTTCATTAAAAAAAACTTGTCTGACTGAAATCAGCATGAGCTGAAAATGAAATATAGTGAACATGCATATTCAGAGGAGCCTGCAACCCACTTATCAATGTCACGTCCTTTGGTTCTTTCAAAATCGTTTTTTGCCAGCATGCCCTCAACTACATACCCAGGAATTATACACGTATTCTTCTTATCCTGACATCAAATATCAAAGAGCTGCTTTGACAAACCACTCTGCAAATCACCTGGACTATATCAACAATAATTGATGCTGTGTGACCGGAAGAAAAGCTTATCTCTGTTGCTTCGAATGAAACATTGCAACCCTGAAAACACAGATGCTCAATCGCCTTGGCAAAGAACATGAAGGTTTGCCATCCCGTTGCAAGTCGATGGAGTCGATTTGATACGAAACTGGGCGCAAGACAAAAATTTCTGGGCTCTGTCGCTGTATGGGTAGCGCCCCTGCCCAATGGGTAGCGCGCCTCAAGTGGGTAGCGCCCGTGTTAATTAACACTGGTTGTGGTGTTTAAGTGGGTAGCGCGCCCCATGTGGGTAGCGCACCCCATGTGGGTAGTGCACCCTCCCTATGGGTAGCACGCACTTCCAGTGTCTAGTGTTCTTGCCCAGTGTAGAATTTTTGCTCAACCATCCTCCAAATCTATTGAAATTGGGTTCTCCTTGAATTAGGACCTCCCTTGAACCATGCATAAGAGCTACAGGAACGATGGACAATGCAAAAGTACCCATTTGCGAGTGTTGCCATTGATGATATCTGCGAATTTGAAAATTAATTAAATCTCCATCTGCAATAGAATCTGCTGCACGGGAAATCAAATCCATTCGAAGACTTCCATCTCCATCATGACTTGCAGTACTAGGCTTATAATTTAAATAATTTTCCTGAATAAAAAGAGGAACAAGATCAGGATCGCTCATGCATAATTCCATTCTTTCATCCACCCTTAGTCTGCCTCCAACTACAGCTTTCCAGCCTCAATTTTACTTATATCCAGAATTGAATTCAATATCCTAAGTAGATCACTTGTACAAGTATTCATCTGGAAGAGATTTGCCTCCAATTCTGATCCTTTAGCAGCATCATAACAACAGAGATCAATAAGGCCAATGATAGCTGCAAGGGATGTCCGTAAATCATGACTCATATTTACAAAAACAATACTTTTATGGTTACTCTTTCTCTCTGATTGCTGATGATGTTCTTTCTGTTGATTGTTTTGCAGGGATAGGAACTGATGAGTCCTGGCAAGGTGACCAAGGCCATTTTTTGACATTTTTCATGAGGGCAGACTTTAAAAATATACTTATTACAAACCACTAATCTAACAATTTCTTCTCCAAAACAAGGTTTTGGAGAAGAATCATCCTTTTGATCATTGAAACTCCTGAAATACTAACTCACTGAAACTTCCTCTGGACTGTATGCATCATTCGACATGTTTGAAGACCAATGACGAGGGACTGACATGACCGTGTCTAAGAGGTTGCATGAGGACATGCAATATATTCAGTTTGGGGGCATGTTGAGTCGTGAATACGACCACTTTTTAACACTTATTTCATCCATTTTTACTCTTCTTTATCATGTCATTTATTATAATTTATTATATAAATCCATTTTATAATGATTTATGCTCTTACGGATGAAAATTATTTCTTCTCTTTTATTTTTAATAAATTGATGATTATTATGAATAATTTTATCAATGATGGTTTATTAATATATTTTATAACATCACTCACCATTTTAGCCTCCAAGATATTTCCCAGATTGAAGATTTGATCTCCAAATCATCATCAAATATTCCAACTCAGAAATTCGCTGGAATAAGAAGTGACAGTTTTGCGGTTAAGATTATGGGAAAATGATGAAGAATCTGGGAAATCTGAAACATGGGTTTTGTCCAGAACGGACCCAATTATTTTTTTTTTAAAATGGTTTTCCCAAATTCGGCCTATATTGAGAGAAACGCAGGGTTCTCTGAGCACGATTTTCTCAGATTTGTTGTTGCGGTCGTCCTCCAAATCTCAGCTGCAAAGCCAAATTCGCCTTGCTCTTGTTGAAAGATTTTTGGAAATATATTTTCTTGTTGATCAATTGGTTGGGAACAATTCAACTTTGTTATAAGAGATCCTATTTACTATTTGATTTCTCCTCTCTTTGGTTATAAAAGGAGACGTTTGTAAAAGAGGAGGGATGGATCATAGTTGTTGCTTTTGTGAATTGTAAACTTAATCAAAAGCTGTGTTATTGAAAGCACGATTCAATTGTAATGCTGCTCCAGTTTAATAATTAATTGAAGTTGTTGTTCCATTCGCATCATCTGAAGTAGCTTGAGCAGTCCCTGCTGGTGGTTAAGGGCCCGACCCCTGGCAACGTGAACTGCTCCTCTGTGTTATATTTCCAATTCCTGTAGCGTGTGATCGATTTGCTACATACATGTTACTGTGAGTTTATTTCATTAGTTTTTTTATCATTTTACTGTCTTTATGTATGACGCGCTCTGTTTATGAGTTATTTCATTATCATATGATCTGAATCTTATTTCTTACAGCGTGGGTTAATTGAGACAGCATATTGCCTTACTTAGAACATCTTTGGATTCACGGAAGTGATGTTGGTTCTATCTTAATTAATTCATACTTCCTTGTTTAATAGTTTACTCTTTTATTATAATGGATTGCATTGCCGTTCCTTCCCAATTTAACAAGAATCTTAATCCTCGAATTACTTATCTTGTTATGCTTCGTTGTTCGGCATTTGATGTTCCATTCCATTTTCTGTTTCGTTTAACTGTTGTTCATTTCAGAGTGCAGATACAAAACTTCCCTATTCAATTTGCTATTCAATAGGATTTATCTTTTAATAGAGTTTTGTTGTTCAATTCCTTTAATTTCGGTTTGTTGTCCATTTATATTGCTTTTTGTTTCATATTAATTAGTTTAGAAGAGTTTACTTTCATTTCGATTGCTTTAAGATCACTAACTGTAGAGGACACTGGTTATTGCTTCCAAGTTCCCAGATTGGTTATCTTGCATCGATTTCTAAGGGAAGGAGTTATTGCTACTGTATCCCTGATTGATGTTTTGCAGATTGGTTTAATTAAGATTTCAGAGCATTTCCATTTATGTTACTGTAATTAGATTTCTTTACAAGCATCCATTTACTCTTGTATCTCAAACACTATACTACATATTACATGGCATTACTCTTGGATAAATTGCTGCCTCACACAGAATACACTCTTGAAATAAAAAGTTGCTCCCAGATTAATAATTAATGTGAGATACCCGGATGCGGGTGATTAACATAGGAACCAAGTGGGAGCCATGTGGCATTAAGGTTTGCAGCTGGCCTCATCGCATGGCAAACGTCTGGCGACTGTACTCTGGCGTGAGACATTTAAGTCGAAACTTAATGAGCGCGATTCACAATTCTCCAAACGCAATTCGAGAGAATTCTATGCAGGGTAACAAAGATCTGGTCATTACTCCATCCATGGCGCAGTTAATTTGCTGGGACGGCAACAGCTTCGAGGCATTTGATTGCAGAATGGAGAGCGAGCATGCTAATAGCAGTGTCCCTCGGCCTTCTGCTGTGTATTGTTCGCCCACCGTGAGGCACTCCTCCGAGCGAACCGTCACTAGCAAGCGCACCAAACTTCATGGTTGCATTGTCCTGGGTGACAATGTTCATTTCTCCATTGCAGGTAATTGTATGCATCAGTCTGGGATTTGGCTTGAGAACCTGCTCAGCATCCCCATATCTCCCACGCGCTCTCACTCCACCAACGCTCAGCTTGGTTCTCAGCATTCCCCAAGCTTTTCTGCTACGATTGACAGTATGCCTCGTTTAAGGCACAGAATGAGATGCCGTCGGGGTCCTTCTAGGAGGGTTTACAGGCGCTCCTCCCCGTCTTCTAGTACCTCGGCTGTGGATTTTACTGGCTCGGCCAGCACTTCTCACGTTGCTCGTGGGCGTATTCTAAGGTCTGAGAGCTGGAACACCATCGGCGAGAATGCTCCGGCTCACTCTCAAACCCGGCATTTTGTGTTTCAAAGTGCTTTGAATCGCCCATGTATTACAGCCACTGTCACCATGGTTTTCCGAGAGTCCCCATATGATGATGGGAGGGCTGGTCTTGGGGTGCAGATTGATGAAGAGCGGGTTGGTCTTGATGGGCAGCATGATGAAGAAATGCCCGCACGGAACAGAGCCAGCACCGAGGATGTTGATGGACAGGGCATTGGCATGAATATGGATATCGAGATGGTACAGGAAGAGCAGCAGAATGCAATTCAAGACCGGGGTAATGCAAACGCTCCGCACCAGCAACATCCGGGCGATGGACTGCGCACCCCTGCTGCTAACAAGATCATTCACTCAACTGCGGACCTCTACAATTATGATGGAGAACCAGATGAGTTTTGGTGCAGAGTCGAGGAAGAGGAACCGGATGAGTGATCTTGCTCAGCCCCAGGTTTTTGTTTTTTTGCTATGGCACTGTCTTAAGTTTGCAATTTGTCACTGTATGGTTCTAGACTTAAACATTGCCCCTGTGTGGGTCTTTTTGATGGAACTTGATTTGCACTGGTTTCCCTCAACGGGCAGTGCCAAGTTTTTTGACTTTCTGCTCTACAGGCCTACTCAGGCCTTGTTCTGGTTTACTCCTGATGTACATATCGGTTACTGATTATCAATAGATTAAACTTATTTAGAAAAAAAAAAAAATTAATGTGAGATAAATAGGTGTTAAAAAGATACCTTTTATACCTCGACAGTCCTCTCTGAAACAATTCATTTTGATTCAAATTTACCACATGAAAAGACAAATCATGGAGTATACAGAGATCCATCAGGAAATGGGTGTGTTGTGTCATCACCTTTGATATGGGTAGAAGCTCTTTACCTCATACTAAACAAATTGAAGAAGGATAATTTAAAGTTTGATAAAATCTGGGCTAAATCTGGAAGTGGGCAGTATCCCGGGAGTGTTTATTGGAGAAATGGTTCCCTGGAATCCATTCTAAAAGGAGTGAATCCAAAAGATCCTTTGGTTTCTAGCTTCAGGATGATTTCTCCACAAATGAATCATCTATTTGTATGGAAAATAGTGCAACATCACAGTGCAGAGAAATTGAGAAGGTTTTTGGCGCAATACTTGAATTGGATTTTCTTACTGGGTCTTGTGCACATGAAAGATACACAGGACCTCAGATACAGAAATTATATCAGAAAAACAAGGATATCTATGATAACACTGAAATAATTTCTCTTGTAATTTCTTTCATGACATCCCTTTTTATGGGTGGCTATGCCAATATTGATGAAACTGATGGAGCAGGGATGAATTTGATGGATCTAAGAGAAGGAAATTGGTCTAAGGAAGCCTTAGAGGCCACTGCTCCAAACTTGGAAAAGAAACTTGGACCGTTGGCTCGATCATATGCTATTGCTGGTAATTTAAGGTCATGTTTTGTAGACAAATTCATGTTTGACAAAAATTGTTTGGTTATCCAGTGGTTTGGAGACAATCCAAATAGATTGGTAGGTTTAGCTTTGAATCATCCTAGAGACCTTGCAATCAATTTGGGTACAAGTGATGTGGTTTTTTGAATTAGACCTGAACCAAACCTTGGCCTAAAAGGACATTTTTTACCCAATCCTGTTGATCCAAATTTATATATGGTGATGCTCATTGAAAAAAGGGTCCTCTCTCGGAGTTTCTAGGGAATGACCCCATCTTGGATCTCTTAAAACGTTAATGTTAGGACTCCAATATGTCAAGCCTTCCAAGCCAACGTTGTGCATGGCTCGTGCTTCAGTGGACATCACCTGCATTCAATGCTATTCTATTCAATTCAAAGTCTTAATTGTCATCCCATATATCCTTTCAAAAATAGTCTAGAAATGAAATTTTTGATTGGGAACTGGGTGCTGAAATGTATACTAATTAATAAACAATTAGTACTTACCTCTCCAATGCTTCTCCATAGAGTTTCATTAAAAGAAGAAGTTGTTAAAATGACAAGAGGAAAGCTCATTGCAGCAGACACGGGGCCTTGAAATTTGACACCAGGACCAACATTAGACACTCCATGCAATGCCTCAGACCACCATTCATATTTGGGAACTCCGAGCCTCTGTATTCCAGTAGCAGTGTTTCCCATCTGGTTAACTTTCTCAGCCAAATTCAACCTACTCTCCAAGTCTTTTGCACGCTCTGCAAATGGAAATTATTTATCACAATATGCCAGATCCTTCATATTCAATCCCAAAGCTTGAAATCTCAAAGGATCACACACATATTCGGTAGACGCTGCTGTGGAATATTGAGCCCATCCGATTACAACAATAATTGCTAAGAACGCAGCCATATAACTCCGATCCATTGTCAAATTGAATGACTAGATTTTGTAAAGATCAAGCAATAGATTCAAACACACGTCCAATAAACAATAAATTCATAGCCACTAGCTCAAAATTAGCTAGGCCTCAAAGATCAAACAAGGCCCAGGGTCTTGAAACCCATGGTCCAGGCCCCTAGTTCTATCTCTGAAATTAGCGACTTTTTACTTTCTTGCTGCATGTCAATGTGTTTAATTCTTGTTTTTACATGTTCGTTCTAACAGCTGCCACTATTCAACCAAAATGTTTGAATGTGATTTTTCCTGTTAGCAGTGATCATCGACCTAAGTGCAATAACTTTAATCTTTACAGTCCATTATAAACTGATTTTGGGGCTCTCAAATTAAAATTATACCTCTGAACAACATAGAAGAAACTTGTTGATTATTTGTTACCGCCCTGTACACTACAATGCCATAGTGGCTCTAAAGTTTATTTCTCATTGTGATGTATTATTATTTGACAGATTCCCGCAATGATGTCTGCATAGAAGATTGTTACATCAACACTGGTTATGATTCAATTGTTATAGAGAGTGGCTGGGATGAGTATGGTATTGCTTTTGGGCGTCCCAGTTTCAACATTATTATCCGCCACATAGTCAGTCAAAGCCATACAAGTGCAAGACTTGCATTGGGTAGTGAAATGTATGGAGGGATCATAGATGTTCATGTAGAAGATATTCTTGTAATCAACACAGAAATAGCTATCAGTGTAAATACATCTGCAGGTAGTGGAGGTTATGTGAAGGGCATCTTTATAATCAATGTGACCATGAAAAATGTGAAGAATGCCATTGGTTTTACTGGGTTCTATGGTGACCATCCCGATGATTGCTATAATCCTGATGCTCTCCCTATCATAGATAGAATCATCTTTAAGGACATTGTGGGTGAGAATATCACTATTGCGGGTTACTTTAATGGGATCCAAAAAGCTCCCTTCAGTGATATTTGTATGTCAAACATTTCCTTCAATGTCACCTCAGAAGCTGCATGGAGCTGTTCAAATGTGAAAGGCTTTTTAGAGTTAGTTTATCCTCAGCCTTGTGCGGATCTTCAGCATCGTATCCCCAATGAGTCCTCAGTTTGTTCATTTTCATTTGTGAGCAATTCATTCAAATACCTCTAGGATGAAACCCATGGTCCAGGCCCCCATCTGGCAGGAGGAGGAGGAGGAAAGTAGGATCCAGGAACCATGGGCCAAGACAAACAAAAGGGTCGTGTGCACATGAAAGATACAGAAGACCTTTAGATACGAAAATTATATAAAAAAAACAAGGATATCTATGATAACACTGAAATAATTTCTCTTGTAATTTCTTTCATGACATCCCTTTTTATTGGTGGCTATGCCAATATTGATGAAACTGATGGAGCAGGGATGAATTTGATGGATCTAAGAGAAAGAAATTGGTCTAAGGAAGCTTTAGAGGCCACTGCTCCAAACTTGGAAAAAAAACTTGGACCATTGGCTCCATCATATGCTATTGCTGGTAATTTAAGGTCATATTTTGTAGACAAATTCATGTTTGACAAAAATTGTTTGGTTATCCAGTGGTTTGGAGACAATCCAAATAGATTGGCAAGTTTAGCTTTGAATCATCCTAGAGACCTTGCAATCAATTTGGGTACAAGTGATGTGGTTTTTTGAATTAGACCTGAACCAAACCTTGGCCTAAAAGGACATGTTTTACCCAATCCTGTTGATCCAAATTTATATATGGTGATGCTCGTTGAAAAAATGGGTCACTAACATGAGAAGAGGTTTGAAACCGATGTGAATATGGATCATGGGACATGTTCAAGAAATTTTTATATAAAAATCCTCCTCTGAATGGACACTCCACCTCCAGACATGATGACCATTATAACTGGTCCTTTGGAAGCACTGGCCACTGAAGTTACAAGTTCCATTTGATATCCAGGTAACAATAGACTCTGTCTATCATGTGATTCTTCCTCTTGATTTAGATCTAACCCCACATTGGTGCATCTTCTGGTGATTTAGATCATTTTTCACTGAATGAAGGTGAAAAATACCCAACCACATTTATATATTCGCACTAGGCTGCCAAGCTGATTTGATCTGGGATCAATTAATCACCTCCAAGATTTCTCATCACTGCCAACATCTCTATTCCCATCTCTACTAGAACTATACTCTGTTCGTGCTTCTCAATAAATCAATATATTACAGGCTATCCATAGGCAAGCTCCAAAAACAGGAAACAAACAATTCATCCACGAATTCCTCACTTGTCTTACACAAAATACATATTCCTGCATGTTTATCTTCTGGAAATTATCCCAAATTAAAATTTTGTTGTCGAAAGTTAACCAGAGAAAGAGTTAGCTTTAAGAGGAATTTCTAACTTTCAGACTAAGTGCCACCACAAGGATCTTTCCCTCGTCATTTCTTCTTCCATCTTTAGCATGTATTTTACTATGGAAATATATTCGTCAGACCCCTCATTTTTTACCATTTAAACTAGATTATCTTGTTCAAAAATTTTAATTGCACTAGAATTTAAGCTATGGTTCCTTTCCTCGGTTTTTACTCTTTGAAATTTCAAATCCCAAGCTAACTTCAAGCCATGAGATCAAATATTCCTACCATCATTTGTTCATGCATTTTCCATGGAATAAATCCCTAAGAGATAGAGTTTTCTTATTAGCTCCTTACACAGTTTTAAATTGTCTTTACAGCCAATCTAGGGGTCTTCCCCTATGTCCTTTCTATAGAAGAACAGTGCATACCTTTTCAAGTTCAGTCCCTTGCAACCCTAAGTGCTTCAATCACTGCTCTAACTGTTTCTTGCCAAGATGGAGCCTGAACTGCATGGAATGAAATCCCATATGCATATATGGCTTGGGAAACTCTAAAATTTGTCTCTTCCCTCTCACACATGTCAAACATTTTTTTCCAAAATTCTAATGTTGAATCTCTTCCTGGCATCTTCAACAACTAGGGAAACTTGTTGTACCATTCTTGACTATGTTAGAGTATTTCTCAGTTCAGACTTGTTTCTCCTCCTTTGTTCCTTGGATAATTGTGCTTCACCACGTTGCTTTTGAAATTATGCCTCCTCCTTTTGGCTTATACGCATACAAAAAGAAAATGAATCATTAAGAATCCAAAAACCCTTGTATATGACTCTGTTAACATTTTTTTCCACTTTCTTCAATTCCATAAGCAGATTCCACCCGATATTTCATCCTTGTTCCCTATATTTGTGAGATATTTCTAGAAAGAAGAATCAGTAGTACAATTTTGTCTATTTTCCCTCCCATTTCGAGTTCCAGACCTCAAAATAGAATGGCTTGAGAGTCAAATCGATCAGACCAGTTGGGTCCACCGGTTTTGATAACATTGGTCTTCCCCCATCATCTTTCCCTTCAAATACCCGTGCTTGAGATTTTTCCTGCTATTTATCCTTGCCAGGAACCTTTTTCTGCTGTGGGAAATATTTCTCAGGTTTCCTGGAATGAATTTGGTAGAAAAATCTATGTTAAAATTGGACAACTAGGTCCAAACTCCATGTTGTGATGCTCAGATGAAGATACCAATATTTTTATTGGGTTCCTCTTTCACAGAGGTGTAAGATCGATCTAAAATTGATCTTAATCCGATGAGCAGAACATTTATTTTCAATTTATTTTAATACTTTCAAAATATGTGCAATTCGGCCTTAAGGTTTTACACCCCTAGCAAATGTGTCACACGCCCTTAGTGATTGGTATAAATAGAGTCAACGTTGGAGGACATTTAACTCATCTCATCCTCACACAACATCTCCTCTTCCGATTTAGTACGAGCTCCTTGGAAGCAGTTTTGGTTCACACGTGGGAAAGAAGGAAGCACTTATTGCAGGTAGGGTTTGGACGAATTTACTACTGCTAGGGTTTCCACGCAAGTTTGACCAGCGTTAACTTTGGTCAACGCATGGTCCAAAGAGGATAAATTTTGGTGGAGACTTCGATTTTGGAAGGCCGTACATATTGGCACAAAAATAAAGGTCAAAAGGTTGAACGAAGACCGAGTTGCGTTGAATTTCTTGTTGTTGTCCTGCATTGACTTTTCTGGACAACGTTGACTTTTCTGAGGTTGACTTTGAGTTAACCGTGTCGCTGTTTTGAGGGTTATTGTGACACATGTTGGGTTGGTTGATCAAGGAGTCTTTGCTGGTTGAAGCATCCTGTTAATGGTCGTAACGCGCCAACACCTTTATATGTTTCTAACTTGTCTTCTATTGATCTACTGCTATGTTCTATCATCATTTTACTTGATTGTTTATGTGATTGCTGTTGTAAAAATTAAAGTTGCATCAAGCATAGAACATCTACAAAAAATTGCATGGTATCAGAGCTAAGGTGAAGACAAGCCCTAATTTGTAGCAATCACTGAAGAAAAAGTGGGTTCCACAAACTATGGCTTCAAGGAGGATGACAAGTTTACTGGGAAGGATGACTTCCATTCTTGGAAGATGATATTGGATCTTAAATTAGAAGACCAAGATGTCATGGACTATGTGCAGGGTAAAATCCAAGAACCTCCATCCACTGCTACTATTGTTGCCAAAACAAAATATAAGAAGGGGGAGATCAAAGCAAAGCTGATGATCAGGGAATCAATTCATAAGAGTCTAGTGGCCTACATCTCTGAGCTAGGCACATCCAAAGAGATGTATGATAAGTTGATCCAAATGTTCAAGGCCAACAATGCAAACCAGGTGCTATTCTTCAAGAATCAATTGAAGAATCTGAAGAAAGGCAGGGATGAGTCTGTCCAATCATACTTTCTGAAGCTGACCGAGATTAGGAACAATCTGTTGGCTATTGGGGAGACAATAGCTGATCAAGAGATGGTACTCACCACACTTGGAGGGCTCTCATCTGAATGGCAAGTATTCAACACTACCATTCTCAATAATAATGGCATGCCTGACTTTGACGAGGTACCGTCGAGATGCATTCAAGAAGAGAAAATAATGAAGGAGTATGAAAATGAAGGAAACGTTGCCTATGCTTCTCATTCTAGAAAGAAGAACTTTGGTGGGCCAAGGAACAAAGGAAGAGCAGGGGCCCAAGGGAAGAAGGGCAAGTGTTTCACCTATCATAGGTCAGGTCACTATGCTAGAGAATGCGCTTTCAAGAAGGATTCTCCTGATGATGATGACAACAACAACAACTGGAGGGATGGCAATCAAAGGAACAATAGGTTCCAGGGAAAGAGGAAGGATCCCTCGGGCTGAAATGATTAACCTTTCAAAAGGCCAAGAAATTCTAGGTATGAGGAATCAAATGTTGTTGATAAAAGAAATGAATTCATTCTTGTATCTGCCCTCTCTGCTGCATCTCCACCTGACACTATGGATGTCTGGTTGATGGATAGTGGTGCCTCAAGGCACATCATTGGGTTCAAGGAATCACTCTCTGATATAGTTGAGAAGGATACGAATCTTGAAATTATCCTTGAAGATAATGCCACATATCTTGTGAAAGGGACAAGGACTGTGACCCTCCACTTGTCTCAAGGACAAGTCCTCCATTTGCAAGATGTACTCTATGTACCAAATTTGAAGAAGAACCTTGTGATTATATCGGCCATGGAAGACAAAGGTTTCAATATGGCATTCATTGATGAAAAGGTGCACATGTGGAAGAAGAGCTTCAAGGAAGCTATCACGATTGGGTTTAGAGTTGATGCACTCTGCTAGGTTGGAGGAAGTCCATTGGGAACGATGATATGTGATACTATGACACCGGAGGTTTGGACACCTTCACTATCATGAAGGTGTATGGCAAGGTTGTGCCGAAGGAAAACACACAAGGGGACCTTTCCGCTCAAGCGTCACAAAGACATCTGATGTCTTGCACTGATACATTCTGATATGTCTAGTATGTTTCCCGTGACATCCTTCGGAGGATGTTCTTATTATATGAGACAAATGAGTTTAAGAACGTTTGCAAAGGAGCTAGCATCAAGAGGGAGACCACAATGTTTGTGGGCTACAGTGAAATTTCGAAGGCTTGTAGAGTCTATGTGCCTGGTCAAAGGGAAGTGGAGATACGCCACGATGTCACTTTTGACAAAGATGCTTCCCTGAAGAAAGTAATAAATCTTCCGAGATCTAAGGAAGATCATGAATCAAGGCCTGGAAATCAAGAAGAACTAAAGTATGAGACGATGCCCGATAGTCAAGGACCGATGGACCCGATTGATCCACCTCATTCACTGGGGAAGAGACCATCATGGCTCAGGGACACTCTCGAGGATGCTGAGGGACATATGGCCCCAAGGGGGACATTCCGTGAAAGCAATAAGTTGAGTAGATACCAAGGTATCTAGCTGCCATGAGTACTACTGTACAATCTGAGCCTGGATCCTTTGAGGAAGTCGTAAAGCATCAAGTCTGGAAGGATGCTATGCACAAAGAGTATGAGTCCATAATGAAGAATGATGTCTAGGATGTGGTCCCAAGACCGGAGGATAAAGCAGTTGTCACAGCGAAATGGCTCTACAAGATCAAGCATGGATCTGATGGAAGTGCTGAAAAGTTCAAGGAAAGATTCGTTGCTCGTGGCTTCTCTCAAAAGGAAGGAATAGACTATGATGACATATTTGCACCTGTGGCACGTTATACCACCATTTGATCAATCATAGCCCTTGCTGCTATGCAAGGATGGAGTCTTCATCAGATCGATGTAAAGACCGCATTTCTACATGGTGCGATAAAGGAAGAGGTGTATGTAGAGGAACCTCTGGGGTTCGAAGTCCAGGATCGAGACACCCATGTCTGCAGGTTGAAGAAAGCCCTCTATGGGCTGAAGCAAGCACCCAGAGCTTGGTAAGATAGGATAGATAGCTACCTGATGAAGCTAGGCTTCACTCGTAGCAATGCTGATCCAAATCTTTACTTCAAGGTTGATAGAGAGAAGCCTCTCATTCTGGTGATGTATGTGGGCGATCTCTTCCTGACAGGTGCTGACCCTCTCATTCATCAGTGTAAGAGGGAGCTCGTTGCTGAGTTCGAGATGAAGGACCTAGGACTGATGCCTAGGCCTGGAGGTCTGGCAGAGACCTGGCGAGATTTTCCTCTCTCAAGGAAAATACATTATGAAGCTTCTGATATGGTGGACTGTAAGTCCGTGTCGACACCGATGCAACTCAAATTTAATAAGTTGAGTGGCAGCGCTGCTGGGCCCGTGTTAGAAAATCCTACTGAGTGTCGTCAACTCGTAGAGCCCTAATGTTCTTAGTGAACACTTGTCCAAACGTATGTTGTGCAGTGAACACTTTGAGTCAACACATGGTTGATCATAACATTCACTGGGTTTGTGCCAAGAAACTCTTGAGATATCTCTGGGGCACGATAGACCATGGACTGAGATACACTGCCGAGAGCATGACACCCCTTGGATATACTGATGTCGATTGGGTTGGCAGTGTGGTGGATCGCAAGGGCACATCTGGATGCTGCTTCGCACGTAGATCTGCTTCGAGAAGGAAATGAAAGTCGGTATCCTTGAGCACCACTGAGGCCGTATACATTGTAGCATGTATGGCCTGTTGTGAAGTCACTTGGTTGCGAAAGCTCTTCAGTGAGCTGTTTGAGCATGTGCTAGATGCCACCGTTATCCTTTGTGATAACCTGAGGGGGATTCGTTTGTCATAGAATCCTATGTTCCAAGAACGATCCAAGCATGTTGATGGTTGGTACCACTTTATCTGGGATATGGTACAGCGAGGCGTTGTAAGGCTCGATCATACAGGAACTGATGAGCAGGTCGCATATATTCTCACAATGCCCTTGGGGAAGGTCATGTTCCTAACCTTCTATGAGAATTTTGGTATCGTGGAACGACCCTATTCTGAGGGTCTTGTTGGATGATGAGCTCTGGGAGCTCTAGGGGCTTTGGGGATAGCTTCTCAGACCTATAAGCAACCACAGGGCTAGGCTTGCCGAACCTTGTTGGTGTGCTTGGGCCCCACTGTTATGATGATTGAGTTGGTTCGCCTCTCATGATCTCTGCCCCGTATGCATCCTACCCATTTGAGTTCTAGACTCATGGGAAGTACCTCTCATTTCGCCAATGAGGTGGGAAAAGCTAGAGACTAGTAGCAAAGACTGATGGACACATCAGATATTTCCATACTCTTTATCTAGGATGACACATGTCCAACCACTTGATTTGGGATCAAGTCTAGTGAGGTTTCGGACCTCCTACTAACTTCAAGTCAGATAAGCCAACTTCGAGTTGGTATGTGACTCTTTTGAGTCCATGTGAGGTTTCGGACCTCCAACTGACTTCAGGTCAGTGAGACTAACTTCAGGTTAGTACATATGACTCTCTTGAGTCCAAGCGAGGTTTCGGACCTCCTACTGACTTCGAGTCAGATAAAATAACTTCAGGTTGGTATGAGACTCTTTGGGAGTCCTATAGAGGTTTCGGACCTCTAGGCTGAATCTATCAGCCAGGAATGATGTCTTTGTGACTGACCCACTTCTGTTCTGAAATAAAGAGGCCAGCAAAGCAAGTTACGGCAGGATGACGCACGATGTTTGATTGCACTTGTGGATGGAGTTCTCCCTAGTTGAGAGGGAGTGTTAAAATTGGACAACTAGGTCCAAACTCCATGTTGTGATGCTCAGATGAAGATACCAATATTTTTATTGGGTTCCTCTTTCACAAAGGTGTAAGATCGATCTAAAATTGATCTTAATCCGATGAGCAGAACATTTATTTTGAATTTATTTTAATACTTTCAAATATGTGCAGGTCGGGATTAAGGTTTTACACCCCCAGCAAATGTGTCACACGCCCTCAGTGATTGGTATAAATAGAGTCAACGTTGGAGGACATTTAACTCATCTCATCCTCACACAACATCACCTCTTCTGATTTAGTACGAGTTCCTTGGAAGAAGTTTCAGTTCGCACATGGGAAAGAAGGATGAATTTATTGCAGCTAGGGTTTGGACGAATTTACTACAGCTAGGGTTTCCACGCAAGTTTGACCAGTGTTAACTTTGGTCAACGCATGGTCCAAGAGGCTAAATTTTGGTGGAGACTTCAATTTTGGAAGGCCGTACATATTGGCACAAGAACTGAGGTCAAAAGGTTGGTCGAAGACTGATTTGCATTGACTTTCTTGTTTTTGTCCTACGTTGACTTTTCTGGACAACATTGAATTTTATTGGGTTGACTTTGAGTTGACAATGTCGCTGTTTTGAGGGCTATTGTGACACATGCTGGGTTGGCTGATCAAGGAGTCTTTGCTGGTTGAAGCATCCTGTTGATCGCCGTTGTTGGTCGCTTTAATTGTTTTCACAATTCAAGCTCCACATAAATTGTCAACTCGAGGAAGTCTTTTTATTCCAAAGACAATCACGCACTGGATATGCTCAATTTCAAAAGCAAGAACAATGTTGTAGTAAAAAGCCACACAATTACCAATCATACAAATCTAATTATTCACACTCTGTTTAATCAAAGCTGAAGTCAATTATGCTATAGCAGAAGTAATTCTTATGTTGCAGTTTAGAATTCAAATAGAGGGAAATCAATCTGCAGGAAAGGAAACCAATCAACCATAGCAGGAACAGGACCCTATTCCTTAATTAGGAACTTCAGCACCTGTTGCCTGACACTAATCACTCTGTAGCAAAGATAACTTAAGAGACCAAGACCCTATTCCCATGAACAGGAACCTTCAGCACTTGTCTCCTGTTTCTAATCACACTGCAGGAAAAGAAAGGCAATTAGTGGGAGCAAGACCCTATTCCTTTGTACAGGAACCTTCAGCACCTGCTTCCCAGCATTATACATTCAAACATATAACATAAATATATTTCTCAACTTCTTAAGAATGAATGTACTGAACACATACAGCGTTAAGGAAATAGAATATTCAATAACTACAGAACTGTGTAACTGGTGTCTCAGCAACAGAATTAAAGTAAAGTGCAAACAGCATAAAGAAATTAAACAAACTATAGGGACAGAAGGGTGAATCTTGTGAGGAAGGCGGGCCCTTTCCCTCTCACAAGATTCCCCAGGGAAAGAATTAAATTGGAGCGCTCAAAAGAAGATTTTATTCATCTGTCAAAAGAAATGATACATTACAGATGGAGTCTAGCTCCAGTATCTCAAATACAATGTTCTCCTGTAGCTTTCAAACTCCAACCCTCCTCTAATGATGATGTCTCCTCTTTTTAAAGAGGAGACATCTCTTACAATTACATGAGAGCAAGTCTACGTTTATCCCAATTCTGTTCTTCTTTCTTAAAATAGGACTATTCTGTTCTTCCATAAAAAGATATTGTTACAACAGATACAACAAGAATGCTATCTTCAGAATAATCCATGTAACCACGTCTTCATGCTGTTGCCATTGTTCCACAAAATACTCTTCCAGAATCGCAAACTACGAGTGACGGAATTTGCATGCTTGCTGGCTGTTTCAGCAACGAAGTCAACTGTTTCAGCAACGAAGTCGGCTGTTTCAGCAACGAAGTTTGACTGTTTCAGCAACGGCCGATTGTTCCAGCACAGCATATAACTTATCTGCGACCTTTTAGACTTATGTTAGCAACAATCCACTTCGATTTATGATAAAATATAAGAGTATTATGGAATTATATGTAAACAGATTAAACATATAATAAAGAAGAGGATTTTATATACCTTGGGATAAAGTAAATGAAAATGATAATGGAATCCTTTTTAAACATGGTTATGAAGGTAAGATGGTGTCAAAGTATATAGTAAAAATGCTACATAGTGGAGTCCTAACATCCCCCCCAGCTGAAAATGTTGCATGTCCTCAGGCAACTCCTAGTCTGAGTCAGAGTCTGAGTACTGATTCTGTGCATGCAAGTTGCTCAAGCAGTAGCTAGAGAAGGTGGCATCTGTAGGAGCTCGGAATCCTCTATTGTTTTGCAATTTCTGCCATGCTAAGGCTTCATCTCTGCCAGCCAATTGGTAGTGACACTGATATTTCTCTGAAGGCAGCCATAAAATTGGAAAATGAAAATGGTAGCCAATCCAGTTTTCTCCACAATGTCGAATGCATCTGATATAAGTAGGTACCCTGGAAAGTGCAGCTTGGAGATTGTCAGGGTTAAAAGGGTGATAATATTGTCTTTCTTTACATGACTGCTGCCAAAACATAGTGTTGGCCTTCAATGCAGCAGTCCCCTTTACTCTGATTTGTTGTTGACACTTCAAAAGTGTTGAAGCCTGTAGTTGTTGCATGTACCTATGCATTCCTGGCTTCTGTAAGAATTGGTGATATTGTGCTATAAACATGGCTGGACTTAAAGGTTCTGGTCTAATTCAAAGGAGCCTATTCTCCTCATTATGACTGCTTGCAATAAATGCAGTTTTCCAAGTGAGCTGATTGGCCAAAAATGAAACAAATGCCCTTATTTGTATATCACCTGCAATTGGAATGAGATTGATTCTTCTATTGTCGGGAATGGCCTCATTATGGAGGTAAAGTTCGCACAGCAAATGCTGGTCACTTTCAGGGGCCTCAGCAAAAGTCTCAACAAATTGTTCTGAAGTAAGCAGTTCATGAGGTCTGCCATCCTTTATTGCTTTTAATTGAAAATAAACTAATCGTTCAGAAAGGAAGAGAGAGTAATTTACAAAGGGTTTGCGGGTAGCCATCAACTTCTGCACTAATGAAAACATCAAGGCCATCTTTTCCTTAGATTCCTTGACTTCCTTTTTGGAATCCCTGAGCTGTTGCAACGTCTGTTCCCAACTATCCCAGTTGGCATACATGTGATTCTGCCATGCTAACTTGTGCTGCTGTAATATTGTATCTTGTTCTTCAGCATATTGTTTCTTCCATTTGTTCATCAGTTCTAATTGATTCCATGGCAGTGTCTGTGTGCTGGCATTAGAAGTACTGGGTTGGGACATTGTTTGAGTGGCTGCATTGACTGACTCAGGGTAAGATACCTGTGGTTGTGGTGCTGTCTGAGTGGCTGAGCTGACTAGCTCAGGACAAGATATCTGTGGTTGTGTTTCTGTTTGAGTGGCTGCACTAACTAGCACAGGACGAGATATCTGAGGTTTAATTTCTTTTTCTACACTTTTTGGGAGCCCTACTGGTTCTTGTGGAGCAGTAGGGCATTCTTCTTTTATTGCAGCTGATGTAGATGCCTCAGATACTTGAATTTTGACAAGTTTGTAGCCTGCCTGCTGGTAAATATTGCCACACTCATGGCACATGTATTCCCTGCATGGCTCCCTATTTTTTGATGATGCTGTGTGTGCTAGCATATAAAGATTCAATTCTCTATCGAAGGCTTATCGTGCCATGATTAATTCATTCTTATAGGCTTCTAGCTCAGACTTCAAAAATTGATTTTCTTCCAATAAAGATGCCACAGTACATGAACCCTGTATGTTGGTTGATTCTGCTGGGGTTGTCTACTGATGCACAGCCGTAGCTGGTTCTTGTGGAGCAGCTACGGCTGGTCTCCCTGTATCATCGTGCTTGGTGTATGATTTTTGTACCACAGTGGCTGGTTCTTGTGTTTCAGCCTCTGGGTAAGTGACTGGTTCTTGTGTGACAGTCACTGTTTGGGCCATAAACGATGTCGTATTATCCCGGGGCACTGGTTCTTGTGTGGCAGTGCCACCGGACGAGACGGGTTGGGGGATTTGAAATGGGGGTGAAGATTGGAGTTTTAACAGAATAGTGGCGGGGTCAGGGGAAATGGGAGTAACTCCTGTTTCAATAGTCATCTTCATTTTCCTTTTTGGTAGGAAAGCAGAGAAATCACTGTCTTTCCTTTTCGTCGCAGGGGAAGATTCTTTTCCGGGGGAAGGGCTTTCAGAAGAAGTAAAAATTTGGAATTTGGCCCTTGTTCGACGTTTTGAGACAGAGACGTTGGGGTTCTTTTCTTCCTTTTATAAGTAGGTGGGGATGGGGGTGTTAGAGAGTCATCGCTAGGGATAGAAATAGTGGGAATGGTTGACTCTACTAAGTGGGATGAACTTGGGGTTGGGTCAACTGGCTCTGAGGATGGAATTACTGGGGAGTCTGGGATATCATCCAGTTGCCCTTCATAAGGAATCTCAGGAGTTTATTGGGAGCTTTCAGCTTGTTGGGGGATTTGGGCCTGCTGAGGAATTTCAGCCTGCTGGAGAAGAAGGAGTGGATTATTCAGAGGGAGGTTTTGCTGGGCAAAACCCCTCTGAATTAACAATTGGCATAAACGATGATGGGTGAGGGATAACAATGGGAATTTAGCCCGTCTGCAATAATAGGACATGTTTTTGATACAACCAAGCAGATAATAGGGAATATTAACTAATCGACCATTCCTTAAATGATTCATCAAAACGAAGTCATGTTGGTAGACTACCTGGTAACGCCCTTCGCATGTCAAGTAGTGTTTGATGAATTCTGCTACTGTTGGCCATGGTCGAGGAAGTGAATGCAGACTTACACCGCGGCCTTTAAGTTCAACTGGTTCATCTGGACGAAGAAAATCTTGCTGTGCATTTAAAATCACTTGCTTCCTACTGAACCAGCGAGTCCCAATAGCCGGCGGACCTGAAACTTGAACTATGTCCTCCTCTGTAACTGAAATGCGGATGCCTTGAACCACTGAGAAATTCCCCTGAATATTTTGTGCAAACTCTAAAACCTTCTCCTGATCAAATTCTCCTAACCGTTCAAAATATGCTGTCCATCCTACTTGTTGGAAAATTTGATAGGCTTCCGGGAACATTTGAAGAAGATTCTTCGAACCGGGCTCGTGTCTGATAGCCGACCCTCCCATGGCTGCTAGCTTGAGTTATATGCAGAGGCACAGAAGACAGAAACATAGGCTTTGGTCAAGCTAATTGTTGCAACAGAGGATGCAGAGTCTCAATGACGGCAGAAGTGGATATGAAGAATGACGGAGGATTGGTTAATGTGAAATGATTATTCAGTTTTCGAAATCCCCCCCCCCCTACGTATGGTGCAATGATGATTGGGCGGGTGGAGATTGCAACCATTATGAGCAAGATCCTCTCTTTAATATATAATTTAATTGCATTACATTAAAACCACATACCTTACATTTTTACCTTTGGTTTAATAATTCGAAGTGTAGAGTGCTTCGAAATGGCTTAATATACATGGAAGAATCCGTAGATTTCTCTGAAATTTAGAACAGGAGTGTAACAGGATCTGCTCAATGCTTGAATAATTTTCATCCAAGGGATCTGAAGCGTAGAAGTGAAGAACTAAAAAGCTTGTAAAGCAGCGGAAAGAAATGATGTTTTAATGATGAAAAGATAAATGACAGGTTGCTGAAACTGGTGTTTCAGCAACGGAAAAATGAATGACGCGTTGCTGAAACTGGTGTTTCAGCAACGGAAAAATCAGGAAAATGGGATAAATGACTTGGGTTTGAAACAAGTGGGGGAAGTGTTTGATAAGGGATAATTCCAGTAGTAAGGGATAGGAAATACTAGCTGAAGGATGATATTTCAGGAATGGTAGAAGTGGGAAAAATGGGAAAAAGGGCAATAATGTAGAAATGGGGTGAAGGGATTTGCTAGGAAATGGGTTGAAATGAAGGGAACAAGCTTCTGTGATTGAAGCTTCAGATCTTCTCATGATGGATCTGTCCTCCTTAATGAGCTTTTCCAGAATCTGCAAAATTGAATTGTAATATGCCAACCCTTGACAGGGATTATTAGTCTTAAATCTAATCTAATACTAAAAAAAAAAAAAAAACAGTGCAGAAAATTAAATGCTGTGAGGAGCAGAAGACTCCCCTAGAAAAAGATAATAAATATCAGTCATGCAAGCAGTCTTGAAATCCTCTTTAGAAACAGGGCGCTGATATAGACGGAGCCTATGACCATTGACTAGTAGAGGTGTTTTAGAATCATCAATTGTTAAAAGTCTTACCGTTCCATTTGGAAAAACAGCATCTACCTCATATGGTCCAAGCCAGCGTGTTCGTAGCTTACCCTGAAAATTTTCAAACCGAGAGTCATACAACAAGGCCCAATTACCTTTTTGGAACTGCTTGTGTTTGATAATTTTGTCATGCCACTTCATTCTCTGTTGTTGAATCATGGTTGTTTGGTGAATGGCATCTAATGTCTTTTCATCCAACTCAAGAAGCTGCTGCAACCTAGCTGTCTGCACATTAGTTAAATCAAGATTAACAGCTAAAGCAGTCCTTAGAGTTTTGATTTCAAATTCCACAGGAAAAACAACATTTTTACCATAGACCAATTCATAGGGAGAAAAACCTGTAGTGTTTCTCCAAGTAGTTCTGTAAGCCCATAATGCTTCAGGCAGCCTTTGAGACCAATCCTTCCGGTTGTCCTTCACTATTTTAATTAGAATGGCTTCTAATACTTTGTTTGTGCTTTCCACCTGCCCATTGGCCTGGGGGTGGTATGGTGTAGTCATTCTATGTTGAATATGATATTTCTGAAGGGTAGACTTAAAACCATGAGAATTGAATGGAGGTCCTCCATCTGTAACTAGCTCTCTAGGAATTCCAAATCTAGTGAATATTTCTTCAAATAAGAAAGCTAGGACAGCCTCTTCATTGGCTCTAATAAGTGCTTTGGCCTCCACCCATTTAGTCATATAGTCTGTACAGACTAATATATAAGTTCTTTGATTAGATGGAGGGTTAATGGGTCCTATGAAATCCAAGGCCCATCTTTCAAATGGTTCAGAAACTACCTGGGGGTTTAATGGCATTTGATCTCTATGATTGGGTTGACCCATTCTCTGGCAGCTGTCACAAGCCCTTACATATTTCTTTGCATCCTTAAATAATGGGGGCCAATAGTAACCCATCCTCAAAATTTTGTGTGCTATTCTTTTATCAGCGAAATGCCCTTCACAAGGGCCATCATGACAAGCTTTCAGTATGTCATACACTTCATCTTCCCTAATGCATCTTCGGATTTCCTGATCAAGCCCTGTGTAGAAAAGACACCCACTTATCCAGCTATACCTGGCACTTTGTTGAACAATTTTTCTCTTTTCTCTGTATGACAGGTGTGATGGTAATTTTACTGCAACCAAATAATTAGCAATATCCGCATACCATGGAGAGTGAGCAGAAATTGCAAACAAATACTCATCAGGAAAAGATTCATCTACTGGAATATCATTGTCAGTTTTTAACCATGAAAGGAAATCAGCCACCACATTTTCTTTACCAGGCCGATCTACAATTGTGATATCAAATTCCTGCAGTAATAATAGCCATTTGGTAACTCTAGCATTTGTAACAGATTTGTTCATTAAATACTTGATAGCTGAGTGGTCAGTGTGCACAAAAGTAGAATAACCAGTGATATAGTGTCGAAATTTATTAATGGCATAAATTACTGCAAGAAATTCCTTTTCGGTAACTGTGTAATTAAGCTCAGCAGGGGTCATATTCTTACTAATGAAGTAGATAGCATAAGGAAGATGATTCATCTCTTGTCCCAAGACAGCTCCAATTGCAGTGTCTGAAGCATCAGAAGATATATGAAAAGGGAGGGCCCAATCAGGCCCCCTCAAAATAGGAGCAGTAGACAATTGATGCTTGAGTTCTTCAAAAGCTTTCTGACAAGAATTAGTCCACTTAAATTCAGCATTTTTCAGAAGCAACACAAATAATGGAGAAGCTATCTTAGAAAAATCTTTAATAAATTTTCTGTAGTATCCAGCATGTCCTAGAAAACTTCTCACATCAGTTTGTGTTTTAGGAACAGAAAGATTCTGAATGACCAATATTTTAGATGGATCTACCTGAATACCTTGAGATGAAATAAAATTTCCAAGCACCACTCCTTCACTCATCATCATATGGCATTTTTCAGTACTTAGGGAGAGGTGAGCTTGTATACATCATTTAAGTACCTTCTCAAGATTTTGTAATGCATCTTCAAACGACACACCATAAAGAGTAAAATCATCCATAAATATTTCGAGAGAATCATTCAGCATATCAGAAAAGATTCCTATAACAGCTCTTTGAAAAGTAGCTGGTGCATTACATAGCCCAAATGGAAGAACTCTATAAGCAAAAGTTCCCCAAGGGCTAGTGAAAGTGGTCTTGTCTTGGTCTTGGGGTGCAATTCTACTCTGATTATACCCACTGAATCCATCTAGAAAAGAAAAGAATTTCTTCCCTGCCAGACTATCCAACACCTGATCAATGAAGGGTAAAGGAAAGTGATCCTTTTGAGTAGCTTTATTCAAGGCTCTGTAGTCAACACATACTCTCCATTTCCCGTTTTTCTTAGGGACAATTACCAATGGGGAAACCCATTCACTGTCAGATATAGGGTATATAAATCCTGCATTAAGAAATTTCTAAAGTTCTTCTTTAACAATTTCTCGTAAATTAGGATTCATTCGTCTTTGGGGTTGACAAACAGGCTGGCATCCCTCTTTAATGTAAATTCGATGAGTACATAATTCAAAAGAAATACCTTTCATATCCGTGTAATCCCATGCAAATGATTCCTTATATTCATGCAATAACTTCATTAACTGCTGTGTTTCATCAACTGTTAGATCAGGATTTATGTTTAATGTCTTGCCAGGTTCAATTTCAACTGTTATGCTTTTATATGAGATGGTGGTTAATGTCTGAGATAAGTCTTCAGATTCAATCTTTTCTTGGGTATCTGTTTCAAAAATTGCAGTCAATTGATTGTGTGTTTCAACAATTACAGAAGAAGGTTCACAAATAAAATTATTAATTACCTCATCCTCTGTATTGTCTTTAAGAGTTAAAGCTTGTCCAATAGTTAGAATAGGCTGAACAACATTATCATCATAATCCATCCACATAGAATCTTCATTATTAATTATTGGTGTAGCATGAGGATAAAGAGTAAGTTGTTTTGTTTCATAACCATTAGAAATTGTCATTGAACCAGATCTGCAACTGATAAAAGCATCAGTTGTGGCCAGCCATGGCCTTCCTAGAATTAAGGGATGTCCCCCCAGCTTTGTTTTAGTTTGCAATACAACAAAATCAGCTGGGTATTTCCAGGATTCAACTGAAATAAGTAGATCCTCAACAACTCCTTCGGGTTTAATTGTAGAACGATCAGCCAACTCTAGAATGGTGGGTGTATCTCTGATTGTGTTATTCAGCTGTAACAATTGTGAAGTTTCAAGAGTCATTATGTTAATTGCAGCACCTAAATCTACCAGAACTTGCGGAATCATTGTTTTACCAATATGAACTGTCACAGTAGGATGGCCGGGATCACCATATTTCACAGGAGGGGCTTTTCCGGACATTAATGCAGACAAGTCACCCATCACATGTACTGTAAGGGGGTCTTTAGTTTTCCTACCAGGTTTCTTAACACAAATATCCTTTATTGTTCTGGCATAAATTGGTACATCTCTTAATGCTTGTAAAAGTGGAATTTTAACATACAAATTTTGCAATTCCCCTAGAAGATTAAAAGTAGGTGTTTCAGGCGTTCTGGTTAAAACCAAACGCTCGGGGAATGGTGGTTCTGTTATTTCAACATTCTTGTTAGAAGGTGGTTGTGATTTCTTATGTTTCTCAGTTTCCTCTTTATCAGAATCAGAAGAAGTTATGTCATCAATAATAGGCTCTACTATTTTCCCAGATCTTAAATGAATATCATTAAATTGCATAATAGGAAATATAGACTGATTCTGAATATCAATGACTTGCACAACTTTATTATTGGGGTTAGGATTTGGTTGCACAGGTAGCTGGGGTCTCATTTGGTTATTTGGCGGAGCATTTGATGGCAGAGGAAGTGGTTGTTGGAATTGAGGCAATTGATTTGGATACGGGGGTTGTTGGCTTCTCCAATTTGAATTCCAAGGGTTAAAAGAAGATGGCTGCTGTGGAGGCCAAGGAGTCCACATTGAAGGATCAACAAAGGGAGGGTTTGATTGTTGCATGGGTGGGAAATTCATTTGATTGAAGGGTGGGTATTGCATTTGATTAAAGGGAGGGTAATTTGTTTGACCGAAAGCAGAATAATTGTTCCAACAATTAAATGGCATACTAGAGTTCATACCTTGTCCTTTTGGTTGCCATTGTCTTCTTTGAGTTAGCAGGTAGACTGCTTCCGCTTCTTCTTCCGTTGGCTGCAATGTTGCCTTTATTCCTGGTAGAGATGGACATTGTTTTGTTTCATGATCTTTCTCACAAAGGGTGCAAATTGGTATTTTATCCATTGGGCATTCCCTTAGTGGATGTTTGTCTCTGCACTTCAGGCAAAAGACAGCCAGAGTTGCTTCTACTTCAGCCTGCTTCTTCTTAACCTGCAAAGTGTCAATTTGTGCAGCAAAAGAACTTAACATCTCAGTTTTAAATTCTTCAAGTAAATTACCTATTTCGGCTCTTGTTGCTCCTCCACTGGCTGATTTCTGCACTCTTGAATAGGTGGAATCTCTATTACTTACTCTGTTCCTTGCAGCTCCCCTTGAACACCTCTTAGAAAGTTCAACGATCTCATCATATGATTCCTTAGATATATCTCCCTTGCCAAGCATGTTTAACATATCTAAACAATCATCCCTTAAACCTCTAAGTAATATTGTTTTGCGAATTTCCTTACTTATATTCGGATGATCAGATCTCTGTATATTGTACTGCAACCTTTCTACATAGTCCTCCAGATTCTCGTCCGGCTTTTGTGCCATATTGAATAGTTCATCCTTCTTTTCTCTCGTCCGGCAGTAGTCTTGATATTTAAGCAGAAATTTATGTTTCATCTGCTCCCATGTTGTGATCACCTGACTTCCAAGGCTCATGAACCATCTTAAAGCATTTCCTTTCAAGGTGGCTGGAAACAGTTTCAACTTTTGAGCATTAGTAACATAATCATAACTTCTGCATAATATATCAAATTCAAAAACAAATTCATCCGGATCTTCAGAGGATAAACCATGGAAGTTAGGTAAAGCTGACAATGGAATTTTTTTCATAGGAGTTGTTCCTGCAGGGAGATCACTGATAGGAAATCCCAAGGTAGAGAGAGAATTTTCATCCCTCCCTTCTCCTTCAGGATCTACACGTCCTCCACCAAAGAAATCGTCATTGTTTCCTTCCATTGTTGGCTCTCCTACTGCACTTGCTCGATCATCAAGATCTTCTACTGGATCTTCAATGTTTTCCACTGGTCGTCCAACACTCTCTATTATTTCCTCAATATGCTCTGCTGATTTACTAACACTTTCTTCTGACTCTCCAGCACTGACTGCTGGTTCCTTAATCACTAGTTTTTCTATATTTTCAGGACCCACAACTTCCTCTGTTTTGTAATCTGATTGAGGGGAGAGCTGAAGTTTTGGTCTTCGAGAACTTAATCTCTGTGATGATTCAGCTTTTGATACAATCTCGTCAATAAAATTCTTTCTTCCTCCCCTTCCTTTGCCTTTGCCACCTGTGGGGTTAGTTTTCTTCTGGTTTCCGCATCCTCTCATACAATCTACACATTTAAAAAGAAAAGATTAATGCTTTTGAAATCTATAATTTCCTTCCCCGGCAACGGCGCCAAAATGTTGGTCGCTTTAATTGTTTTCACAATTCAAGCTCCACATAAATTGTCAACCCGAGGAAGTCTGTTTATTCCAAAGACAATCACGCACTGGATATGCTCAATTTCAAAAGCAAAAACAATGTTGTAGTAAAAATCCACACAATTACCAATCATACAAATCTAATTATTCACACTCTGTTTAATAAAAGCTGAAGTTACTTATGTTATAGTAGAAGTAATTCCTATATTGCAGTTTAGAATCCAAATAAAGGGAAATCAATCTGCAGGAATGGAAACCAATCAACCATAACAGGAACAGGACCCTATTCCTTAATTAGGAACTTCAGCACCTGCTGCCTGACACTAATCACTCTGTAGAAAAGATAACTCAAGAGACCAAGACCCTATTCCCATGAACAGGAACCTTCAGCACTTGTCTCCTGTTTCTAATCACACTCCAGGAAAAGAAAGGCTATTAGTGGGAGCAGGACCCTATTCCTTTGTACAGGAACCTTCAGCACCTGCTTCCCAGCATTATACATTCAAACATATAACAGAAATAGATTTCTCAACTTCTTAAGAATGAATGTACTGAACACATGCAGCGTTAAGGAAACAAAATATTCAATAACTACAGAACTGTGTAACTGGTGTCTCAGCAACAGAATTAAAGTAAAGTGCAAACATCATAAAGAAATTAAACAAACTACAGGGACAGAAGGGTGAATCTTGTGAGGAAGGCGGGCCCTTTCCCTCTCACAAGATTCCCCAGGGAAAGAATTAAATTGGAGCGCTCAAAAGAAGATTTTATTCATCTGTCAAAAGAAATGATACATTACAGATGGAGTCTAGATCCAGTCTCTTAAATATAATGTTCTCCTGTAGCTTTCAAACTCGAACTCCCTTCTAATGATGATGTCTCCTCTTTTTAAAGAGGAGACATCTCTTACAATTACATGAGAGCAAGTCTACGTTTATCCCAATTCTGTTCTTCTTTCTTAAAACAGGACTATTCTGTTCTTCCATAAAAAGATATTGTTACAACAGATACAACAAGAATGCTATCTTCAGAATAATCTGTGTAACCATGTCTTCATGCTGTTGCCATTGTTCCACAAAATACTCTTCCAGAATCGCAAATTACGAGTGACGGAATTTGCGTGCTTGCTGGCTGTTTCAGCAATGAAGTCAACTGTTTCAGCAACGAAGTCGGCTGTTTCAGCAACGAAGTTTGACTGTTTCAGCAATGGCCGATTGTTCCAGCACAGCATATAACTTATCTGCGACCTTTTAGACTTATGTTAGCAACAATCCACTTCGATTTATGATAAAATATAAGAGTATTATGGAATTATATGTAAACAGATTAAACATATAATAAAGAAGAGGATTTTATATACCTTGGGATAAAGTAAATGAAAATGATAATGGAATCCTTTTTAAGCATGGTTTAAAAGGTAAGATGGTGTCAAAGTATATAGTAAAAATGCTACATAGTGGAGTCCTAACAGCCGTAACCTTTATATGTTTCTGACTTGTCTTCTATTGATCTACTGGTATGTTCTATCAACATTTTACTCGATTGTTTATGTGATTGTTGTTGTAAAAAGTAAATTTGCATCAAGCATAGAACATCTACAAGCGTAGAATTTCTCAGGTTTCCTGGAACGAATTTGGTAGAAAACTCTAGCATCCTAGCGAACTGGTGTGGATTCGAAAATCTGAAATTTTGATCCTAACCAGAAACTGGTTTGACACCCTAGTGTGGAAAATCTGGTAATTATGTCTAGATTGATTTTCAACATTCTCTTGACTGAGGTGGGGTTTCCTCATTTTGTACAGCTACTTCTCTAATAAGATGGGTTGCTTCTAGATTTTTTTCTGCAATACCAGAGACTTGGAGTGTGCACCATGGTTGTACCTTCATCCTGGAGTACATCAAACTATAATTTGTTGCAGAAATAGTGAAAGTGTTAAGGGGACTATCTATATTTTCTTCAGTATTCCCATCCACCACTTGATCATCTCCTGTATCTATATCTTGTTCTTCACAGTCCAGATATTCCTTGCCTAATTATGAAATTAATATTATTTCCTTTCTATTTGTGTTGGGTTTCTCATCAGATTTCATATATAATTTTCACCACTTTTAGATGTGAAATGGTTAGAAACTGCTGGGTCAAAGTAATTCAAAGAATAATCTATCAACATCTGAATTAAATAAGAGGATTCCAATCCTTCATATCTTGACATATGGAATTTTTTAGAAACTTTACCAAATTTACTACCAGACTCTTCTTCCACATTGTAAGAAGTCTAAGAGATGGGATAAAAATTGAGGAGAGGTGCTTCTTACTCAGAATCAATGTTGATGTCACCCTAGCTACCTCCTTCCAATTAGTCAGTACTTTAGATGTTTATAACTACTTCTGTTTCGGAATTCACCCTTTCTAGAAATGTGTCTGCCAACGATTTCACAACATAACACATCCAAATCATTTGTCCATTTATTTAATCCCATTTTTTTCTTTCTTTTCGGACCTTTGTTGCTACCACTATCATCTTCTCATCTATAATTATTTTATTTATTTATTGTTTTCCTATCCTACAAACAATGTTTTGCAAATTGAAGAAGTTGAGGGAAACAATATCTTGTGGCACTTTGCATAACTATCCAAGGCCTACTCTAACAGTAACAAGTAGTTTCATTGTCCTAATGAATTCATCATAATCCTTCTATAATTTTTCTATAGGGATATGAGAAGTTTAGGTTCAACCTCAAAATTTGCTGCTAATGATCTCCTAGGAACATTGACTGATATTTTAATACCCTTCTTGTATGTCTTTCCTCTTTCAAAAATATCTCTTTTGGCTCTCCAGTCATCTCTTGAAATGTATTAAATCCTCCTAAATTCCATGTTGGATGAACTATTATGCCAAGGTCTATAGGATGCTAAAACAACTGGAAATTGCAGAGGTTCTGCTATCATTAGGTCATTTCCAGATATTAATGCTACCCTTGCCGCCTGTATTCTCCTCTGGTGGGAAATTATCCCCCAGTCTTTTCTTCTCGGGATAGGAAATAGTTAATTTTCTTCTGTTGTTGCTTTAGTGGTACTTTAGCCTATAAACATGGCCATACCAAGTTTTCCCTTTTGATGGTTTTCAATAGTGTAGAGTGGAGCTTTTATAGAAAATAGATACAGGTGCAGGAATAAGTAATTTAGAGAAATAATAGTGAATTTTTTTGGATTTGAATTTGGAAGTATAGAAACATCAAAATTTAAAAATACTTAAAGTAAATGGTTGCAGCCTAATGTCAATGTGCTTGAATCTGGTACTCTAGATGTGCTACTGGTATGCCTCCAAAGGGTTTAGTTTGTCCAATATTGGTCACCTAGGGATAGAAAAGGTAGAGGGTGGTATGAAGGAAAGTTCATGAGGCTTTGTAAATATAACACCCCTAGTCTTTAATTCCCCATAGATACCATAACTGTCATTAAATATGTTAACGATTACTGTAGGGTCAAGTAAATGTAAATGGATCAAAATGTCCTAGAACAACTGTAATATGCATTTTTTGAAATATATTTCCAAAGACTAAAGAAGAGAGAAGCTAACACAGATCTTAATTCCTGTGATAGAAGCTTTCTTGAGGGGAAAATCTATAATATGTATTCGGGAAGTTTCTTGCCTTACCTGAATTAAATGTATTAATTTTCTGATTTGATATTGAACCACCCACCTACCAGCAGTAATGGGAAAGAATGGGAGTAGTATTGAGCTCCTCTAGGAGTATGTCCATGGACCTATTCTGGAGACCTCTGATTTACCACACAACCTGAGGAGGGACCCAAAGAAATTCTCATGTTGAGATCATGTGTGGTGTGTGTGAACAAAGTGAATAGAGAGTAAGAGCAGAGGATGGCAGTGAGTAGTGGAATGGGAATGTATTAGAGATATAGAAAAGGGTATGCCATTGAACTAGTGGAATCTATGAGCAAAAAATTAAATCACATGTATGGTTGAATGTGTGGCTCTGCTCAGGGTGATAAACCCTCTATGTCACCAAAAACCTGTGTGGCATTGTAGACTACTTGATTGGTGAGGGAATTCAGTGCTAAATCCATTAGCCTGACCTAGAAGGCTAAATGATAATACTCAGAAATTTTGTTGTATATATGCAGAAAAAGTGTTAAAAAATGGAAGTACTCAGGGATTATTGGGTCAGTGAAGGACTCTTTATGTTGTGCAGACCCAAAGTGACCACAAGATGAAAAATAATAGGCCCTAGCTCTACTATTATTTAGATGAAAATTAAATAGTTTTTGACTTGTCTAACAGTTCTTATCAGGTGGTTCAGATTCTGGTTGGTTCAGATTCTGGTTGGCTGGGAGGCATTGAAAAATATAGTGTATTTTTTATATACTGGAGAAATAAGCAGATGCAAGACAGGCTGTTTATGGAATAATAAAAATGCAGAGCAACAATAAGAGGGATTTTCCACAAAAAAAATTAACCGAGTACAAGGGCTGGGAAATACCTTGCTAGTAGTAGAAATCAGTCCACCTTGCCTCGAATAGGAGTGCATTCGACAAAGGACACACTCACACTATAGACTTCACACACACAGGATGTATAATTTACACACCCACAACTTACATGCCTGCAGCTCAACAATGCTAGGTTACACAGAGAAACAAATATGACTTCCAAAGTCTCTTGCTCGAATATTTAGACCAAGAATCCACATTATCTCACCTCACCTTTAAAATAATCGGTGTTCTTCCACAGTCCAACCTGTGCTCTTCCACGACCTGAATTAAGTTGAAAATTTTGAAAATTGATCGATGCAAAATCCTGATGGTCTCCTCGGTGTTGCTCTGCTTTGATATGGTCTCCTTGGTGTTGCTCTGTCTATAGACCAAAGTATTAAGGGCTGAAAGTTTCTATCAAATGCCTTTGACTGGGTATGCACCCCTCCTAGGGTAAGGAGACAACAAGTTAAGTGCAGTAGACCTTTATTATTCTCCTTTGTAAAGTGAATAAAGACCCAAGGAGGACATGATAGGAGGGCCGATGTCTATAATAAATATTCTCAGTGAGGTGATATCGTTAACCAGCGATTAAGGGTCTTCTTTCCCTCTTCCCTCTTACCTAAAAACTCATGCTTATCAGGTGATCAGAGGGAAGAAAATAGACAGAAAGATCAGCGTTTTCTCTTGCTCGAAAATGACGGAAGGAATCAACGTTGTATCTTGCTCGAAAATGAAATAAGGATCAATGCTCTTGCTCGAAAATGATCTCTGTTATTGCTCGAAAATGTTCGACCTGTTTATACTCTTTCATGTAAAATTAAAACTAGAAAAGGGAAACCGTAATTTATAGACGCAAATTTCAACTTGCCCTCGATTTGCAAACCAAGAAATCTAGCGATTGCAACCAAAACCAACTTCAAAACCTTTAAATCCTTTATAGAGGCGAATTTCAAACTTCCCCTCGATCTGCAAACCAAGAAATTCGGCGATTGCAACCAAAAACCAACTTCAAAACATGTAAATCCCGGCGATTGTAACCAAATGCATTGATTCCAACCTCCAAACCAGGCGAATCGAGCCTTCTGCAATGAAAATCGAGGGCGAATGGAGCCTTTGCAATGAAAATCAAGGGCGAATCTGACCTTTGCAATTTTTATACGCTTTAATTTTTGGGGCTAAAATATAATAATTATTTATTTTTTAAATAAAATTCGGGCTAACTATATAAAATGGGTAAAATGGGTGCAATATAAAAAATTCGCCTCTCCAAACTATAAAACTCCTTAGATTTCTCCCTTGGGCTAAAATTCGCCCCTAAAATTTTCCATGGACGTGGGTCTGACATTAAGATAGAGCACCGATCGGCGAGGGTCTCAGTGAAAATCTATGTTATCGGCGTGGGTCAGACACTGAGACAAAGCGCTGACCTTGAAAACCATGTTTTTACAAGGATCTTCCAAGTTGTAAAGGGAGATGAATTGGCAGACAAAGTGTAGTTCAGGGGTATGTATTCCATGCTTGGAAAATACACAAGGGTCACTGTATGGGTCCTCCAAGATCAAGGAACGGGGAGTACACGTATAGTGACAAATTGATGTGTAACAAACCCATTTAGGAAGTTGATGTTCACTTGTTTATGGATCATAATAATCACCATAATTATAAACTGGATTGATATAAACATATGTTCTTCGATCAAATGAAGGTTCAGGGGGTGGAGAGTCATTGTCAAATGAAATGCTACTAAGAGATTCATATGAACTTCCAGAAGATCCAGATGGGCTATATGAAGTAGGTGATTGGGCTGAACCATTTTTTGATGAAGGAAATTCAATATCATATCAATTTTGTGTACTTGGTTAATTTTTCATTCTTCTTTTCTTTTTCTCTCCCTTAGTTTCCAATTTCTATAGAAGACTTTATATCTATGTGGTACTCTTGCTTTATGTTTTATCAAATATAAAATTTGTGCTGAAAATGAACTTTCCATTAGACATAAGATGATATCCCTTCTTTTCATCGGAATATGCATCATTATACACTTCAAACTTCGTGAGTCAAGCTTAATTCGATTTTCTTTTGGAACTAAGGCATAACACACTGAACCAAAAAATATATGATGTTTGACTCGAGGTTTGAAACCAAACCATGCTTCATATGCTATAATTCCATTCAAATAAGCAGTAGGAGACCTATTCCTTAAGTATATTGTTGTATGTATTTCTTATACCCAATATATAGGAATTAAATTTTTGAAAGTTAGCATGGATCTTGCCATCCCTAACAAGGTGTGATTCATTCTTTATGCTACTCCATCTTGTTGTGGAGTGTAGACATTTCTAAGTTTTATTTTGATACCATTGTCCCTGTAATAAGTTTGGAATTCATTGGAAGTGAATTCACCTCCATTGTATGTCTTGAGAGTGCCAATCTTCTATTTAACTTCTTTCTCAACAAATTGGAATTTTTTTTTTAAATTTTAGAATGTATTTTGACTTTTGTTTTAAAAAAAAACCCAATTCATTCTACTAAAATAATCAATGAAGAGTAAAATATATCTACAACCTCCTAGAGAAGTTTGTAAAGGTACACAAATGTCACTATGAACCAATTGTAAATCCCTGTTTGCACGCCATGAACTTGTTGGAAATGTCTCTTGACTTTGTTTCCCATAAATGTAAGCTTCACATTTTTCATTTTCTTTCTTAAAAGTTGGAAGTAATTTAACCATTCCCTTATTTTGAACTTGAGAGAGACTTTCAAAGTTAAAATTTCCATATTTAACATGCCACAACCTTATTGGTGAAATATATGTACTTGTTGAATTTGAAAAATCATAATTTCATGGAATAATTGTTCCTTTCATCCTTAGAAGTTTTCCATCTTCATATCCTGTCATGAATGTATTCATATTTTGTTTGATGGAGTTGATTTATACTGAGACATCCTCCACAACAAAATTATTTCTTTCTTTTCAAATCGTGACTAATGAAAAAAACTCTTCAACAGAATTTACTAAATTGCAAATAATAAAATTAAGCTCAAAATACCAAACATTCTACGCTCATAGCTAAATTAAAGATCTCACAGCAATTTCATTTAATTAATTAAGATACAGTGTGAGAAAAAAAAAAAATTCCAAGCAAATGTGCAATATACACCAAAGTTTATACATGTGGAAATCCATAATTCATAGCACTACATTGAAACTTCATTGGAAAATAACGATGATTTTATAAACAACCTAATCTATAGGAAAACCATTTCATAAAATACCCTCAAGGGGTTACCCAAATTTAAGATACATATTGAGTATGAGAAGCCTGGCGAACCTCTACAAATATAACAATTAATGTACCACCACATTCCATAAATGTTAAGGGTGTGGAGGCTTTTGCATCCCAACATCATCAGGAGTAAACATTACAGACGCTAAGTAACCATGAAATTAGATTGTAGGTCTCATTCTGAGAGAAAGGACATTACTTCTTTCTCAAAAGGTATAGAGTCCGTGGAGGCAGAGTAGCCATGAGACCAACTTGGAGAGAAAAAACGTGGGTCAAATGTTTTTAAAAAGAATAATCCAAGTTGGGGATTATGGCATGGGGGTATTCAGGAGGTTACCTGCACACATGAAACAAAACCAAACTTAAAAACACAGGCATATGTATAACAATAAGAAAAAGAAAACATTGTGTGTCGGGACTCGAAGGTGAACCTAGTTACCTGTAAAGTGCCAGAAGTAGTATCCAGTCTCCTCACACCACCTCTGACAACATAAAAATCCCAGAATAAGCATCTATCATTACTATATGATATGGAAGAGTTAGGAAGTCAGGAACACCCCCCTGCAGGTAATAAAAAAAAACATGGAAAGGTAGAAGGTAAATGTTAAAGCAGGAAAACACCCATATGGTTTCCTAAAACGGTCCCGTGGAAGGGTTTTCCTGGTCAATACAGGAACTCTTCTCTCGTTGCAACCATAAACCCTCTGACCAGACATGGTACTGAACCTGGAGATGAAATTGAGGCAGTCATAGGATACCGGATCCCAAAGCGAAAGAAGGGTGAAAATATTTGAAATTCACGAGGAGTCGAGTCGGGAACCCTTACCGAGTCATAGTGAGGATAAAATGGTCTAGTAATTGTGAAGAAAAAAGGAACAAACATTCATTTTAGAGAGTAAGCTACCCAATGTTGGATCCTGACATAGAATATCACTGTAAGTCATTAAAAAAATATTCGAATACTCAAATAAGCACACATAGCAAATGAAATAGTGCGGAGTAAGGGTAATATAGTTATTAGGAACCAAAACCAAGAATCCTCCCGAGACATCAAGGAGATTACCTGGGCACAAATCGTTGGCGCAGTGTTGAGGCCTCAACTGTGAAAAACTGTAACCAAATCCTAGTGGCCATGAAACACCTCATATGCACTGTCATGTTCACCATACTGGAGATAGGTAACCTGTGCTCGGAATCCTGGAGATACGTGTAAAAACCTGCCAAAATCCATGGCATTCTAGCACTGTAAACCCAATTCTAGCTCGAGGGTCTGAAAATAGGAACTCGGTGAAAGTTCACAGTGGTAAACACACAAATCATCAAAGGAAATGGGGTTAAACCGAGAGAAGGATAGGGTTTGGAGTAAATCATTACCCACCCTACGATCTTACTCAGTAAATTTACACCCTCCAGCATACTTGACCTCACGAGCCATGTGATGGCCAGGTGCCGAGAGGCATAATAAGAACGGCTCGAAATGGACTAGTGGACGATGGACTCATGTACAACATACCCCAGGTAAGTATGCATGTGCGCAATAGTGTGAGAGAAGGATCCAAAAGAGGGGTGCGAAATTCAACCGAGGTGGTTCAGAAAAATACATATCACATGGTTCCAACAATTACTTGGTGAGATAAATTAAAGTATGGTGCAATCGAAACGATTAAAGAAGTATACCCTGTTTCAACCATTGCACAGTATGAATACACATTCAAATATTTAATTCTATGAAGAAATATATATATATATATATATATATATATATATGTCCACCAGGTACCAAAACATTACTCTATTCTTCGGATAGATATATACATATTGTGGTAAGTAGAGACTTAGACCTTAATAGTCTTACACATGCGAAATAGATGCCCGGAAAATGATTTTCTTAAATAACTGTGCAAATTCAAAGTGGTTGAATGTAGATGGAGTATTATCCTCATTATCCAATGCACTTACAAGATGTAAATAAATACATTTAACATGAAATGTGAGTGCCCACAATTATTTATGTTTTCTTCAATACTTTAATAAGTAAGATTAAAAATGTAAATGTGCACTATTAATAAGTAGGAATCAAAGTGTAAATATGTTGATTTTTAGTGGTTACTACCCACCAAAATTTATGAAAGTATTTTCCCCATAATCTAGGCAATTAAATTTTTGCTTTAATACATCAATTTTCATTTTTTCTAAAATATTATTAACCATTAATTCAATAAAATATAATTAATTATTTTGTAATATTTAAATTACTTTTATAATAAATATTATTAATTAACAAGTTCAAAATTAACAAATATGGTTAGTTAATAGGTTTAAAAATTTATTAGTGGAATTAAATAACTTTATTCATAAACAAATACAAATGGATAAATTCATTAATAATTAAGCAAATTTTGATTCAAACCATAATTTTTTGTTTAATATATATTAAAAATAATTAGACACTTATAAAAATATAATATATATTCATTTAATTATATATAATTATTGTAAAATAAAAACCACTTGTTTATATTACTAAGGTTTATATTAATTATAAACCTTCCGGGAAATCACATAAGAACTTTTGGAACCGACGCGTTTCAAACTACCAACTGTAGTTCATCATCAGGATAATGAAGATTGGCTAATCTGACTTACACATTTATACCAGGAAGAGAAAAGAAATGGTCCAAAACCCAAGAAAAATTAAAAATGCTAAAAACGGTAAAAAATAAGAATAAAAAATAAAAAATAAACCAGAAATATAATTTACCCAACCTTAAAATTACAAGTGTTAAAAACGGTCATAAATAAAAATAAAATTAAAAATAAAAACATAAAATGAACCAAAAATATAATTACCCCATCCTTAAAATTTACGAAACAACCAAGAAAATTATAAAAAGACACAAGTCAAAAATAAAATAAATAATATAAATTCAAGACTAAAAACTACAATAAACAAGTTTAAACCTAAATTAAATCATCAAGTCTAAAGTCAAAAAATCAAAGTCAAAGTCATAAATTATAAATAAATAAATAAAAATTAAATAATAATAATAATAATAATAATAATAATAAATAAATAAATAAAATAAATAAAAAATAAATTATTTAATCACTAAATAATTTAATTAATAAATAAATACATGAAAAAATAAAGATAAATTTATTTTATTTTATTTTGACATTAATTATTTAATTTAATAAATTAATTAATTAATTAAAATAAATAAATCAATAAATAAAATACAGTAAAACTAAAATAAAATAAATTGAATAAAATAAAAGAAATAATAATAATATAATAAAAAAAGAAAGAAAGAGGAAGGACCCTTACAGGGAGTGAAGAGATGGAATCCAACAACTACTAACTTTCCATCCGTCATCCATGTTCAATGTACTGGGCCTCTTCTCAATCTCAATCACCTTCCTAAATTTTCGGTGATGGAAATGGTCAACCCGAGCAAGGACTCTAGCGTCATCCATATAGATGTGATACTTCGTCTTCTCTGCATGCTCAGCTAGCGCCGAGGACTTAGTTCTAACATGCCTAATATCCGCAGAATGTTCATGGATCCTTTTATTAATCGATCGACCAGTTTCACCAATGTAGGGAATCCCACAGGATCATGGGATCAAATAAACACCTTTCATGTTTTTTGGATCCAACGAGTCCTTAACTGATTTAAGGGAGCCTCGAATGGTGTTTAAAGGTTTAAAAGAAGACGAGATGTTATGCTTCCTTAAAATCCGAGCGATCTTGTCAGTAGTACCTTGAATAAAAGGTAAATGAACTCTACCAACAACATCATTTATTATCTTTTTTTGTCTAGGACCTTTGCTCGCATTCCTGAAAGCCTTCAAACCATGACTTCTGCTATACCCATTTTCTCTGAAGACCTTCAGGAGACGGGCCTTCTCTTCATCTAAATGATCATGATCAGCAATTCTAAGAGCTCTCGTGGCTAAAGTATTCAGAACTCCAAGTTTCTGAGCAGGAAAATGATGAGAACCAGAATGCAGATACTGCTCCATGTGCGTCTTCTTCCGAAAAACACGGTGCGAGAAAGAGCCATTATTATTTCTAGAGATGAGAACATCAAGGAAAGGAAGGCTCCCATTAGTCTCTGTTTCCATCGTGAACTTGATGGAGTCAGATTGATTATTCAAGTGTTGATGAAAAGCCTCCAATTCTTGATGTCCATGAGACCAATTGATGAAAGTGTCATCCACAAAACGCTTCCAAACCTTGGGTTTTAAAGGAGCGAACGCCAAAGCTCTAGGTTCAAAATCTTCCATAAATAGGTTGGCTACCACTGGCGAGAGCGGGGAACCCATGGCGACACCACAGGTTTGCTCATAAAATTCTCCTCTAAAACTAAAAAAGGTAGAAGTGAGGCAAATTTCCACCAAATTAAGAGTATCAGGATCAGTGATACACCTAATTACTTCTACTGCCTCCATGATAGGAATGTTCGTATAGAGAAAAACCACATCAAAACTAATCATAGAGTCATTAGGTTCGCAAACCCAGCTTTTTAACTCATGGACAAAAGAAGCAGAATCTTTCACGAAATAATCTGTCTAACCAACAAGAGGCTTAAGCTTGCGAGCAAAATATTTAGCTAGGAGATAAGTGGGCCCACCAATAGTATTAACAATGGGTCTAAGAGGAACGCCCTCTTTATGAATTTTAGGGAGCCCATAAATCCTAGGGGTGACAGGATTGATTTCAATGAGCTTCGAGCTCATGGAACCCACAGTGCTACTAGATTTAATAGCATTGGCCACAATCTTCGAGACTTTATTAATAGGGTGCTTAGAGAGCTTCTTATAACTTCCACTATTACAGAGATGGTCAAGCATCTTTGCTTTATAATCTTCCTTATTCTGGATTACAATAGAGCCACCCTTATCAGCCTTGAGGACAACAATATCAGGGTTTTGATTTAGGGTCTTAAGAGCCAAAAATTCAGATTTGTTAATATTGCTCCTCGGAGGCCTACCTTTCCTAAGAGCCATGTCGCAATCTTGCCTAATGAAATCTTGCAAGATTTCAGATAAATCTTTAATACCATATTCTATACTACAAATAATGTCATCATGAGGAATCCTCCTAGGAGCAAGAGTGAAATTAAGACCCTTACCTAATAAAGAAATAACTGAAGAATCAAAAGCGAACTTAGAGAGATTAATAAATCTTTTATTATTATTATTACTATTATTCATATTATTATTACTACTAAGGTTATTACTACAAATGATATTATTGTTATTATTCTTTTTGTTTATTATATATTAAAAATAAATAGACACGTATAAAAATATAATATATATTCATTTAATTATATATAATTATTGTAAAATAAAAACCACTTGTTTATATTACTAAGGTATTTATTAATTATAAACTTTCCAAGAAATCACATAAGAACTTTTGGAACCGACGTGTTTCGAACTACCAACTGTAATTCATCATTAGGATAATGAAGATTGGTTGATCTGACTTACACATTTATACCAGGAAGAGAGAAGAAACAGTCAAAACCCAAGAAAAATTAAAAATGTTAAAAAACGGTAAAAAATAAGAATAAAAAATATAAAATAAACCAGAAATATAATTAACCCAACCTTAAAATTACAAGTGTTAAAAACGGTCATAAATATAAATAAAAACATAAAATGAACCAAAAATATAATTACCCCATCCTTAAAATTTACGAAACAACCAAGAAAATTATAAAAAGACACAAGTCAAAAATAAAATAAATAATATAAATTCAAGACTAAAAACTACAATAAATAAGTTTAAACCTAAATTAAATCATTAAGTCAAAAGTCAAAAATTCAAAACCTTGATATTGCTATCCTCAAGGCTGATAAGGGTGGCTCTATTGTAATCAAAACCCTGATATTGTTGTCCTCAAGGCTGATAAGGGTGGCTCTATTGTAATCAAAACCCTGATATTGCTGTCCTCAAGGCTGATAAGGGTGGCTCTATTGTAATCAAAACCCTGATATTGTTGTCCTCAAGGTTGATAAGGGTGGCTCTATTGTAATCAAAACCCTGAAATTGTTGTCCTCAAGGCTGATAAGGGTGGCTCTATTGTAATCAAAACCCTGATATTGTTGCCCTCAAGGCTGATAAGGATGGCTCTATTGTAATCAAAACCCTGAAATTGTTGTCCTCAAGGCTGATAAGGGTGGCTCTATTGTAATCAAAACCCTGATATTGTTGTCCTCAAGGCTGATAAGGGTGGCTCTATTATAATCAAAACCCTGATATTGCTGTCCTCAAGGCTTATAAGGGTGGCTCTATTGTAATCCCGAATAAGGAAGATTATAAAGCAAAGATGCTTGACCATCTCTACAATAGTGGAAGTTATAAGAAGCTCTCTACGAACCCTCTTAATAAAGTCTCGAAGATTGTGGCCACCGCTATTAAATCTAGTAGCATTGTGGGTTCCATGAGCTTGAAGCTCATTGAAAGCAATCCTATCACCCCTAGGATTTATGGGCTCCCTAAGATTCATAAAGAGGGCATTCCTCTTAGACCCATTGTTAATACTATTGGTGGGCCCACTTAACCCCTAGCTAAATATTTGGCCCAAAAGCTTAAGCCTCTTGTTGGTCAGACATATTCTTTTGTGAAAGATTCTGCTTCTTTTGTCCATGAGTTAAAATGTTGGGTTTGCAAACCTAATGACACTATGGTTAGTTTTGATGTGGTTTTTCTCTATATGAACATTCTTATGATGGAGGCAGTAGAAGTAATTAGGCATATCACTGATCCTGATACTGCTAATTTGGTGGAAATTTGCCTCACTTCTACCTTTTTTGTTTTGAAGGAGAATTTTATGAGCAAACCTGTGGTGTTGCCATGGGTTCCCCACTCTCGCCAGTGGTATCCAACCTATTTATGGAAGATTTTGTATCTAGAGCTTTGGTGTCTGCTCCTTTCAAACCCAAGGTTTGGAAGCATTTTGTGAATGACACTTTCATCAATTGGTCTCATGGACGTCAAGAATTGGAGGCTTTTCATCAACACTTGAATAATCAATCTGACTCCATCAAGTTCACGATGGAAACAGAGACTGATGGGAGCCTTCCTTTCCTTGATGTTCTCATCTCTAGAAATAATAATGGCTCTTTCTCGCACTGTGTTTTTCGGAAGAAGACACACACGGAGCAGTATCTGCATTTTGGTTCTCATCATTTTCCTGCTCAGAAACTTGGAGTTCTGAATACTTTAGCCACGAGAGCTCTTAGAATTTCTGATGATGATCATTTAGATGAAGAGAAGGCCCATCTCCTTAAGGTCTTCGGAGAAAATGGGTATAGTAGAAATCAGGGTTTGAAGGCTTTCAGGAATGTGAGCAAAGGTCCTAGACAGAAAAATATAATAGATGATGTTGTTGGTAGAGTTCATTTACCTTTTATTCAAGGTACTACTGACAAGATCGCTCGGATTTTAAGGAAGCATAAGATCTCGTCTTCTTTTAAACCTTTAAACACCATTCGGGGCTCCCTTAAATCGGTTAAGGACCTGTTGGATCCAAAAAGTGTGAAAGGTGTTTATTTGATCCCATGGTGATCCCATGCTCCTGTGGGATTCCCTACATTGGTGAAACTGGTTGATCGATTAATAAAAGGATCCATGAACATTCTGCGGATATTATGCATGGTAGAACCAAGTCCTCAGCACTAGCTGAGCATGCAGAGAAGACGAAGCATCACATCTATATGGATGACGCTAGAGTCCTTGCTCGGGTTGACCATTTCCATCATCGAAAATTTAGGGAGGCGATTGAGATTGAGAAGAGGCCCCGTACGTTGAACATGGATGATGGATGGAAAGTTAGCAGTTGTTGGATTCCATCTCTTCACTCCCCGTAAGGGTCCTTACTCTTTTTTTTTTGTGTGATTATATTATTATTATTATTTCTTTTATTTTATTTTAGTTTTACTGTATTTTATTTATTTATTGATTTATTTTAATTAATTAATTTATTTATTAAATTAAATAAATAATGTCAAAATAAAATAAAAATAATTCATCTTTATTTTTTCATGTATTTATTTATTAATTAAATTATTTAGTGATTAAATCATTTATTTTTATTTATTTTGTATATTTACTTATTTATTTACTTTTATTTTTATTATTATTTTAATTTATTTTTTGATTTATTTATTTATTTATAATTTTTGACTTTGACTTTGATTTTTTGACTTTTGACTTGATGATTTAATTTAGGTTTAAACTTGTTTATTGTAGCTTTTAGTCTTGAATTTATATTATTTATTTTATTTTTGACTTGTGTCTTTTTATAATTTTCTTGGTTGTTTCGTAAATTTTAAGGATGAGGTAATTATATTTTTGGTTCATTTTATGTTTTTATTTTTATTTATGATCGTTTTTAACACTTGTAATTTTAAGGTTGGGTTAATTATATTTCTGGTTTATTTTATATTTTTTATTCTTATTTTTTACCCTTTTTTAACAATTTAAATTTTCTTGGGTTTTGACCGTTGCTTCTCTCTTCCTGGTATAAATGTGTAAGTCAAATCAGCCAATCTTCATTATCCTGATGATGAACTACAGTTGGTAGTTCAAAACGCGTCGGTTCCAGAAGTTCTTATGTGATTTCCCAGAAGGTTTATAATTAATATGTTATGGATCACAGAAGTTCACACTCTCAAGGTATTTATTGTTTATTAGAAAATTTGGTTTAAGCTCATGAAAATGAAATGAATTTTAACGAACCTAGATCCATTTTAAAGGATCTACCTATCTCATGTGATTTGATCCCTTTAGGCCTTTGGTAGATATGAGTTAAGGTGGATCTAGTATAGTTTTAAACATAATTTTATAATTTTTATTTTATATCTCAAATATATGTAAGTATTAGTGTTTTGATTGCTAAATATTATTTCTATAAATTAATATAAATTATAAGATATTAATAGTAATTTATGTTGAAAATTTTGCAAAAAAAAATATAATAAATGGTTAGTTATTATTTTTTAAATTATTAATTTTTAATTGTTGAAATTTAATCTTACAAATTAATAAAAATTAATTATTATCTTAAACTTAATTCAGTGTAGTCTAAATTATAGAAGAAATGTTTTATGCCCTTGAGGCACTTGATATTTACAAATTAAACTACTTAAACATATGATTTTTAAAATTTTATATTGAATTTTGAATAAAATTGAACTGAAAAATGCTTTGAATAGAACTATTTCATCTATGAATGAGACTACCTAAAATCAATTCATAATTTTGATAAAAGAAAATATATATATTATAAATTATTTTTGATAGAAATTTTCATATATATTATTTACTATAATTAATGTTAAACTGTTGAATGTTTCTCTTATATATAGATATTTGCATTTATTAAATTATTGATATATATAGTTATATTTTATATTATTTATTTTAATGGACAGTGCATATAATTTCTATAATAAATTTATTATTGTGTTAAATTTTGATGTTTAAATTTAACTACCCTACATTAATATTAGTTATTTTTTTAATAATCTTATTTAATTTTAAAAATAATATCAAAATATAAATTTTTTAATTTCTATTTTTTTTTTAAAGTATTCAAGTAAATTCACTAAAAAGGATCACTTCCCACATGCTTATTAGTAGAGCCTAACCCCTTTCATGACTCACCTCCCATTAGAAAGTTAATTTTAGCAAGGAGAATTCCTATTAAGTTAGAGGCTATAATTTTTTTTACTTGAGAGTACAACTTATTAAACTATACATTTTTAGTTGTTGGATTTGATTATGTTTAAGTGTTATAATCCACATGATAATATCTAATGGATTTATACTTCATGTTTAGATTTCATGGTTTTGTAATTTATATTTATTAATTTTTATTTGTTAAATATTATTTTATAAATTAAGATGATAATAAATCACTTGTGGGTAAATTATTGGACATTTGTTTACATTTTACATTTTAATATATTTTAATTTTAATTTGAATATTAATTAATATATATGAAATTAAAAAATTCTACATTTATATATATTTTGAGTAGAGTATTAATTAAAGAATATGAAATTAAAACATATGAATGGGACATTTAATTTTGTTTTTTAAGACTATGGAGCATCAGAATAAATTTTATATATATAAAAGAAATGAGTAAAAATTATTAATAATAAATTAAAATTATTATGAATTAAAAAAAACAGATAATTAAGTAAATAAAGTAATTTTATTATATATATATATATATATATATATATATATGGGGAATATATTCAACTTGTCTTTCACATATATATGTGACAAGAACACTTACTCTTTAAAATACATCTATATATCAAGTATGAGGGGTTTCCGCAGTGCATTATATTAGATATCATTTTTGGGATTCAACTACGTTAATTTAGTCATCATCTATGACCATTTTCATGAGAGATAGTCGTAACTGACTAATTTCTTATGATTTTTGAATAGTTCACTTAGCACTCATTGTATCGAGTGATGCTCACAGGTGGGATTGAAACTAGTGAAATGAATCACATAGTGTCAATCATCACTTTCGGGGCTTGCACCTGGTAACCAGGACTTCTCGAGAGGTCACCTATCCCAGAACTCCTCTGGCTCAAGCGCGCTTAACTGTGGAGTTTTCCCCACAATCAAGCCCACTTAGCTTGCTACCCAATTTTCAAACCTTAGCAACTATTTTGCCTCATGAACCATTCACTAGTTTCAATCCCACTTCTTCACCCCTGTGAGCATCACCCGATGCAATGAGTGCTAAGTGGACTATTCAAAAATCATGAGAAATTAGTCAGTTACGACTACCTCTCATGAAAATGGTCATAGATGAATGACTAAATTAATGTAGTTGAATCCCAAAAATGATATCTAACATCTATATATCTTTCAAAATGTTTTAGACAACATTCTCAACAAAAAAATTATCACTATAATAAGACATTATTATTGTTGTTGAGTATGATTGGAGTCTCCACGGCCACAATGCAAAATTATAATTAACAAAATTCTTTAATTTATAATGATTGAAAACCTAAATTGAGTACATTCTAAACCTTAACACTAACTTAAATTCAATATTTTTACTTTAAGTTAGTTATATTTATACTAAATGACATATATTTATTCCCTAAGGCGTCTTTATTCGAAAAATTGAAAACAACTCCTCCAGTTGTCACCCTGTACATGTTCGCACCATCAGATAAAATGTAGACGATTGAAATGTTTTAAGCCATTCGATCTACCCTCCTTCATTTAAGCTTATTAGGGTTCTCATAAATATTGAATTCATGTATGTAGAAACTTCCAAATAATAATAATAATTAAAAAAATTACATATATAGCAAAAATAAAATAAAGTAAAATATTTTTATATTCCTAAAAATTTTATATTTTATAAAATGAATGAGGATGTTTTTTGAATTTCAATATTTTTATATTTCAAGATATAGTTATGTTTATTTTTTTTAGCTTTATTTTTTAGTTATGATATAGTTATGATATAATTTGTTTACATGCTCATATTCAAATAAATATTTTTTTAAATGTTTTTCTTGTTATAAAATTGTGAATTATATTTAGTTTGGGTGGTTGAGAGAAATGTTATTAGGGTTCTCATAAATATTGAATTCATGTATGTAGAAACTTCCAAATAATAATAATAATTTAAAAAATTACATATATAGTAAAAATAAAATAAAATAACTAATACTGAAAAACCAAACAAGTATCACATCAATAAATAGTAAAATCAAATAAAATAAAATAAAATAACCATATTGAAATGAATTATCAAACCATTATTTATGTACACTTTATAATACTAATATTTATCAACACTATGAACAAAGATAACATATTTTGTTTTTACATGTATACTTCATTTAAATAAAAAATAAATTATACAATTTAAATGAAAAGCTAAACTATGGCGAATTTTTTTTCATATATTTAAAGTTCAAATTTATTAACATTTTATTTCAATTCCTTTAATTTGTGAATGGAAGGTTTGAAAGGATTATACAAATGATAAAAGTTAAATTCAGAGAAGAAAAAAATTAAAGACCAAGTTTAAAGTTAAATTTTAGTAGATTTATAAGAAGGACAAATTTATATAGATAAAAAGGGAAAAAGTGGAGATAATTAATATATTTTTATAGATATTTTTATTGTTGAAAATATAATTATTTTTTATGATCTTTGTAGTAAAATAGGGGTTAAAATAGTTTCTTACATGTGCACATTACCAATTTTTTAACCATTTAATTCAACAAAATTATCATGATATTTTTCATATTTTAACATAAAATATTGTATAATTTCTTTTATTTTCCATATAAATTTACATTTTTCTCATTTTCTTATTAAATAGTTTTTACCTCAAATAAAAAGTTAATATAATATGAAAATAAATTTATCCTATAGATTTTCAATTGGGATATACATTTTCCTCATTCTCTTATTAAATTCATTTTACCTTAAACAAAAAGTTAATATAATATGAAAATAACTTTATCATATAAATTGTCAAGTGGGCTATGTTGGGTGGTTCAGAGAAAAAAATGGAACCCTACCCACTCAAATTCAATTTCAATGATTGACATAATAAATTTATAATGTTGGGTAATTTTTATAACTGTTGTGGGATCATTGTTTGCTAATATACTATACTTAATGCAACTTAATATCTGAAAAGGATGCAAAAATTGAAAGCTTTTGTACTATTGTGGAATCATTGTTTGCTAATATACTATACTTAATGCATCTTATTTGAAAAGGATGCCAAATTCCATAGCTTTTTTTGTTGTTTACCCATGCTTTTAACTAATTTGTATATTCATGTTTCCTATTGCTATCTTGGGTTATTTCATTTAGGGCCTTGTTACCAGATTTGGGCCATTTCAAAACTTCTTGGAAATTTTTTTTGATCCAGTAAACAACAACATTCTCACCAACCTGAAGATTGGCTCCTAGGAAAAAAATGATGCCAGGGTACAATGTTAAATTCGATCCTCGCATATAAAACAACGTGTTTCCTCTAACATGAAAACGCTCATCTAATTATTCATTAAGAAAACAATTTGCAGCTCAAAATATACATACAAGAAAGAGAGCTATAAAAAAAACATAAATATACTGATGTACAATAACGCAAGAAATAATCAGCCAAATTTTACAATGAAAGGCCTTTCGGCTCTTGGCCCTTTACAAAAAGCTCTCAACCCATTCCTCACTCTCTCTGTATTCCTCACTTCCTCACTTGTTTTTCTTCCTCACACAACCATCTTGTTTATACATAAATATGAATTTATTCCACTCCATAAATTCCTCCACACAAATCTCAACTAAAATCCGGTTTAGATTTATCTTATTTTGGACTCAACTAAGTCCCGTTTATGGAATTCCTAATCCCTAGATTATCTACCTAATTCCATTCCACTCATATCCTTAATTATTTTAAGGAATATTTACAATAATCATCATATTTATATTTTCTCTCCTAATTTATAAAAAATGAGCAAAATAATTAATAAAATAATTAAAACACCTCACCCCCTGAATTACATAAATGAATAATAAAATTTAAGCTTGATGCTACTGCATTAGACTCCCAAGTTTGAAAATAATCATGATCTACTGATCATGTGTTTCGGATCTTTTTCTTCTTGGATCCCGTACCTTGTTCTGCAATTTCTCATTTGTTGTTGCCTTGGTTTGTTGTTTTTCTCTAGGTCTCCACACTTTATGTTGCATTGCCCTATTGGCTATGCCTTCACAGTGTTCCGTTGTCTTCCTCTTGCTTCTTCTTCTTTGTTTTACTGTTGTTGTCTTCTTTTGGGATACTTCCATCATTATCCTCCTTATCAATGCAATTTCTTTGTCCAATAGATCTTTTGTCTGTTGTTTACTATCACTTTGTAATTGTTGAACTTTTATTGCCGCCCTTTCATCCTCGCCCTCTTGTTTATTGTTGTCTTGCACCTTCACTTTCTTCATTTCCCAATATTGAAATTGAGATTCCTCTTCATGCCTTGAATCCTGATTTTCCAGCAATCTAATCTCTCGGTTCCATGGATTACATATTTCCACAGAAAATTTTTCCTTTTCTTTCACTTGTGTTGAATTTCCTTCAGCATCTGCAATAAAACCTGTATTCACAAAACAATCATTAAAATAAAAAACATAAGGCCTCAGTGCCTCTTTATCCTTTGGAAACATTTCATTATGTTGCTCTGAAATTTCCTCTTCCATCAGCACATCATTATGCTGATTTAAATCCTCTATGAGACTATCAACTAGTCCCTCCTCCATATCATTTGTTTCAAGAATGTCTCCCTGTTTTGTTTCACAATAATGAACTTCTTCGATTCGTTGAATCATTCCTACATCCTTATCCTTTGCTTCCTGATTATTATTCAAGACAATTTCTTTGTCTTCCTCTTTCAGCAACTCACCCTGAGCATAGATCCTCTGCTTTTCTAACTTTCTTCTTTGAAGATCTAACTTTCTATATAACTCAAAAATCTCAATTGGAGTAGAGCTTGGAAACTTTACACAACTTTCCATACCTTCACTTGCTGTTGACCAATCATTAGATGGCCCATCCTCCTCTGCTGGTTATTCCCAAATTCATCCTTCTTCTGGAAATCTTCCTGAGTTGTTTTGGTTTCTGTTCCATCACATTGTAAAACTTCGTCAGAAAATTCACTAAACAAATACATTTGTTTACCTCCTTGCAATATCTCTTCGGAATTTCCTTTTTGCTCCTGCTCCATAACAACTTCAACTAATTGTCTTACCCCGACCAATATTTCTTCCTGCTGTAACAAATCAGTACCTTCCTACTCTGAAATGCTTTTTCCATCACACTTTACCTCAAGAGTTTCATTCTTCTCTGTGACAGTTTCACTAGACCGTTCACCATCTTTCGCACATCTTGCAAACATACATAAACTGTGAGATTTAAAAATACAAGGCTTCATAGTCTTATCTGCTTCTTTCGCCAACACATCTTCAGATTCTTCCAAACTATCCCAATAATTCATGAGATCTTCCTCATTGATTTCTTCACCCAGAATTTCACCCTGTTTTGGGCCACAAATCAAAACATCCGTTTTTAACTCAGCCTCTCTGAGTTCTTCACACCTCAACATCTGCTCGAGCTTCCTCAACTCTTCTTCCAACTGTATGTTTACCTGCTTTTACCTCTTTGCATGTAGTCTCAGCCACTTTACCTTCTTTCTCATGGTCCAACCATGTGTCTGGTCTTTCACATTTTCCTAGAACAATTCCATCAATAACTCAAGACGGAACTTTATCTCAGCTTTCTCCCGCTCATAATCTTCATCAGTCAACTGCTCATAGATGCCACTTACCTTGGCACTTTCCCTTTTCTGCCTTCGGTTGAGTTCTTTCTCAGAACCTCTGAAATGACTATCAACAGTCATCTTCTCCTCCTTTGTGAACTTCATCTATTCACGTGTGGATTTCATTTAATCCACTTTTCAACAAGTCTCCCCACTTTCCATTTAACAATGCAAGCTTTTTTCTGGCGCTTGACCTCTTTTAGTTCTTCGTCTTGGGATTAGTCTCTGGAAATTCTCTTGCTTCTCTTTGTTGTAAACAGAACTTTAGTAATGCACGTGTTATAATGAAAAATTCTATGGGTGTTGAGCTCTACTGATCATGCACCCAATTACATTCAAAAATTTAACTTCGCTTACGACTCTTGACTCATAATTTACATCAATTCTTCAGGATGAAAAATACACTCTTTGGTATAATAACTCAATATTAACTCAAACTCTCCAATTTCCATTTGACCCTAACATCGGCTTGACCCAATAATTATGACAGTGGATAATTTGACTTAATTCAAGTTATACAATCTTCCAACGAACATACACCCTTAATACATTTTATGATGTAAAATCTTCACTCTCTCTCATACTCCATTGTTATGAAAGATCATCAGTTTCTCATGATACTGAAGTCTTTAATCGAAATTCACTCCATTTTTTCCAAGATTTATTTTATGGTGAAAATAAAATAAACCATTCAATATTCAACATTCAAGATACCTTTTAAAAATGATGTATGATACCTTATGCTTCCATTAAGGTTATCAATAAACCTTTCTCTCTGCAAACTCAATTCTCTGGATTCCACTCTTCTGTGTCATCTTGGTCACTGTGCACATTCGCATTCCCTTCATTCAACTCGCTCACCTTCTTAACGCAACTAGTTTCCCTGTACTTTCATGCACCATACAACTGCACACTATAAATTCACATCTCTTCACCTATGTACAAAGAACAAGCCTATTCATGTTTTCAACCTCTTCGATGAATAATGTACAAGTCATTCATTGTACCCATCCCGACTAACACCTCCTCAGGCACCGTCACATGATGATAAATCAAGGATTCTACAAAAAAAACTTGAACCGCACAGAAATTCAGTTCCGAATGGCAATGGAGGCTGAAAAATACAAGAAATTGTATGCACACATAGAAAAACAAAAACGTGGTTCTGTTGCGCACTCTGCATGCAACCAAATAATCAAACGACTACAATAAAATCTGGTGAATTTCAATGAATACATATAAGTAATAAGTGCATTTTTGGACAAAACGAGGTAGAATCAAACCACGCATATGATCCAATTTTATCGAGTTCTTGTTTCTTCCATTTCAACTTTGTATGTTGAGCGACCTTGAGGTGAACCCTTTAAATCGAAGCAACTATGTATGTGCAGCTCTGAGCAGAACATGTTACCCATAACTATAAAATGGAATTTGTGCCCTCCTGCTTCACTTCAGATCTCCACATTTTCTTTATCATAAACCAATCATCATGAAATAGATAAAAAAACACTGCCGCTCTTTCCTAGAGCGGGCAACTCTCGCAGTGCGTCGTTTCCAAAAATAGAAAGCATGTAGTTAGAAATATCAATTTTGAAAAGTTCACGAAGATGCCTGAACACCATTGGTCTATAATCTTACCATTTGAAGTCAACAAATTGACGAGGAGAGGTGGATGTAGAGTCCTTAACACTACAAAGAAACTACATATACATACTTCAAATGTCTAAAACACTTCACGTTTCAGATGGTTGATATTCTGGATAAAAAATCGATGCCTTATGCATTCACTCTCCCAACTTACGTGCAACGAGCCTTCTAACAGCTTGGACGAGTAGCACACTTTGTCAAGCAATTCTGATCTAAATCCTTGCTCTACTCATACAATTCCTTCAATGATAGAGGGAAACCCAAAAAACTGGAAAAGTAGAATATATTTTTAGGGATCGTTGCCTCCACGCCTTTTGCTCACAAAGGTGTCAGTGCAGTGTTTGGTGCCTCGGATTAATCACACCCTTCACACACATTCTAAGCATAAAGGCGTGCTATTTTGATTCCAACTTGTCACACTAATCTTCCACGATCAACAAGGACAACCCACTTCAAATCATAATGTTTTGTTTTTCACCCTCAAGTGATAATATTTATGTCCATAATCAACAAGGCTATCCATTCCAGTCCCTGACTCCAATCTGGATGGATCACACGACATTTTTCCTCAAACAGTGGAAAATGCGTAGAACCAATATTCTCCACAGGCAACAACACAGATGCACTTCTCCCAATAGCCCTCACGCTTGGACAGCTTCACTCATTCACCAACGCAATTTCCATTCAACTTATGAATGTCTTTCCTTTGCGTTACGGCTAGTGTAATTGCCTCTTACACCACTGCTAGAAATCACATCTGCCTAATACGTCTTCTGCAGAAATATCAATTGTTGGCTTTTACCACAACTCCATAGAAACTTTTGTTCAACACCTCCTCCAATCGCAAATCAACTTCACGGAGATGGTTATATATCAGAATGCATGATACACATACACCTATACTAACCCAGATGTGGAATATGTTTTTAAAAAATAAAAGTTGCCTTTTGTTGGGACCACTATCTATACAAAACATCACATAGCCATCAAGAAAACGTGACCAAATAATGTGATTTAAATATGTTGTATATAACTTATATACCATACCTCACGGGTTATACAACTCGGTTAACACATATGCAATACACTGGTTATACCTTATGCCACATACCCATTTATTGCATCATACCCTGTGACCTGTGATATCATATGGAGGCTGCTCACCATATGCAGCACGCTGTCCACAGTCATTAAAAACATTACCTGTGGTAAAAATGTCTGCGTCCACACACTTGGCCTCAATTATGCTACGTTGATGCTTCTCCTTCACTTCGCAGATTGAAATGTAAATCCAAGTAGAATTTCCAAGCTCGAAACAATATTTAAATACTTTCACACACAATTTTCAACGCACAGTGTGCTCCCTTTATGCCAGACTCATGCCACCTTTGCTGACATCAAATCCCCTACGTGCTATCAAACATGGAATCCTCTTAAGGAAGCACATGCTGTGTTCCCTTTACGCTGACTGCATAACATATCTCCATTGTGAACTCATTCCTGCATTCACAATTCATACACAGTAGTCTCAATGCGCCACAATCGTGTACATGTTTCAATCAACTCTTGCTTCTGATACCAAATGATGCCAAGGTACGGGGTTAAATCCGATCCTCGCATACAAAATAGTGTGTTTCCTCTAACATGAAAACACGCATATAATTCTTCATTAAGAAAACAATTTGCATCTTAAAATATACATACAGTAAAGAGAGCGATACAAAAAACATAAATATACTGATGTACAATAACACAAGAAATATTCGGCCAATTTTTACAATGAAAGGCCTTTCGGCTCTCGGCCCTTTACAAAAAGCTCTCAACCCATTCCTCACTCTCTCTGTATTCCTCACTTCTTCACTTGTTTTTTTTCCTCACACAACCCTCCTATTTATACATAAATATGAATTTATTCCACTCCATAAATTCCTCCACACAAATCTCAACTAAAATCCAATTTAGATTTATCTTATTTTGGACTCAACTAAGTCTCGTTTATGGAATTCTTAATCCCTATATTATCTACCTAATTCCATTCCACTCATATCCTTAATTATTTTAAGGAATATTTACAATACTCATCATATTTAAATTTTCTCTCCTAATTTATAAAAAATGAGAAAAATAATTAATAAACTAATTAAAACACCTCACCCCCTAAATTACATAAATGAACAATAAAATTTAAGCTTGATGCTCTTGCCTAAAAAAAATAGAATAAATTTCTCACCAACTTGAAGATCGACTCCTAGGAAAAAAAATAGAAGAAATTACACTTTGAAAAATCCTTCGGCCATTTCAAAACTTCTTGGAAAAATTTGTTGATCCATTATGTTGGGTGTGGATCCTGATTATCTTCTTTATTTTGTATCACAACATTGGACCCCTGTTATTAATGGGGTGCCAACACCACCCATAATTAAACGTTTCCTGGGGGGTCCAAGGGGGCAGTCCCGAAGCTAAAAAAAAATGTAAAATTACCTTGTAAAAGTATAGTAATTTCTATTAAATCCGAGTCGTTCATTAGGCGAATGATCTGACGGTAGAAGTTATGTTTGATTTAGGGTTTTTTTCCCTAGAAGGAAACCCCTCGTTTTGTATGAGGGTACTGTATTGCGGTTGTGTATTTTATGTGTATTCTTAGAGTGAGAAACTCATAGAGAGACTGTGAGAGAGAACAGAGGATCTTACAATGGATCTGTTGTAGGTTGTGTCTCTTCATTTTGCTAGATAATAGAAAGGAAGGACTAGTTGTTCGGGGTGTACGTAGCCCAAACTGGGTGAACCATGTATATCTGTGTCTCTCTAGTTTTATGTTTTTTGTGTGCTTGTGTTTTCTACATATTTTATGTGTTGCATTTCTCTGTAATATATAATTTTCTAACACTGTAAACAACAAAATTCTCAAGAACAACATTGTCACCAACCTAAAGATTGACTCCTAGGAAAAAAAAAATGAAGAAATTACACTCTGAAAAATCCTTTGGCTTTGACTTTTGGCTTTAATTGGTTCATGTTTTGAATATATTGTATGATGAACCTTCTATATCTGTAAAATTTCAATCTAAGAATATAAATATCATGTTCATGTTGAGATATATTACTATTTATGAAATGTGTGATGAAACATATCAAATTATGTTGCAAAGTGATATTTATTTATCATCGACTCCAGTCATTCTTATTACAATAATATGTTGTATATTGGATTACTTGGTAGTTACAACAACATTCAGTATGTTTGGCACAAAATAGTGTGGCATATAGGATTTAAACATAGTTGGTTGTATATCAGCAGATAAACAAATCCTTAATACTTGACCTAGGTAATCACTAGAGTCAAGTTTCAACCTAACACAAAAGCTAAACAATATTTTGCTTTGTTATTTTTAGAGTTGTTGTAACTTCTAAATATTTAAAACTTACATATCCCAAGCCCATATCATATGTTTTTTATTTCTTGACGTAGTCCACTACAACCTTCCCATTCTTAGTGTCTTCACAGTGAATGTTAAGACTTTGAAGCACTTGCCAAATTACAGAAACCAATAATCCATAACCAACTCAGACTGCTTTATTCAATTTCTTAAATAAGCATATTTTTGACATTGTAAAATCTCAAAGACATCAAATTTAAAATTCCATGTAAATTTTCAACATTAAATTGTAAGTATGATCACTTTAGGCTTGGAATACATTAAAATTCCATGTAAATAAATATCCACACCATTCAAACTAAACCCACAACTATGCCTTAGAAGACAACATTTTAGGGGGACATTCCATGTTTGATATTTTCCGTTCATTACCCCACGACATTATAAGAAAGTAAAAATGGTCACCTTGTTGGAAATATTGTCATTGATGGCAAAGGAGCACAAAGGAGCAACACCAGAATCGGTAATAATGCAAAGGCATAGAAAGGCATCAGAGAGGTAGCGAATGTAGCAGAGGCAGCAAATGCAGTTAAAAAGGCACCAAAGGCAGCAAGGTGGAAGAGGCAACAATGAAGCAGAGACAACAGAGGTAGCGAATGAAGAAGAAAGGAAATTAATTGCTTCAGGGCACAATAGAAGGCAATTGGATTTACAAGACACAGTGAGGACTAGAGATATTACACATAGCAGAAGCAGGAAGATGCAAGAGCCGAGAGGAAGATGCCGATTAAACAAAGAGGATTAAGCCAAGAGAGAGAGGTGAGAGACAAGAGACATAGAGGGATTTAATTAGTATTAAAAGGTATATGCTGAGTGTGATAACTCGGGATGAGATTCAATAAAAAATACAAGCTCAGGAATAAGCTCAGGAGGAACATCGTGGAGAAACCAGAGTTACAAAGTGCGAAAGTACAAAGAACAAAAAAATCGAATAAGGTAGAGAATTATTTAAATAATTCCAAGGGAGGTGAGCGGATGTTCAAGATTAGATCGCAAAAGTGAAGACGAGAGATGAACAATGGAGATTGAATCGCAACAGGAGCCATTTCACAAATCGCAAATTTTAGCGGTTAAGTGTTAAAGGCATTGCAGGGTAAGTTATTCTGTGTGCGATGCGAAGTGGAGACAGGACACGTGTTGGCACAATGCAATATCACAGATCACAAGAAATAGAGGTTAACCACTAGGTTAAATAGTTATAAGCTGCGAACTGCAAAATACAGGTAGTGATGTAAAGATGACGTTCCAGTGACATAAAGATGATGTGGTAGTGACGTGCCAATGACATGGCAGTGACGTGGCATGATGACGTGGACCTCGCCCGCATACCTCACATCGCAACGCTTAGGAGATAGCAGTAAGGCGACCGCAAGTTAAGTTTAAATTTTTGCAATGCGAAGTGGAGGGACACATGTCAACCTTGTGCAACATCGCATCCCGCAAGAAACAGAGTTTAACTTCAAGACATCGCAAGGTATGTTGTTTTGGTTGCGATGCGGTAAGGGTCAAATGAAGAGATGCGATAAAGGGAGTCCACGTGTCAGCACCATGCACATTTTCATATCGCATGGTTTATGGTTTATCGCTATTGATAGAATGGGAAACCTGCAGGCAAGTATTTGCGATGAAATGTGATCGGTTCAAGGTACTTCGGGACTCGATAGCCCTGTTCCATGTATGTTATATACACATTGTTTGATTTCTAAGAGTATGCATTGTTAATATCCATTTTTTGATTGCAAAACATATGTATGTTGATAAAAGTCAGATTTGTAATCCCTTGCGTGTATAAAGGGAGGCATGTGGGTCATACCCCATAGGTTACAAGGAAAGACATGAACGCAGAACAAAGGACTAGGAGCTCGTGTAGAACAGTGTTGTCGTAGTAAGGCAAATGAAAAGGGTAGTTATGCAGCAAAGTTGGAATATAACGGCAGAAACAGAAAATACAAAAGGACGGCAAGAAGAAGAGGAAAAACGCACAGCAAAGCTAAAAAACTGAAAGGACTGAGAAAAATAATTGATTGTAATTGTAAATGTATTATTTATTTTATATTGTTTGTGATGCAAAGTCAAGTCTCCGTAGGCAAAGAAAAAATCCAATTAAATACTGAAATGAGTATATAGAGTTGTAACATCCTGAAATGTTGGGCGAGGAAATGAGAAGGGGGAAGGCAAAGAGTCATATCGGTTCATTTCATATTCCCATATGGAATGCAAACAACTATGAAGTGATCTCTATAAATGATTTTATTGTGATATGCATAAAGAGATTAGAGAGTGGAAGAAGAAGACAGAGCAGATAGAGAAGCTATGAAGATCCAAAGATTATATAAAGAAGATTTGAAGGTTGGAAGGACAACAGTGAAGAAGGAGTAAAACATAGTTGATTTCCAGGTAAATAAGCATATGATTTTATAGTAGTGTGAGGAATTTGGTGTTTCCATATCAAGTTGTAGCTTGATAGATCTCCATTTGTAGATGGTTGAGGTAGAAGCCTCTTGTGGGTTGTAGCCTATAGAAAATACATGGGAGTTGGTGCTTCCATTTCAAGTTGTAGCTTGATAGATGTCCAGTTGGAGCTAGTTTAGGTAGGAGCCTCCTATGGGTTGTAGCCTGCAAAAAATAGATGGGAGTTGAAGCTTCCTTGCAAGTTATAGCTTGCATAATTTGAGGTAGTAACCTCTTGTAGGTTGGAGCCTACAAAAAATCAGTGGTGAGAGGGAGTTGGAGCTTGCATTTGCATCACAACAATAACAATATGTGTTTTTCTCCCTTATGGGTTTCCACTTATATTTGTTGTCTATGTGCATGATGATTATGTGTTGATATTTTTTATTTAATCTGCTTAATACCTCCTGCTCACATATTAATATTGTTGGTTTATTATACATTAACTTGATCATGAAATGAAGGTGTAATAAGTTTTAAAAGACTATGAATGTATTAAATGGATTCACCCTCCCTCTTAGTTTAACTAAGGGTTTAAAAATTTGTTTCAGAGCCAGTTCCTTCTGTATCGGATTAGCAACTCGAAGGAGATCTTAGGTCCCCAAGATGGCTAGCCTAGAAGGATTCTCAACAATAAATCCCCTTTATTTATTGACACAAACTATACCTTTTGGAAAACAAGAATGAGGACATACATAATGCCTCTAGGATTAGAATTTTGGGCTGTTGTGGAAGATGGATATGCTCCAAAGGTTACTGACACAAAGAAAGAATCCAAACAAGGTTTTATAGCTAATGCAAAGGAAATGAATGCACTCTTGAGTGGTCTGTGTGAGTTAGTATTCATCAAAGTAATGCACAGTAAGAATGCCAAATAAATATGGGATACATTACAAAATATCCATGGGGGAGATAAAAAGGTGAAGATGGAAAAAATGGAAACCTATAGAGCTCAGTTTGAAAATGTAAAAATGAATGAAGATGAATATGTAGCCAATTTCTTCTTAAAGGTTGGGGAAATTGTGAATAACATGATAACCCTAGGAGAACCCATTAAGGAATCTGTGATAGTGCAAAAGATATTGAGATTTTTACCATCCAGTTTTAAACCTAAGGTTTCGGCCATAGAAGAAACTAAAAACTGGGAAACCTTAACCACGAACCAATTTCTTGGAAACTTGAGAGCTTATGAGATGAGACTTCCATAAGGGAAGTCAAATGTGAGGGAGGTAGCCTTTAAGGTAGACAAGTGCATGAAAGAGAAGGCGGATACATGTTCATGCTCAGATGAAGAAGTGGCCAAATTCATCAGAATATTGGATAAAGGCACTGGTAAATACAAAGGTAAACTTCAATTTAAGTGCTTTAACTGTGGAAGAGTGGGGCACTACACATATAAATGTCCTTATAAGAAAATTGAGAATCAGTCAAGAGGGAAAGAGAAAACCAATTTCAGAAATAGGCCGAAAGGGAACAGATTTAATCGAAGATCATTCTATGTTCAACAAGACAGCAGTGCATTTGAAAGCTCAGATGAATCCCCTGATGAAGAAGGAACTTTGGAATTCATTTTGATGGCCAAGGTACAACTTGAGGTTTATTATTAGCAATATAGCAATGCATCTGAAAGCTCAGATGAATCCTCAAATGAAGAAGGAACCTTTGAATTTGTGTTGATGGCTAAGGAAGAGCCTGAAGGATTCCTTCTGGAATATGAGGAAGAAGGTGAGGTAGATCTTGAGGGGGAGCTAAGGCGTTCCCTGGAGGAAATAAACAGACTTAGACTCAAGTGCAGAAAATAGAAAGACATTCTCCTGAAATATGTAAAGGAAGAAACAGATTCAGGAAACCTCATTCAGTTGAAAGTAGAACTTGAAGAAGCTAAGAAGGTGGAAGAAATTCTGCTAAATAAAATTAAAGATAAAAATTAGGAGCAAAAGAAATTGGAAGAAGAAGTAGTATGCCTAAGAAATAAACTAAAACATGCCCAAAGGGAATTATCTATGAACACTCCATGAATGAAAAGCTCTGAACAATTGCACAAAATTCTAAATGCTCAAAGATCTCCTCTCATAAAGGTTGGGATAGGCTATGAAGGAGAAAAAAGTAAGTCCAAGGTAGAATATAACAATAATATCATTTTTGTAAAATCAGTAAAGGATACTAAAGCAGCTCAAAATATTCCTACAGAAGTGGAAGCCAGCAAGAACATGATTTGCAATGAAGTAAATAGAAACAAGAAGCAAGCTCAAATGACAAAGAACGAAATGAAGAAACAATCAGCTGAAAAAGGCTCATACACTCTTGAATATGAATTGAATAAATTAGGAAGATGTCAAAGGAGGTTCTTTCCTCCTATGAGAAGTATCACTTGTATTTCCTGCCACAAACTTGGACATATTGCAGCATACTATAAGACAAAGAAAATCTAGTCCAACCAAGTAAAGATGCAGCCGATGAAAGGACTACCTCAAGCAAACAAATGGAGAAGACAATCTATCACTAGGTACACAAATCATTTCCATGGCTACTATTTTTCATGCAATAAATTTGTACATAAATCCGTTGAATGTAAATTATGTTCAAAAAGGGGAACAAAATGACATACATCAGCTCAACCTTTCTTAGGTAAAATAAGATGTTATTCATGCAACAAGCTTGGTCACAAATCAAAAGATTGTAAGCTTCCATATACATTAAATAACTCTATACAGATGATGGAATCCAATTAAATCAGACAAAACTGTGAATCAAAAGGAAGTGCAGACATTATGAAGAACCCAAATAAAGTATGGAAGGAAAAGAGAAATGGGGAGCATGTTACCTCAATAACATAATGAATCCATCATAGTCTTAGGGGGAGCTTCTCTAGGAAGCAATGCAAATATCCAGCCAGGAATAGATAAGAAGCAACATCCCAGGGGGAGAGCATTTCATAAATAGTCCCCATCAAAGTAGTCTAAGAAGAGCTCCATGGAATAATAACAGCTAAAATTTCAGGAAGGGAAAGGACAATTCCTCTAACAGAAAACTATAGAGGAAGAAGAATACCTGAAGCATTCAATAGCCAAGAGGTTGATGGAAGGAGAGAAGGCAGCAAGAAACGATGGTGGTAGAGGGAACATTAGCCATGATCATGTAAGCTAAGAAGACAACAGCACACTAAGTGATGAATGGTTAAAATCACAAAAAATATGTTTCGAGCTATATAACTACAAAGATCCATAGAGGATGATCATATTGTGCATCACACTGCAAGAATTAACAATGAAACACAATAAAGAAGGATGAGTGAGATAAATGTTTATCATCATTATATCATTACATCATTCATCAAGAGAAGGTTCCCTTGAGAGTAAAATAGTTAAATGAGTGATAAAACTAGAGTGGTGTTCCCTTTTAGATTCCTAGTAAAGAAATTGAACATGTCTTTCTGAAGATCATTATGTTAGAACAGTTGAATTGTATATAGAGCAGCAATGATTTTGGAGTAGTCCGAGAAAGGAATACGCAATGACATTCTTTTAAACCAAAATGACAGAATAAGAAAAAGGTTAATGATTCCAAGATCAGATTCAGTATATTTATGATTGTTGTTGAGAACAATCGAGAGCTCAAAAGTAGAAACTATGAAGGTTGTCTTAACTATAGGTGCATGTGCGAGCTAAAGTGAAATTACTTCTTGGTTTATCAAATTAGTATCAATTGGTATTTGGAACAAATAGCCTGCCTATCAGCAGAATACCAAGTGTCATTAGAGGATCAGTGGTATGGTACAGGTCCTCAGGATCATAATATTATGGCAAAAGTACATCTAGGTAGTATTCCCAGTATTATCTACATTATTAAAGCATGAAAAGGTCAATAACAGTGCTAAAGGATCATTATATTGAGCATTGAAGCAATATATATTTCTAGATATAATTGCATGAATTCCTCAAGTTGGTACATATATATATTCAAGGCATTTGTCTTAAGATAATTCATAAAAATGTGTGAAGTCTGCTTGCTGAGATTTCAATTAAAAAACTTGAAGATGTTTTTGCTGAAGATCATCATGACAGAACAGATAAAGTATCTGATGTATGAAGGACTAGTTGTGTTAATATTACATTTGAAGCTCAAGAGTCTATTATTGATCCATCTAAAGCCTACCTCAGCAGAAATGAATGGTAGGTATTTCACCATTGAAGAGAGGTTTATTATTCACATACATACCCGTTTATGTCTTAAATAAAATTGCATAGTTGATAAGTGAGGCTGGCCAATGCTTTGAATGTATCTAGCCTCAAGGGTTAGTTTAAAAGTACTCTGTGCAAGTACTAAAGTATTTTGGTCTCTTAGATTGAAAGATATTGTCCAATATTACAATAAGTTGTAAGTTCTAGTTTGATTCATTGTTCACATCAGTATCAAGGGCCTTTCGGCTATTAGTGTAATATCCCTGTCACCAGTCCAACACATATCACCACCAACAGGAAGTGATGGTCAACCTCAGCTAGAAAATATATATTGGCAACATAATATTTGAAAAGTTGTGTACTACAGATATTTATTTCATATGAAGATCATAATATGGAGTGAAGTATATTTGGAGAAAACTTTAAATGTTGTATGGTGCATTCTCAATATTTTGGTATTGTTCCAATGATGCATCCCTGATTATATAAGTTTTATTATATAATTTTGTTCTCTGAAGTGTTCTTATCATCACTTTCATCTTTATACAAGGGAAAGGAGTCTATGCTTTGGGATGGGATCAGCTTACATAAAAGTTCAATGATTCTCAAAGTATTCTACCAACAACTCTTGTACACTAGTGTGGAGTAGCAAGGTATAAAGTCAGAAGAATAATGCCTAAACACATCTCAGAGAAAGGAAATGCAAAGATAGAATCTACACTGGGAAATGTGCAACCCTTTGCCATTGATGTCAAAGGGGGAGGAAAAGTAAGTAGAAGAAGAAAGGCTCTTTTGAAAAGCAAGCAGAGGAGGTGTTTGGTCAATTTAGTGTGTCCTAAATTGCTACATTAATTTGTCAATCCGGGATTCGTAAGTTGACGAAGTGTGGCGCACTATATGTGCAAGATAACCTATCTCTTACTTTTTTGTCGTTTTTGTTTTTTTTCTTTTTATCTTGGTTGGTTTCCTAATGAAAATTCTAAAAGACAAGTGTGGTTATGATTGTTCAAGGCAATGATGTCCTTTATAATGATTTACCAAACTTTCAAACTTCAAAAAGATTTTGAAACATACAATGATAAAATTAGTTCCTAAAAGGAAATGAAATGTGCTACTATCCTAGTTAAACAAACAGTGAACTATTGATCATGAAAACCATTACCCTTGCTGCTGTCTAAACACAAAAGAAACTGTTACTCAAAGAAAAGATTGCAAGTAAAGTAAAACTAAAATCAAATTACATCAACTCATATTCTAACCCCTCACCATTAGTCTCGCTATGGCTTTCGGAGGTAATCATAAACAACTTGAGAAATCTGATATCTAATTTGCAGAAAAGTAAACTAATGTCAAATTACACACTCATACTTCAATCCCTCACCATTAGTCTCGCTATGGCTTTCGGAGGTAACTGAAAATGACATGAAAAAATTAATATCTATCTTGCAGAAAAGTAAACTAATATCAAACTATACATTCATATTTCAATCCCTCACCATTAGTCTCGCTATGGCTTTCGGAGGTAACTGAAAATGACATGAACAGTTTAATATCTAATCTAACTACTTAAAGCAAATGTGCAAGACTGAAATAAACAAAACAATGCTGGAATTAAACAAAAACTAAGAAAAAGAAATCAGCAGAAGGACAATATTGATTCCATGTCATTAGTCATTATAAAAAGATGTGCAAATGCCCGGGCTGTCTATTGTAATTTGAAACAAGAACACTAATCAGTTAACAACAACATAAAACATAAAAGATTATGGACAGAAGTAAAATGTAAATCATGAAGGATTATGAATAGAGATGAAATGTAAATACCATGAAAGATGTAATCTATATATACGTGAATGACTATAGCACAATGAACATAAAGAAATGAAGCATGAAACTATACAGTAGTACACAAAACCTCAGCGTGTGCAGGGGCCCTCTGCACAGACCTCGGGGAGCAGCTTTCAAATACAAATTACGCTTTTGAACAAGGTCTTCTCATATATTAAAATGCGGTCATAATAGAGAAACAATGTCACAACACAATGGCGACACAATTACATTACAGAGCTTCAGAATATCTAACTATTATGTGTATGAGAACACATTATTTATAACAGAGGGAGATATAACTAATTCCCTAAAGTCTGCGCTGGTAGAAGACACGTGAACCATCACGTCCAGAGATCTAGCATCATGGCCGCCGTGAGGATTAAATCTATGGAGAGTGGATGTTGGATTCGGCTTATGAAGCCGTTTACAGGTGTTGATGTGTCTCCCGTGTTTTAGAAACGTCCACGCAAATCTCCACGTGATGAGAAACAGAGTTCTGTCACCGTGGGACTCTACGGTTGACCACCACTTGGCCACCTTTGACCATAGCCTTCTTAGATGAATTCGACCGAGCCAATAGGACACGATCCATGTCCACGTCATTTTGAACTTGCCCATGTGGTCCGATTTTCCTGAAGATACCTGCAACATAGACTTTGACAAAATGGCTGCGGAAAGTTGCAGCAGCTGCGGAAAGTGACAAGATTCCGCAGCTAAATGAGCAAAAATCTAAATCAAACAACAGACATAAAACATAGTTAAAAACCATTTTAAAATCTATTTTACAATTAATAGGCAATGATATTGGTGACTGAGAAGGTCCAGGTGAATGAAAAAGGTTTGGAAAGGTGTATAAGAAAGATGCAGATTTGAGACTCAAGATACCCCCACTGTGAAGGTGTTGCATGTCCTCATGCAACCAAGATTTGGATAATCCTTCTTCAATTCATATGCCTTGACACTTCAGCCAGTACATCTAGTCCTCTTCTCCTCTTCCTTGGTGCTGCTAACATCCTGGGTTTCTTCATCAAGCATCTGAATTTGATATTAACCAATGCTCTACTTAACTTCTGGCATTTCTTCTTCAATTTTCTGTTCTTTTTCTGCCATAGTCGCAGATGTAGCATGGTATTGTGATGAATGATCTTGTCCAGTTTTCTTTGTTCCTTCAATGCCTCATTTTCATTTTGAATGTGTCTATTTAAAACCTCCAATTCAAAGACTTCTTGTTTCAATGATTGGACGAGATCTTCCTTTGCTGTGTGAGTCTAAGTGGATGAAGTGCTGGGACTCGTGGCTGCCCTTTCTAAATATTCTATATAATCATATACTTCTTGCTGCTTTGGGTCTATCTCAGGTGTTGTTTTTATTGGGCTATCCCCAAAATGCCGTGGAGGAGAATTGGCTTCAAAATCTGGCTGAAAAGGGCTCATGTCAACGTCTGGCTGAGAATGAGATGGACTATGTTCAATATCTGACTGAGAATGAAATGAACTATGTTCAATGTCTGACTGAGAATGAGATGGACTATGGCCAGCTGGGGATTTTTCAAATGTTTCTTCTCCCAAATCAATGAAATGGGGTCCTTTCGTTTGTGTTTTCCTCAACTTCCCTTTAAGTCTGGAACTTCTTCTTACACGCTGTGGACCACTATCTTTTCCTTTTTGTTTTTCTTTTCCCCTATTTTTGGCCATAGATGACTGTTCCTGAAGGTGAACTATTCTCTCAGATAACACTTGATGATCTTCTTCTGAAGAAGGAGTTTGATGCATAGCCTCAATACTTTTTCTCTCTTTTGATTTTATTGGCTTTTTACCTTTGGTTTCTTCCTTCCTCTTCTTTGACAGTCTCCCTTCTCCACTAGTTCTTTCAATTGTAGTAGTAGGAGTGCTTTGAGTTTCATCATTTTTTCTCTTTCTCCTACTCCTTCTTGATGTACTACCCTCAGAAATTTCTTGGGGTTCTTCAAAGAAATTTCTAATCAAAAATTGTTCCCATGTATCCTTTTTCTCTTTTAACTTTTTTTCAATCAAAATTTTCACAAGACCATGGTGATATAAATGTGGTTCTACATCCCCTAAATGCTTCTGAACGGTCACAGATATCTTCTTCAAACTATTTAATAAAAAGTATGGCAGATTGAGGGTTTGGTTGTCTAGAAAATTCATCAGCAACCGGGTATGATACATATACATTGACCCAAAACGGCCCTCACAGGTGATAAATTTTTTAATAACTAGCAGCAAAGTAGCCCACTCCTCTTTCAAAGCATGAACATGAATTCCCTTTTTAAAAATAGTTACATCCATACCTGGGTTACGCAGGATCATTCTCCAGGCTTCATCACTAATGCTTTTGTTCTTGAACCATCGTTCACCTTCTTGAGGAAGTTCTGTGGCAGCTGCTATGGATGCCTCATTCACCGTGAATTTAAGGTCCCCAATCTCTACCTCCGGGCCATTGAAAGACCTTGCAAACGCTTTTGTCACCTCTTTATGGTAGCCTCTAAACTTTTGGATGAACCGAAGCCACTTTGTCTTTTTCAATAAATCTCTAACTTGCGGGTATCCTTCCATAAATTTAGGTTCTTCTGGTTCTGTTCTCAACAACTAACCCATCCTTCTTTCTGCTCTTTTAAAACTTGTCTGCGTGAGGAGGGTTCAACGGAGGTAAGACGGCTAAATGAGCGGAAATGAGCACGATGACTGTAGGCAGATATCAGAGAATGGGTATACAGACTGTAGCGTAATAGACAACAAATGGGGTGAAGTGAAACAGAGAAGGGTTACGTGAGCACGGTGGAAATGCGTCTGTGAGATCAATAGAACAATAGGAGGAGTATAACACATCCGGCAGTGTTTAAAATTTAGTGGTTGCAGAGTAAATGTAAGCACGTTTATACAACGACTACGGATTTCATGCGACTGAAAGAAGCCGTAGTCAAATCAACCACGTTTCTTCATCACAGGTGGAGTATCGGAGAAAGAGTGAAGATCGGACGCTCGATTATGGACCGTTTGAAAATGAATGCAAGGATTATGGGCGGATCATATAGAGATCGTGGAATGGTTACAGAGTTTTTCAACACAATCATTGCACATAATGGAGCTATGGTTCATAACTATGTAAAAATGTGTTTTAAATTCTATTTGAAATAAATTTTACTCATACCTTGGAATTCTTGCCATTTTTCCTTGGTCTTCAATTAGTTTTTTCTCATTTGATGTCTTGAATGCCCCTGTCTTCATAATATGCCTTCATACCTGCATTCGATTTCATGATTGTGAAAATACATCTGACTGTACTTTCTTTTGAAAAATAGAGTGGTAGTTGCAGAATCTACTTCTGGCTGCGGAAACTGGTGTCAGCTGCGGAAACTGACACAGCTATTATTTGGGTGAATGGAAATAGATGGATGATAACTGACTGAATGAAAATGGTCATGAAAAAAAATGAAATGAAATGAAGTAAATGAAATGAATTGAAATGGAATGAAGTGGAGTGAGATGAACTGGAATGAAGTGGAATGGAGTGGGTGGTCACAAAACTTGTGAAATGAAAGAGAGATTTTTTTTTTTTTGGAAAATATAGGGTGTCAGGTGTCCCTGATTTTCACCCTACATTTTCTGTATAAGACTACCAATCAATGATTGGTTTTCAAGCTTATACAACAATTTTTTTTTCTTTTTTTTTCTTTTTTTTTAACTGAAAAGAACAAAGGCTAGGCTAGTAGAGAAGAAGAATTTTTCTGTACCAGCCTGATTGCAGAATTTTCTTGAAACATTTTGACAAATTCCTCTTTTGAGAGTGGCTTATGATAGACTTTTAATCTGTGGCCATTCACAATAAGAAGAGTTTGAAATTCATCAATGGTCTTGATTCTTACCGCTCCATTGCTAAAGATCTTGTCAATCTCATATGGCCCAAGCCAATGAGTCTGAAATTTTCCTTGAAAATCTTTAAACTTGCAATCAAATAACAATGCCCAATCTCCTTCTTGAAACTTCTTCTCTTTGATGTACTTGTCATGCTATTTAGCTCTTTGATATTGAACTAGATCAGTTTTTAAAATTGCTTCTTGTCTAATCTCATCTAGCTCATTCAATTGCTCCATTCTATGCTTTTGGGCTTCTGATAAGTCCATCCCCAACTGAACTGCTATCTTGAAGGTCTTGACTTGGAACTCAATGGGGAGCAAGACTTCTTTCCCATAAACATGTTCATAGGGAGAATGTCCTGTTGTATTTCTCCATGTAGTTCTGTAGGCCCACAAGGCTTCAGGAAGCCTTTCTGCCCAATCTCTTCTATGTAGATGAATAGTTTTGGTGATGATACTTTCAAGAAATTTGTTTGTAGACTCCACTTGACCATTTGCTTGCGGATGGTAAGGAGTAGATCTTCTGTGCTTGATTTTGTATTCTTCCATCAACTTCTCCACCAAGTTGGATGTGAATTGGCTTCCCTGATCTGTCACAATTTCTCTTGGAACACCAAAGCGAGTAAAAATATCCTCATAAAGAAAATTAACAACTAAATTTTCAGTAGCAGACACTAATGCTTTGGCTTCTACCCATTTAGTAACATAATCAGTACAAACCAATATATACTTCTTTTGTTTAGATGGTGGATTAATAGGTCCAATGAAATCTAAAGCCCATTTTTCAAAGGGTTCAATGAGCACCTGTGTTTGCAATGGCATTTCATTTGAAAGGGTAGGTTTCCCTACTCTTTGGCAGCTGTCACACCTTTTGACATATTGTTTTGCATCTTTGAAGAGGGAAGGCCAATAATATCCTAAAGAGAGGATTTTATAGGCCGTCCTTTTGTCTGCAAAGTGTCCGCCGCATGGCTCATCATGACATGCCTTAAGAATATCAGGCATTTCATCTTCCCTGACACATCTTCTGATCACAAGATCTGGCCCTGTTTTAAACAATTCGTTAGAAATCCATGAATATTTTGAACTCTCCTAAATAATCTTTCTTTTTTCACTTGGAAATAAATGTGGAGGCAGTTTCCCTGTAACCAAATAGTTAGCAATATATGCATACCAAGGAGTCTTAATAGTTACTGCAAACAAGTATTCATCAAGAAACTTATCCTCTACAGGAGAATCTTCTTTAGTATTCTGAATCCTAGACAAGAAATCAGCTACTGTATTTTGTTTCCTTGGTCTATCCAACACAGTAATATTGAATTCCTACAAAAGTAGGAGCCATCTTGTCACTCTGCCATTAGTAACAGGTTTGTTCATTAGATATCTAATCGCAGAATGGTCAGTATGAATAAAAGTTTCATAGCCTGTTATATAATGTCTAAACTTATTAATTGCATGAACAACAGCTAAAAACTCTTTTTCAGTTACAATATAGTTCAACTCAGTGGGAGTCAAATTTTTACTGGTATAGTAAATGGCATAAGGGACTAAATCTTTTTGACCCAACACAGCTCCTAGAGCTGTATCTGAAGCATCTATAGAAATATGGAAAGGGAGTTTCCAATTTGGTCCTCTCAAGATAGGTGCTTCAGATATTCTTGTTTTCAAAGTTTCAAAGGCTGATTAACAATCAGGATCCCATTTAAATTCACAGTCTTTTGTAAGCAATTTGAAGAGTGGAGATGCTATTTTAGTGAAGTTTTTTATAAATCTTCTATAGTAACCAGTAAATCCTAGAAAACTTCTAACATCTCTTTGACAATTTGGAATAGGAAACTTGGAGATGACTTCAACTTTTGATCTATCAACTTTAAACCCATCTCCTGAAATATGATGCCCCAAAACAATACATTCAGTAAACATCATAAAGCATTTTTCATGGCTTAATGAAAGGTTTGTTTCTTTACATCTTATAAGGACTTTTTCCAAATTTTCTAATGCCTCTTCAAATGAATTACCATAAACTATAAAATCATCCATATAAACCTCTACGCAATCATGGATTAGATCAGAAAAAATTCCTAGTACTGCTCTTTGGAATGTTGCGGGTGCATTACATAACCCAAAAGGAAGCACTCGATAGGCAAAAGTTCCCCATGGATAGGTGAATGTGGTCTTATCTTGATCTTCAGGTGCTACCTGAATTTGATTATAGCCACTAAAACCATCCAAAAATGAAAAGTACTTTTTACCTGCTAATGTATCTAATACCTGATCGATAAAAGGCAAAGGAAAGTGATCCTTCAAAGTTGCTTTGTTCAATTCCCTGTAATCAATGCATACCCTCCATTTACCATTCTTTTTAGGTACTATTACCAAAGGAGAAACCCATCGGCTATCTGAAATTGGATAAATGAAGTTTACATTGAGTAATTTTTGGAGCTCTTCTTTCACTATCTCCCTAAGATTTGGATTCATCCTTCTTTGAGGTTGTCTGATTGGTCTACTATTTTCCTCAATATAGATATGATGAATGCAATTCTTAGGATCAATACCTTTCATGTCAGTATACTCCCATGCAAATGCAGTAGAATGTTTTTGCAAGATTTTGGTTAGTTCTTCCTGTTGTGACTTTTCCAAATTTTTGTTGATATTCAATGTTTTTCCTGGAAAAATATCAATGATAGAACTACCAAACTCTTACATAGAGTAAAGAGACATTTGTCTTGATGATAAATATTCTATGTCAGGTTCCAACTGAAATTGTGTGGGGTCATATTCTGAAGATGTCTCAAAATTTTCTAATGTGTTCAGAATTTGACTATCCTCACTGATTTCAGAAATGGTAAAGACAGGTTGTATAATATCCACATCATCAACCCATTCATTGTCTCCTACTTCTGTGATTGCTTTTGCTGGAGGATACAAATTGAATTTCTTTGTTGAATTACCATTAGAAATGTACATATCCCCAGATCTACAACTAATGAAAGCATCAGTTGTGGCTAGCCAAGGTCTTCCTAAGATAAGTGGGTGTCCTCCTAGATTACTCTTGGGAGTCAAAATCATAAAATCTACCGGATATTCCCAAGAATCTAAGGAGACTGAAATATCTTCTAATACACCATCTGGTTTAATAATTGATCGATCTGCAAGTTGCAGTAAAGTAGGTGTAAAAAGAAGGTTAGGAAGTTTTAGCTGGTCCATAGTCTGTCTACTCATAATGTTGATAGTAGCCCCTAAGTTAATCAATGTGTTTGGAATTTCTATCCCATTTATATGTGTCTTGAAAATTGGACTTCCTGGATCTACATACTTCTGCATGGTAATTTTTCCCATCATAATATCTGCAATTTTTCCTACCAGGTGGATTCTTCTTGTGTCTTTTAGTTTCCTTCCCGGTCTTTTGAAACTCAACTCCTTTATTGTTTTTGCTAGAATAGGAATCTCTCGAATGGCTTGTAGCAAGGGAATCTTGATACAAACATTCTTTAATTCATCTAGAAAATCATAGTTAGGCAACAAGATTTGTTTTTCCACCCCTTTATCAATTTGTAATCTTTCAGGAAAAGGCAGTGTAGATGAAGATGCAGGTTGCTCAACTATAGGAGTTGTGGGTGTTAACTTTTCTTTCTCTTTTTGAATGTTTGAGTTTTGAAGAGATGCTTCCTCAGAACTTTTATTGGCTTCAAGAGAGTCCTCCTCAGAGGTATCTTGCTCTTGGACATCTATAGAAGGTTTTTCTAAAACTCTACCAGATCTGAGTTGTACATCATTGAGAGGAACAATCATATAGGTAGGAATTTTTTGTCCTTCTATCATGTAAGTATTCTGAGGATTTTTATTGTTAGGATTTGGCAATGGCTGAGCTGGAAGTTGATTTGTCTTTTGTTGGTATGGAAGCATGAGTTGAGGATTTGGATTTTGCTAAGAAGGTTGTTGTGGAAATGGCAATGAAAGTTGTGGATTTGGGTTTGGAAGTTGTGGAGCTTGTTGATTTTGAAAAGATGGAGGATATTGATAAAATTGAGCAAATCTCCCATAAGGATTTTGCATTCCTTGTACCCATGGTTGATATGGATTTTGATGTTGGGGCCAAGGTTGTTGCCAAGGATTCCAATTTGGTGGGGTTTGAAGATTCATAGGGTTGTTAAAACCTTGAGTTTGTTGTCCCTGCCAAGGTCTTCTTGCAACAAAACAGAGAGATTCTACTGAATTTGGGTCTTCTTGAAAGACAGCTTTGAGTCCAGGAATTGAAGGACAATCCTTGGTCTCATGATTCTCTGAGAAAATTATACATGTTTCTACAAATTTTTCATCCAAGGGACATTCCCTTAAAGCATGTTTCTTCCTACATTTCGGACAAAAGATGGCTAGAGCATCTGTTTCTGCTTTCTGCTTGTTTTGGATCTTAAGGGTGTCTAGTTTTTCACTAAGGCTCCCTAAGATATCAGTTTTGAATTCATCAAGCATATTGCCAATCTCTGCCCTACTTACTGATCCAGTTGCAGATTTGTTAGCCCTGATAAGAGAAGGATCCCTAGGCCCTTTTCCTGTTTTAGATTTTCCTCTTGAGAGATGGACACATAGTTCTGTTATGTCACGAAGTGGAAGTTGAGAAATGTCTCCTTTCCCCATCATGTTTAAATATCTATCCATTCATGTCTAATGGATTTTAATATGAGGGCTTTCAAATTTTCTTCATCTAAGTTGCTCATCTTTTCTCTTTTTAAGTTGTATTGAAATCTTTCAAGTAAATCTTCCAAATTTTCATCTTCTTTTTGCACCATTTTGAATACCTCATCCTTGTGATTGGTGGGCATACAATAATCCAAGTATCTATCCAAAAATGTTTGTTTCATATCATTCCAAGTCCTAATAGATTGGGTGGCTAATCCCATGAACCATTTCAAAGCGGCTCCCTTCAATGTTGAAGGAAACAATTTGAGTTTTTGAGAGTCTTCCATATAATCATAGGTTCGGCACACAACTTCAAACTCAAACAAAAATGTTTCAGGATCCTCACTTCGCAATCCATAAAAGTTGGGGAGGACAGATGGTGAGATATTTTTCATTGTTGTATGATTTTCCTCATCAACTATAGGGAATCCAAACAAGTTTTCTCCTTCCCTATTTCTTCCATTATTACCTTCACCATTGTTGTCTCCATTGTTTCCTCCTCCTCTACCTCTACCTCTACCTCCAAATCCATCTATTATTTCCTCTGCCATGATAGTTTCTTTAGAGTCCTCAAAGTCCTCTGGTTCTTTTATCAAGGGAGGATGAAAGGGAGTCTTTTCCTTTTCTTCTTCAGGTGATTCTACTTCTTTGATTACAAGATACTCTCCTGTAGAAGTAAAGGAAGGATCCTTTTCTAAATGAGATTTAGTAGGTGGTATAGGAGAATCCTCTAATTCAGCTGTTCCTTGAATTCCAAGAATCTTAAGGCTATGGGTAGATGGTGGTGAATCTTTTCTATGCCTTGAAGAAGATGGAGTTGTGAAAATCGAACTTTTGGCTTTAGCTATAAACCTTCCCCTAGAATCTCTTGCTCTATGCATGTCATTTTTTATTTTTATTTTTTTTAAGTTGGGCTAATAATTCTCTTTCTGATCTTCTAGGTCACACTAGGTGCAAGAAGAGAGCATACTTAAGAAATTATCGAACCAATAACTCTCTTTTCTGATCCTCCATATCACACTAGGTGCAAGAGGAGAGCATACTTCAAGAAGTTACCAAGTTTTTCCCTTCTTTTTATTGATTTTTTTTTTTTTTAAGAAATTGGCTACCTAGTTACACTTCCCCGGCAACGACGCCAAAATTTTTGGTCAATTTAGTGTGTCCTAAATTGCTACATTAATTTTTCAATCCGAGATTCATAAGTTGACGAAGTGTGGCGCACTATATGTGCAAGATAACCTATCTCTTACTTTTTTGTCGTTTTTGTTTTTTTTCTTTTTATCTTGGTTGGTTTCCTAATGAAAATTCTAAGAGAAAAGTGTGGTTATGATTGTTCAAGGCAATGATGTCCTTTATAATGATTTACCAAAATTTCAAACTTCAAAAATATTTTGAAACATACAATGAGAAAATTAGTTCCTAAAAGGAAATGAAATGTGCTACTATCCTAGTTAAACAAACAGTGAACTATTGATCATGAAAACCATTACCCTTGCTACTGTCTAAACACAAAAGAAATTGTTACTCAAAGAAAAGATTGCAAGTAAAGTAAAACTAAAATCAAATTACATCAACTCATATTCTGGCCCCTCACCATTAGTCTCGCTATGGCTTTCGGAGGTAATCATAAACAACTTGAGAAATCTGATATCTAATTTGTAGAAAAGTAAACTAATATCAAATTACACACTCATACTTCAATCCCTCACCATTAGTCTCGCTATGGCTTTTGGAGGTAACTGAAAATGACATGAACAATTTAATATCTATCTTGCAGAAAAGTAAACTAATATCAAACTATACATTCATATTTCAATCCCTCACCATTAGTCTTGCTATGGCTTTCGGAGGTAACTGAAAATGACATGAACAGTTTAATATCTAATCTAACTACTTAAAGCAAATGTGCAAGACTGAAATAAACAAAACAATGCTGGAATTAAACAAAAACTAAGAAAAAGAAATCAGCAGAAGGACAATATTGATTCCATGTCATTAGTCATTATAAAAAGATGTGAAAATGCCCGGGCTGTCTATTGTAATCTGAAACAAGAACACTGATCAGTTAACAACAACATAAAACATAAAAGATTATGGACAGAAGTAAAATGTAAAGCATGAAGGATTATGAACAGAGATGAAATGTAAATACCATGAAAGATGTAATCTATATATACATGAATTACTATAGCACAATGAACATAAATAAATGAAGCATGAAACTATACAGTAGTACACAAAACCTCAGCGTGTGCAGGGGCCCTCTGCACAGACCTCGGGGAGCAGCTTTCAAATACAAATTACGCTTTTGAACAAGGTCTTCTCATATATTAAAATGCGGTCATAACAGAGAAACAATGTCACAACACAATGGTGACACAATTACATTACAGAGCTTCAGAAGATCTAACTATTATGCGTATGAGAATGCATTATTTATAACAAAGGGAGATATAACTAATTCCCTAAAGTCTGCGCTGGTAGAAGACACGTGAACCATCACGTCCAGAGATCTAGCATCATGGCCGCCGTGAGGATTAAATCTATGGAGAGTGGATGTTGGATTCGGCTTATGAAGCCGTTTACAGGTGTTGATGTGTCTCCCGTGTTTTAGAAACTACCACGCAAATCTCCACGTGATGAGAAATAGAGTTCTGTCACCATGGGACTCTACGGTTGACCACCACTTGGCCACCTTTGACCACAGCCTTCTTAGATGAATTCGACCGAGCCAATAGGACACGATCCATGTCCACGTCATTTTGAACTTGCCCATGTGGCCCGATTTGCCTGAATACACCTGCAACATAGACTTTGACAAAATGGCTGCGGAAAGTTGCAGCAGCTGCGGAAAGTGACAAGATTCTGCAGCTAAATGAGCAAAAATCTAAATCAAACAGCAGACACAAAACATAGTTAAAAACCATTTTAAAAGCTCTTTTACAATTAATATGCAATGATATTGGTGACTGAGAAGGTCCAGGTGAATGAAAAAGGTTTGGAAAGGTGTATAAGAAAGATGTAGATTTGAGACTCAACAGGAGGAAAGACAAGACAGTTCTTAGAATGAAAGGGGGAGGAAGTCCTGTAGGAATTATTGGAGTATTTCCATCAATGCCAAATGGGGAGACTGTTGGAAATATTGTTGTTGATGGCAAAGGATCACAAAGGAGCATCACCAGAACCAACAATAATGCAAAGGCAACATAAAGGCACCAAATGAAGAGAAGGAAGCAAAGGTAGGAGAGAAGTAGCAAAAGTAGAGAGGCAGTGAATGTAGAGAGGAAAGGAATGTAGCAGAGGCAGCGAATGCAGCTAAGAAGGTAACAAAGGTAGTAAGGCGACAGAGGCATAAAAGAATAAGAGATAGCAGAGGCAGCGAATAAAGCAGAGAGGCAACAAATTTCTTTAGCGCACAACAAAATGCTATATGATTTTCAAGACACTTCGAGGACCAGAGATCTTACACATAACAGAATTAAGAAGATGCAAGAGCCGAGAGGAAGAGGCCAATTAAACAAAGATGATTTAGCCAAGAGAGAGAGGCGAGAGCAGAGAGATAGAGATGGCTTTAATCAGTATGAAAAGGTATATGTCGAGTGTGATAACTCAGGATGAGATTCTATAACAAAGAAAAGCTGAGGAACAAGCTCAGGAGGAACATCGTGGAGAAACCAGAGTTACAGAGCGCAACAGTATAAAGAACAGAAAAATCAACTAAGTCAAAGAATTATTTTAAGAATTCCAAGGAAGGTGAGTGGACCATCAGGATTAGATCACAAAAGTGAAGACGAGAGATGAACGACAAAGATCGAATCACACCAGGAGTGATTTTCCAAATCGCAAAGTTTAGCGGTTAAGTGTTAACGCCGTCACAGGGTAATTTATTCTGTGTGATATGTGAAGTGGAGAAGGGACATGTATTGGCATCGCGCAATATCACAGATCGCATGAAATAGAGGTTAACCACTAAGTTAAATGGTTTTAAGTTGTGAATTGTGAAGTATGAGCAGTGATGTGGCAATGACATGGGGATAGCAGTAAGGCGACCGCAAGTTGATTTTAAAGTTTTACAATGTGAAATGGAGGGACACATTTCGACCTTGCGCAACATTGCATCCCACAAGAAATAGGGTTTAACTTCAAGACATCCGAAGGTATGTTGTTTTTATTGTGATGCGATAAGGATCAAACGATGAGATTCGATAAAGGGAGTCCACTTTTCAGCACTGCGCATGAGCGCATATCGCAGATCGAATGGTTTATGGTTTATTGCTATTGATAGAGTGGGAAACCTGCAAGCAAGTATTTGCGATGAAATGTGACTGGTTAAAGGTAATGTGGGACCCGATAGCCCTGTTCCGTGTATGTTCTATACGCGTTGATTTATTGCTATGAGTATGTTATGTTAATATGTGTTTTTTGATCACAAAACATATGGATGTTTATAAAACTTGGATTTTTAATCCTTTGCATGTATAAAGGGAGTTATGTGGGTCATACCCCACAGGTTACAAGGAAAGAGATGAACACAGAAAAAAGGAATAGGAGCCCGTGCATAACAGTGTTGTGGAAATAAGGCAAATGAAAAGGATCAGGCTAAAATGGGCATTTATGCAACAAATTTGGAATATAACGGTGAAAACATGAAAGAGAAAAGGACAGCTAGCAGAAGAGGACAAACGCACAACAAAGCAAAGAAACTGAAAGTTATGAGTAAAATAATTGATTTTAACTGTAAATGTATTATTTATTTTATATTGTTTTTGATGCAAAGGCAAGTCTCTGTAGGCAAAGAAAAACTCCAATTAAATACTAAAATGAGTATATAGTGTTGTAACATCCAGAAATGTTGAGCGAGGAAATGAGAAGGTGGAAGGCAAAGAGTCATACCTGTTCATTTCATATTCCCATATGGAATGCAAACATCTATGAAATGATCTCTATAAATGATGTTATTGTGATATGCATAAAGAGGTTACAAAGTGGAAGAATAAGAAAGAGTAGATAGAGAGGCTCTGAAGATCCAAAGATGATATAAAGCAGATTTGAAGGCTGGAAGGACAACAGAGAAGGAGTAAAACATAGCTGATTTCCAAGTAAATCAGCATATGATATTTTTAATAGTGTGAGGAAGTTGGTGCTTCCATATGCAGTTGTAGCTTGATATATATCCAATTGTAGTTGGTTGAGGTAGGAGCTTCTTGTGGGTTGTAGCCTACAGAAAATACATGGGAGTTGGTGCTTCCATTTCAAGTTGTAGCTTAATAGATGCCCAGTTGGAGCTGGTTGATGTAGGAGCCTCTTGTTGGTTGTAGCCCGCAGAAAATAGATGGGATTTGGAGCTTCCTTGCAATTTGTAGCTTGCAGAATTTGAGGTAGTAGCCTCTTGTAGGTTGGAGCCTACAGACAATTAGTGGTGAGAGGGAGTTGGAGCTTGCCTTTTCATCACAAAAATAATAATATGTGGTTTTCTCCCTTATGGGTTTCCACTTATATCTGTTGTCTATGTGCATGATGATTATGTGTTTATATTCTGTATTTAATCTGCTTAACACCTGATGCTCACATATTAAGATTGATGGTTCGTTATACATTAAGTTGATCATGAAATGAAGGTGTAAATAAGTTTTAAAATAAAGTTTCAAAAGACCATGAATGTGTTAAATTGATTGACCCCTCCTCTCACTTTAAATAAGGGTTCAGCAATTGGTATCAGAGCCAGTTCCTTCTGTATTAGTTTAACAACTAGCAGGAGATCTTAGGTCCCCACGATGGCTAGCCTAGAAGGATGCTCAACAAATAAATCCCCTTTGTTTATTGGAAAAAACTATACCTACTGGAAAATAAGAATGAGGACGTACATAATGTCTCTAGGATTAGAATTTTGGGTTGTTGTGGAAGATGGATATTCTCCAAAGGTTACTGACACAAATAAAGAAGATAAACAAGGTTTTATAGCTAATGCAAAGGCAATGAATGCACTCTTGAGTGGTCTATGTGAGTCAATATTCATCAAAGTAATGCATAGTAAGACTACCAAAGAAATATGGGATACATTACAAAATATCCATGGGGGAGATAAAAAGGTGAAGATGGCCAAACTGCAAACCTATAGAGCTTAGTTTAAAAATGTAAAAATGAATGAAGATGAAGATGTAGCCAGTTTCTTCTTAAAGGTTGCGGAAATTGTGAATAACATGATAACTCTATTAGAACCCATTAAGGAATCTGTGATAGTGCAAAAGATATTTAGATCTTTACCATCTAGTTTTAAACCTAAGGTTTCGGCCATAGAAGAAACATCAAACTAAGAAACCTTGACCACGAATCAATTCCTTGGAAACTTGACAGCTTATGAGATGAGACCTCCATAAGGGAAATCAAATGTGATGGAGGCAACCTTTAAGGTAGACAAGTGCATGAAAGAGAAGGAAGATACATGTTCATGCTCAAATGAAGAAGAGGCCAAATTTGTTAGAAGATTGGATAAAGGCACAGGTAAATATAAAGGTAAAATTCCATTTAAGTTCTTTAACTATGGAAGAGTGGGGCACTATGCATCTAAATGTCCTTATAAGAAAATGGATATTCAGTCAAGAGGGAAAGAGAAAGAAAATTTCAGCAATAGGCCGAAAGGGAACAGATTTGATCGAAGATCATTCTATATTCAACAAGACATCAGTGCATCTGAAAGCTCAGATGAATCCCCCAATGAATAAGGAACATCAAAATTCATTTTGATGGCCAAGGTAGAGCTTGAGGTTTATGCTCATCAAGATAGCAGTGCATCTAAAAGCTCAGATGAATCCTCAAATGAAGAAGGAACCTGTGAATTTGTGTTCATGGCCAAGGAAGAACCTAAAGGATTCCTTTTGGAAGATGAGGAAGAAGGTGAGGTAGATATTGAGGGGGAGCTAAGGAGTGCCCTAAAGGAAATAGACATACTTAGACTCAAGTACAGAAAACAGAAATACATTCACCTGAAATATGTAAAGGAAGAACCAGATTCGGAAAACCTCATTCAGTTGAAAGTAGAACTTGAAGAAGCTAAGAAGGTGGAGGAAATTCTGCTAAAGCAAATTAAAGATAAAAATCAGGAGTAAGAGAAATTGGAAGAAGAAGTAGTATGCCTGAGAAAGAAACTATAAAATGCCCAAAGGGAATTATCTATGAACACTCCACGAATGAAAATATTTGAATAGTTGGACAAAATTCTAAATTCTCAAATATCTCCTCTCATAAAGGTTGGGATAGGCTATGAAGGAGAAACAAGTAAGTCCAAGGTAGAAGATAACTGAAATATCATTTTTGTAAAAGCTGTAAAGGATAATGAAGCAACTCAAAACATTCCTACAGAAGTAGAAGCTAAAAATAACATGATTTGCAATGAAGTAAACAGAAAGAAGCAACAACCTCAAATGACAAAGAAATAAATTAAGAAACATTGAGCTAAAAAATGCTCATACACTCCTGAATATGAATCGAATAAATTCGAAAGCTGTCAAAAGAGGTTCTTTCCTCCTATGAGAAGTGTCACTTGTTTTTCCTACCACAAACCTCGACATATTGCAGCATACTATAAGTCAAATAAAATCCAATCCAACCAACTAAAGATGCAGCTAATGAAAGAACTACCTCATGCAAACAAATGGAGAATACAATATATCACCAGGTACACAAATCATTTCCATGTATACTGTTTTTCATGCAATAAATTTGGACATAAATCTGTTGAATGTAAATTGTGTTAAAAAGGGGAACAAAATGCCATGCATCAACTCAACTTTCTTAGGTAAAATAAGATGTTATTCATGCTACAAGTGTGGTCACAAAGAAAAATACTGTAAGCTACCATATACATTAAAGAAACTCTAGACATATGATGGAATCCAATCAAATCAGACAAAATTGTGAATCAAAAGGAAGTGCAGACATTATGAAGAACCCCAATAAAGTATGGAAGGAAAATAGAAATGGGGCGCCTGTTACCTCAATAACATAATGAATCCATCATAGTCTCAGGGGGAGCTGCTCTAGGAAGCAACACAAATATCCAGCCAACAATAGATAAGAAGAAACATCTTAGGGGGACAACAGTTCATAAATAGTTCCCATAAAATTACTCTAAGAAGGGCTCCATGAAATAAGAACAACTAAAATTTTAGGAAGGGAAAGGATAATTCCTCTAACAGAGAACTATAGAGGAAGAAGAATACCCCAATCATTTAATAGCCAATAGGTTGATGGAAGGAGAGAAGGAAGCAAGTAGCCCTGATGGTAGAGGGAACATCAGCCATGATCATGTAAGCTAAGAAGACAATAGCACACTAAGTGATGAATGGTTAAAATCACAAAATTTATGTTTCGAGCTATAGAACTGGAAATATCCATAGAGGATGATGACACTGTGAATCACACCGCAAGAATTAACAATGAAACACAATTAAGAAGTATGAGTAAGAGAAATTTTTATCATCATTTTTGGGCTAGAACTGTAATCTACAGATAAATTACGCTTCCCTAGATAGGTGTTAGTCTAGAACAACAAGTGAAAGACTATACTACCATTTCTCCTAACTTAGAATAGATACACAGAGAGGATTGGAAGCTTACTTGTTTCATTCGCTTCCAAATGGCTCCTTTCTGTCGCTTCCACTGCAGCTTCAAATTCAAGCGGTTTGTGAGCTGAATGCTTCCTGCAAGAAAGAACACTGAAACAACAGAAGATGAAATAATATAGATATCTATTCAAGCTAGTTAGCTAAATCCGTTAAGCATAAACTACATTCATCAACCAAGATCTTACAATATGGAAAATCAAAGTTAACATAGATGCATGTAGGGAAAAACAAGAATTACTCTTTATTGATGACAGAAGGAGAGGTTACAACCTAGTGACTGATTTGAAGTGACCTTCCAGCAGAGTTCCCAAATCTCATCACAGCATAAATCTCTCTAGTAGAAGCTCCACAAATCAAACTCTCAATTGAAAATTATCCAACATTTCTCTACTCAAATTATTCCTCCTCAAACACTTAGGTCGGTGTTCAATTTGTAGATGAACTGTAGGTTGTTTTGCAATCAATAGCTTTCCAAAAATAGGCAAGACATGTTTCTAGTCATGTAGATGTCAATTGGACACTTGGATCCAAAGCTTGACACATGTGAAATCTTCTAGAAGGCACTGGCCAAGTGGAGATTTTGGAACAATGAGAATTTCGCTCTCAATGTGACCAACACACCCTGAATGTCAGGAAGTGCTTTGCAGAGCAGCCTTGCATGGGTCTACCTACATATGCAACACACTTAGGCCCCTTAGAGCCTGCGTTGGTGAGTTCTCATATGTTATACAATAAGCTTCAAACCATGGAAACCCTTGCTTGATGAAAGTCTTGTTTGATTTGTCTTTTTTCTGTCTTAGGGCATATAGCAATTGAGATGATAGGGAATGATAGACCCTTGATCATTGGTCCTGGAGATGATTCCTAGTTAACCAGGTCATTGGGAATGGTGCCCAAATTGACCTATAACAATTACCCCCTAAAGCATGAGATCCAAATAATAAGAACATTTCATTGAGATGCTTTACACTGCGATGAGCCTGGAAACAAAGTGGAATGGTCACTTGCATCAATCTTACAATACATTACATCATGATATATCCTCTATTGATCATAATTTCTGAGGGTAGGCACTCCCATAGTCAGCACATAAAAAAATCTAATAACATGTACAAAATTCAGAAAGTCGTCTACATTGGAATGTTGCCCAGATGCAGACATGCATACAGATATAGGTCCATGTTTGGATGACAATTTGTATGTAAGGTCACAGTAGAGATGATGTGTACGAAAATCCTAAAATCACAGCCCAGATGGCTGAAACTAGATCCGGGGTCTTCTTATCTCATTCACTCGATCATTCGGGTAAAAGTCTAGCCATGCGAATATATGATTTGTAGTCGAACATGGAAAGACATCGTTTGATTACCAGCCAATGATGTGAGCTGTTAACAAACGTGAGAGAACCATCATTAATTTCAATGTCCCTCAAGGTACTGCAGTTCATTTCATAAGGCGTGAATAGATGATTTGATGTCGAATGCCAAACAAAATCTTTCGGTCAAAAGTCCAGAAGCGAGGATCTTGTCGATGTTGTAACAAGCATCATGGTACTGGAATTTGATGTTTCTAAGTGAGCTTCCTGGATATTGATTTGTTGTCAACAGGAAGTCATCTTATTGAAAAACTAGAGTTACTGATTTCGGAGACAAGGGTATGACTTGATATAGCAATTTTCAGGGATGACGGTCATGAAAATGAAGGTTTATGAGTATTACAGATGGATGAGTTTTTAATCACTGGATTACTTCTCTTGAACATATCGGCGACACTGTGATGAGTTGGTATGATTGACCCAAAACCGAAGTGAAGGTATGATGAACCATAGGTGTGAATGAACCGTCAAGATGATTACCCAACCTAAACAGTCATGGACATGGAGTGAAAGAAGTGTCATGTTCAAGAGCGACTTGCTACCAAAAAGAAAATTTGCTTGCTTTTCCCAAATTTTCCCCAGTCATTTGTTGACCAGTACCTCTTTATTTTTTAACAAGCTTGAGGAAGATAACATTTGCTTGATCTATAATTCAACCCTTTGTGCGAATAAAGTATTGCTATTTAATAATTTAACAAGTCTAGCGATGAATGAAACTTGATTCTTGCCATGATCGACAAGCCCGTCGCTATTTTATGTTTTAACGAGCTTAATGACAGTGATAGCCTGGTCCTTTTTCATATTTAGAGAGTCTGAAAAAGAGGACGAAAGAGAACTCCAAAAGTAATTTTTCATAAATTTGTCTCTCAGATCTAAAAAAGTGTAAAATAATATCTAAAAGAACCTCTTTGGTCATGTTTAACCAAGGTATTCCTTCGTAAATAATCCATCTCAGTCTGGAAAAGGGTTAAACTTATACTGAGTAGATATCAATTCATTTACTTTAACGAGCTCGAAATGACAAGTGCTCGACAATTTTTTCACATTATTGGAGTCTGAAAAGAGCTAAAAGAAGACTCCAAGGGTTCCTTTTTCGTTGTTATCGAAGCTCAAAAAAGAGATAAAAGTGCGCTTCAAATCCTTTTTCGTTTTTAACAAAACTCGAAAAATAAGGAGAAAAAGTATGCTTTGTGGTCAAATCATTCTTAAAATAAATCTACACGACTAATATGTTCATCAGTTGTAAAACCTGTTTAGAACAACATCCAATGGATTAAAAATACCTATTTCATGATAAAAACATAATAAAACTATAGTCATAGAAATAAAATTAACTTGAAAATAATTAAATGACTATTAAAATTAGTTTCCCTATTCATTTTTACCATTCCATAGTTACCATTTTCATTTTGGAGCTCTGAACCTGATTTTGCCTCCGAACTTCAACGATCGATTTCATGCAATTGGTAAGAATGTTTTTAATTCCCCCTACAAGAGTTGGTGCCTCGCAAGCTTCATTTCATTCACCTAAGTAGACTACTGGTTACTAATAGTTGGATGGAAAGAAGGTTCATTTAAGAGATCAGATGGAAGACTCGTCGTAATTAGGAGAGGATTTGTTTCATTTTTTAACGAGCTTGACACAAGAAAATAACTATGCTCATGACCTGTTTCATTTTTTAACGAGGTTGACACAGTAAAAGAACTTTCCTCAAAGGCACGTGTTTCTTTTTTTAACGCAGTTGACACAAGAAAAAATAAGTATCCTCATAAATTTGTTTCATTTTTTAACGAGGTTGACACAGAAAAAGAACCATCCTCATGGGAACCTGTTTCATTTATCAAGGTTGACATAGGAAAAGAACCGTCCTCAACACCTGTTTCATTTTTTAATGAGGTTTACATAGGAAAAGAACCATCCTCATAGTGCAGTTAGAGTAGTGAGTGTGTGCTGGAAAAGACATAGTCTAACAGAATCATCATTTAAGGAGTTTGATGAGCACCATAAATGATAAGTTATAACATGCGTTGACGGGTCTTCTCCAAGGTTTTCATTGAATTTTGGAATTTCTGAGGGTAAAATATGTGGTATCACCAGCCACCAAGGATAGGAACCAGATAGGATTCTAGATGATGACATGGGTGAAGTCAATGGACAAAAAATTGAAGATGAAGCAACAGTAGATACTATCGCAGCTGAAATAGATGGTTCAGTCTGGGATGTTATCTTAGCCATGGTCAAATGACCCAATGTATACCCTATATAATCTATGAGAACTCAAAGTGAAACAGGATCAACAAAAGCAGAGGAAACGATTGAGGAAAAGACTGGTACAGGTAAAGGTCTCCCCAAAAATGGGTTGGACTTAAAGGTGTATCAGGTTGTGGGATTTCTTCAATCGCAATTAAACCAGGAGGAAGAACTTCACTATTAGGCTCAAAATATATTTCAGACGGTTAACTGTGTGATATAGGAGTTTCAATGGCTACAGATACTTGTGGAGTGACCAAGGTAGGAACAACTTCTAGTTGTTCAGGATTCAGATTTTTTGGCAAAGAAGAGACAGGATCTGGATCAATTTTTGATTGAACAACGTCGGGTCCAGGAGATATGGTCTCAGAAATTGAATGGATCCTAAACACGGGTAGTTTTGAAGACTCCGTTTCTACAACAGTAAATGAACCGAGATGTGTGGAAACAATTTGAGCTAAGTCTGGTTTAAATGATGATGTTTCGCCAGAGGTACGAATTGTACTTGATTCGACAGATCGTGATCGCCTTCGCCTACCAGAAGTAACTTCCAGCGGTAAAGGTGGTTTTAAATCTAATCTACACAAACGACAGGGGGTAGGATTGTGTTCTTCCATGATTACTGATTTATTTTATCCAAAAACAAATAAACAAAAAGAGGGTAATGCTAGGAAAAAGGGTTTACCAAGAAACTGTGAACTGCAAAATACCTCCTGGCGAACCAAGAAGTACGGGCAGGTAATCTCCCCGAATGTTGTGTTCGGTATATCACAATTTTAGGGTGGCCGACTCAGTTCACAATGTTTGGATAGCACCTAAAAGTTATCCTCCCAAATATACCCGAAGGTACGTGGAGGCCCAAGTCTGTATTAGCGTTGTCTGATGCAAAACCCCACAGTGAGAGCACTCCTTTATACTTGTCGTACTGTAACACTGCCCAATATACCCGAGACTACGTGGATGAGCTACGATATACTTACGTATGTGGAGTGAGGTATCACATTCGGAATGTATCGCAGACAAGTTAACGACAAATGCTATGTTTTACGACGCTAGAACACGTCTCTAGTCTAGACCTTATAAATATTATCGTTAATGTTCCAAAGCGCTGTTAAGTAAATTGAGATTTATTTTATGTTGATCTTGCTTAAAAATTTTCCTTTCAGGTTCACCACAATGATGTATATGAAATTCCTAAAATGCAAGCTAAGAATGATAAACAAACTTTCACTTTCAGCCTTTTCAATGAAGAACCTAGCTACTAAGGTAAGAGAATTCTAGTTTTTTGGAAAGAGAGAAAATAATTTGTGAGAAAAATCAATGAACAAAAACAAAATCAATGAATCACAAACTAAATGAAAATTTCCTAATGTTCTGTTTGCAAAAAACACACAATCCTACATGCAAATGAAAGTTTTTATTTTCATTTTCCTTAATGATATGAATGCAGAAAAGAAACTAGGTGCACTAGATCAATAATCGAAATTCTTTTTAATTTTGAGAAATGAAGAATACAAACAACAATTTCTCTTTTGAAGGAAAAATGAGGATTTCAAAAACAATTTCTCTTATCAAGGAAATGAAGATTTTATGACAATTTCCTATTTTGAAAGAAAACGCTTCTTAATGCAACCATAAAAAATACTTTGAAATCAACTTGTCAATGATAAAGAGAAACTTTTCTAAAAAAACATTGAAAAAAATTTTAGCCAAAGGAGGAAGAAATATATAGAGTCACTGGTCAATTGAGCATCAAAATTTTCAGAACACAGCAGCAAACAAAACTGAAGCAAGTAACAAAGTCAGATTCAAGGGAATTTGGTCCCTTTCAGGAGCCAACGCAATCTCCAAAGGGAGACAGTGCTCTGCAACGTAGGCTTGGAAGGGAGATAGTGTGCTGCAAAGCACTGTGCCTTGACTAAGGGTGCGTTGGGCATAGTAGACAAGGAAAAATACTACTGTTTGGCTCACTTTCTTTGAAAATTAAGCTTTGAAAAAGTCTAATCTTTATGTGTAATAGCTACTGGGTGGATTTAGAATCAAATCGGAGACTAAAACACCTAGAATTAAGAGAAATTCTCCCCAGTGGAGTCGCTAGTTTGTTGGGCCAGAATTGTAATCTACGGATAAATTACGCTTCCCTAGACAGGTGTTAGTCTATAAAAACAGGTGAAAGACTATACTACCATTTCTCCTAACTCAAAACAGATACACAGAGAGGATTGGAGGCTTACTTGTTTCAATCGCTTCCAAATGGCTCCTTTCCGTTGCTTCCACTACAGCTTCAAATTCAAGTGGTTTCTGAGCTGGATGCTTCCTGCAATAAAGAACACTGAAATAGCAGAAGATGTAATAATATAGATATATATTCAATCTAGTTATCTAAATCAGTTAAGCATAAACTACATTCATCAACCAAGATCTTACAATATGGAAAATCAAAGTTAACATAGATGCATGTAGGGAAAAACAAGAAGTACTCTTTATTGATGATAGAAGGAGAGGTTACAACCTAGTGACTAATTTGAAGTGACCTTCCAGCAGAGTTCCAAAGTCTCATCACAACATAAATATCTCTAGCAGCAGCTCCACAAACCAAACTCTCAATTGAAAATTCTCCAACATTTCTCTACTCAAATTCTTCCTCCTCAAACACTTAGAGCTGTGTTCAATTTATAGATAAACTGTAGGTTGTTTTGCAATCAATAGCTTTCCAAAAATAGGCAAGAAATGTTTCCAGTCATGTAGATGTCAAATGGACACTTGGATCTGAAGCTTGACAAATGTGAACTATTATAGAAGGCACTGGCCAAGTGGAGATTCTAGAACAATGAGAATTTTGCTCCCAATGTGTCCAATGCACCTTTTAATGTCGGGAAGTGCTTTGTAGAGCAGCCTTGCATGGGGCTACCTGCATATGCAACGCACTTAGGCCCCTTAGAGCCTACGTTGGTGAGCTCTCATATGTTATAAAATAAGCTTCAAACCATGGAAACCCTTGCTTGATTAAACTCTTGTTTGATTTGTCTTGTTTTCTGTCATAGGGCATATAGCAACTGAGATGATACGGAATGATAGACCCTTCATCATCGGTCCTAGAGATGATTCCCAGTTAACGAGGTCATTGGGAATGGTGCCCAAATTTACCTATAACAATCATTATATCATTACATCATTCATCAATATAAGGTTCCCTTGAGAGGAAAGCAGTTAAATGAGTGATAAAACTATGAGTGGTATGCCCTTTTAGATTCCTAGTAAATAAATTGAAGATGTCTTCTCGAAGATCATTATGTTAGAACAATTGAATTGTATATAGAGCATAAATGATTCTGGAGCAGTCCAAAAAGGAATATGTAGTGACATTATTTTAAAATAGAATGAAAGAATAAGAAAAAGGTTAATGATGCCAAGATCAGATTCAATATATTGATGATTGTTGTTTAGAATAGTGGAGAGCTCAATAGTAGAAACTATGAAGGTTGTCTTAACTATGGGTGCATGTGCGAGCTGAAGTGAAATTACTTCTTGGTTTATCAAAGTAGTATCAATTGCTATTTGGAACAAGCAACCTGTCTATAAACAGAATACCAAGTGTCATCAGTGGAGCAGTGGTATGGTACATGTCCTCGGGATCATAATATTATGGCAGAAGTATATCAAGGTAGTATTCCTAGCATTATCTGCATTATTAAAGCATGAAAAGGTAAATAACAGTGCTAAATGATCATTATCTTGTTTACACTTGAAGTATTATATTGAGCATTGAATCAGTATCTGTTTCTAGATATAACTGCACGTCTTCCTCAAGTCAGTACAAATATATCTTCAAGGCCTTTGTCTTAATATCATTCATAAAATTGTGTGAAGTCTATTTGCTGAGATTTCAATTAAACAACTTGAAGATGTTTTTGCTGAAGATCATCATGATAGAATAGTTAAAGTATCTGAAGTATGAAGGAATAGTTGTGTTAATATTACATTTGAAGCTCAAGAGTTTGTTATTGATTCATCTAAAGCCTACTTCAGAAGAAAGGAATTACTAGTATTTCACCATTGAAGAGAGGTTGATTATTGACATACATACCCCCTTATGTCTTAAATAAAATTTCATAGTTGATAATTTAGATTGACCAATACTTTGAATGTATCTAGCCTCAAGGGTTAGTTTGAAAGTACTCTGTACAAGTAGTAAAGTCTTTTGGTCTCTTATCTTGAAAGATATTTTCTAATCTTACAATAAGTTGTAAGTTTTGGTTTGATTCACTGTTCACATCAGTATCAAGGGCCTTTCGGCTTAGTGTAATATCCTTGTGAGTAGTCCAACACATATCACCACCAACAGGAAGTAATGGTGAACCTAAACTATAAAAGATATATTGGGATCATCATATTTGAAAAGATGTGTACTACAGATATGTATTTCAGATGAAGATCATAATATGGGCTGAAGTATATTTGGAGCAGACTTTAAATGTCATATGGAGCATTCTCAATATTTTAGTCTTGTTCCAATGATGCATCCCTGATTATATACGTTTGTTCTATGAAGTGTCCTTATCATTACTTTCTGCTTTATATAAGGGCAAGGTGTCTGTGCTTTGGGATGGCATCAAATTACATACAAGTTCAATGATTCTCAAAGTATTCTCCCAACAACTCTTGTACACCAGTCTGGAGCAGCAAGGTATAAAGTGAGAAGAAGAAGGCATAAACACATCTCAGAGAAAGGAAATGCAAAGATAGAATCTACACTGAGAAATGTGCAACCATTTTCTGTCGATGTCAAAGGGGGAGGAAAAGTAAGAAGAAGAAGAAATGCTCTTCTGAAAAGCAAGTAGAGGAGGAAATACAAGACAATTCTCAGAATGAAAGGGGGAGGAAGTCCTGGAGGAAGTATTGGAGTATTTCCATCAATTCCAACGGGGGAGACTATTGGAAATATTTTCATTGATGGCAAAGGAGAACAAAGGAGCAACACCAGAACTAGCAATAATGTAAAGGCATCAGAAAGGCCGCATAGAAGAAGCAAAATCAGAGAGGCAACAAATGTAGAGAGGCAACGAGTGTAGAAGTGGAAATTAATGGAGCTAAGAAAGCACCAAAGGCAGCAAGGTGGCAGAGATAGAAAATAAGTAGAGACAACAGAGGCAGCGAATTGCTTCAGCGCACAGGAGAAGGCAATTGGATTTGCAAGACACATCAAGGAACGAATATCTTACACATAGCAGAAGCAGGAAGATGCAAGAGCCGAGAGGAAGAGGCCAACTAAACAAATATGATTAAGCTAAGAGAGAGAGATGAGAGACGAGAGACAGATAGGGCCTTAATCAGTATGAAAAGGTATATATCGAGTGTGATAACTCGGGATGAGATTCAATAACAAAGACAAGCTCATGAACAAGCTCAGGAGGAATAGGGTGGAGAAACCGGAGTTATAGAGCGCGACAGTATAAAGAATATAAAAATTGACTAAGGTAGAGAATTCTTTGAAGAATTCCAAAGGAGGTGAGCGGACAGTTAGGATTAGATCGTAGAAGTGAAGATGAAAGATGAACGACGGAGATCGAATCGCACCAGGAGCGATTTCGCAAATCACAAAGTTTAGCGGTTAAGTGTTCACTGGGGGAATTTTGAGGTCTAAAATGGGCCTCCTAAGGAAAATGTACAATTAAAATTCACTTTATGAGGTCCAATAACATTTTAGGGGATGACATCATCCCTAATGGTTGAGGTGGCATTGCTTGAGTTAAAGGTACTTACTTGTCACATTCTCAATGATGGATAAAAACTCGTGGTTAACCATGGTAGTGCTCTAAGTACTTTTAAAGTCAAAGTAAAGTACTCATAATAAATGTCATTTCACACTTTTTGAATAAAAATATATTATTGTGAGTTCATATTTATTGAAGGAAACAATGCATATCCCTATACATTTATTATATTATATTATATTATTTTTATATAGTGTTGGGGTTCCCATGTTTTGGCCAGATTAGCAAGACCAAAAGATGAGACAACATCAGAACCACTTTTGGATCCTAGGATCTAGCCCTCCTGGATCCGGAGAGGGATCTCTCCATAAAACCAAAAATGATGTATCTTTGAGAGCTCAAAATGAGATGTTAGGCTAGGTATGAAGCACAAAGGAGGGTTTTAAATGATTTGGTTGGTTGGTTGCTAGGTTGGTTAGGAGATCATAGGCTGAGAAAGTAATGGGAGAAAAGGAACAAGGCAGCAGGATATTTCAGCAAAGGGAATAGGCCAAGAAAGTGCCATCCATTGGGCTATGGAGTCATGAAAGGAATTTACATGCAACAAATAGCCAAGGCTTCCACAGGGCAAGTCATCTATACTAAAGGATATTTTAGATGGATGATGGGATGGAACATTAAGGAAGGAAGGTGGAAGAAGGAAAGACAACCAAATTTCTGTCTATAGATCAGGTCAGAGGTCATTTAACTCCAGACCTGCTTAGAAATACTCTAAGGAAGCTCTCAAAGAGGGACAAAGGGATTGCTTATAGATCGGACCAGAGGTCATTTAACTCCAGGTCTGCTTTAGCAACTCCTAGGGAAAACAAAGATAAGATTGACGAAGAAACATCCAAGCAGCAAACCCACAAGTTCATACATCAGCCAACAGGCAATAACATCCACTGCGCTGGTTAAACCACATGAATTCACTCTTAGATACACATAAAGCAGAAAACATTAAAGGTAGGGAGAGCAAGAACATAGGGCACCTAAAAAAGGTGAATCCTATGCTATATTTCTGTTGCCTACCAGAAGAACATGAAATAGTATGCAAATGTAAACAACAGAGTTAAGAAGAACATCACCAATAGTAATAGACCAGGATCCGGTGAAATGTGCTTTGATTAATTGATGCAAAACCAGTCATGTACAATAAGCTCAATGGCTAATACAATCTAAACTTTTTCCTCCCAGCCTATTACATACAAACTACTCTGTAACTCCCTCCCAAGACTGTTCTAACAGTCAAACTGAATCCCTCTAACAACAACAGCCGAACAATTGAACAACAACCCCTACAATGTGTTCTTCTGGATTCTTATAGGAGAAACAGAGCAAAAGATGGTAGGTGAAGAATTAAATGAATAATTAACGCTCAGAAGAGGAGGAAGGCCGCAACCCATTCTGCTTTATATTTGTGCAATTACTTCTGGTACTCTGGCTGCAGAACTACTGCCATTCTCTGTTGACTGGACAAACTGGTGAAATAATGATGCTAGGGTATCCATACTGTGTAACAAATGCTTCTTGATGATGTAGGACTGCTGAAAGGGCGTAGATCTTCATTTGAGGCACATTGTAGACTGAAAAATGATGTGTACCGTGTCCTTTCACTGAAGAACGCTCTGCTGATACGGAAACCCTGATAATATAATATCTCTGTGCATTGGACCATCTCAGAGATCCACGGGGTCTTCCAAATTGTACTTTTGCCTTCTAAAAATCCCTGCAGAAGTCTCCTATTTCTTGCCTCGAGATTTCTGCTATTCCTGCACTGCCTCTGCCTGTTCAATTTGAGCTTTAATGGTGCCGAAGAGTTGGTAGAGTTTAAAGTCTATCCTTTGATGAATTTATGGCACAAGCATTCCTCCAGACACTTCTTGTAACATCAGGCTCTGAATACAGCCTCTGCACATGGTCATCCTCGATCTCTCTGTCACTGCAACTGAGATCGCGCATCATGGTGGTCATTAACCTTTGATAACCCTGCAAAACACACAAACTGTGAAGAAATCCATGGACGAGGGTGGTGGGTGATGTGGATGGATGAAACAGACGTGCAGGCGGGGACATGGCGAAAAAAAGCAGTGAAGCGATGAAATATGGGAGGTGGATGCGCAGCGAAAATAGTTTGCATGGGAAAACCACGTAAAAATGACTTCGGAAACAAATATATGCAGTGAGACATGCGGGCGTACGACAAGGACACGTGGAGGTGACGTGGTGGCCCGGGGGCAACGGGATGGTCAACAATGCATGGACGGATCTGGACCGTCGATCGGGTGGAGATCGACGGCGGGGAGCGACGGAATGTGGACCCGGGATACGGAGGAGGCAAGTTAACGGGGGGCACAGCTTTGATGAATTACGACCGTAGGATGAAGCGCTCGAGATCGGACGGTTCGCATAGATTCTGCTGCGCGACTTTGAACCGAAGATTAATGCGCGAAATGAAAGAGGTTTCAGGTTCGTACAGAGGACACGCGGTGATTACTGAGTGGAATCGCTGGCTCTCCGGGGAAAACTGCCTGTTGCAGATGGGTGGTGCAGAATTTACCGACGGGTTTTGGGAAACAGTGCGTGGAGTGGGGACCACTATTTCGGGCGCGCTCCGTGCTATCGGATCATATATTAATTGGACGGCGGAGATGGGCTACGGGGGGGCCAAGGTGTACGACCATGAGATTTTGGAGCGACCCCCGTAGTGAATGACAGCCGCTCGATCGGGTGGTCCCATATCCCGAGGAGTCAACTACGGGGTCTCCATGGCTTGACTCTATGGACAGAGAAAATTCACCCGTAGGGAAAGGCTTCGATCACGGCGTCGGGTCATGTGGAAGATAAAGGAGCGCGGGGCTACAGCTGAGGGGGCTAAGGCCTGAAATGGTGAAATTTATGGATTTTTACTCATTTTCAATGCAATTTGGGGCCAGCCAGGGGTAACGATAGAGCAATGAAGGGTAGGAAAGGCCAAAATAGGGGTAGGGAAAGGATTTCAAGGGGGTTTCGAGGAATTCAAGCATAGGAAGGGGGGATTTTGACAAAGGGAAAACAGAGGTTGAGATGGGGAATTTTGCAGGAGTATAAAGGGGAAATAGTGGGCCTTTTGAGAAGTGGATCAGCAAAGGGACTATGTGTTAGGCACAGCACAAAGAGACTCCAAGGAAGATGAATTTTTAGGGGAAAGGCATTCCTTGGAGGCTTCAGAACAATGACATAGCCCCCCAGCTTGCTTGTCAAGAATTTCATAGGGGGGCTAACAGTGGCTCCACATGGGGATGGCTTCTCCTTGGAGGAGTCAAGAAACCAGATATGATCTTTGGAAAAGGCTAGCTACCTGCTGTCATAAGCCATCTTTCTTCTTTGTATTTCAGTTGCCACAATATGATTGAAACATCAGCAGAAATATTTCCCAACCAATCTACCTACCCAGACTACAATTTTAACATTCCATTTGGGTGCATTTGAGCTAGCGGACCCTTCACATCATTTTATTTTGCAAAACAAAAACAAACCTATTCTAAATCTATCCTTATTGCTCCATGAGGCCAGATTAAACTGTTGGCCTCATCTATTTCTCTACCTAATCTACTACCTGTTGGGATTAAACTGTCCAACAGGCTTCTTCTCTACATTCTAAGACAGAAATTGAAACAACTAACTACCTGCTCATAGACTGAGCTTTATTGAGATTTTCCTACCTACCCTACTCTACTGAAATGTTTACAAGTCTAGCTTACAAACATTGTCTTCCAATGTAACTAGCCCATCAAGTGATCCCATGGCTGGTCCTTCTTGCTCAACTCCTTGAGCATGCTGGATAGGCAGGGCAGCTCCCACTCTTCTTGTCCCATAACAGCAACCTTGAGAAATGTTCTCTCTATTTGCAACATGCTGCTCAAAAAGACCCTTGATCCTTCTTCAAGTATATGCAGGAAATGTGCATAAGGATCATAAAATGATACCTGGTTATGAATGTCTGGCAAGCAGGCTTCAACCAGGACTTCCTCTTCTTCCACTGGATCAAGGATAAGACTCTCTTGAAGAAGAGAATCTTCTTCATCTTCTGAACTAGAGGACTCATCATATATGGTAGTGTTGTCCTCCTGGAGCTCTGATATATTTTGCTCTGAGGTGCTGAGCTCTGTGAGAAGATCTATGCATTCTTGAGCAGGGGCTTGCTCCATTACTTCCTCTTTTTCAAGAGAAGGCTCCTTACTTTCATTCTGCTCAAGAATCTCTTCTTTTCTTTCCTCCTCATCTTCTGAAAAGAAAGGCTGCTAGTTTCCAGTCTCACTGATGATCTGTAGTAGAGCAGAATGAATATTCAAAGAATCTTCATCTGCTATTATACTATCATAGCTCTCCCCATCAGTGTCATAAATGGGCTGACTGGTTTCATTACTTCTCTGGAGTTGTTGGCTCTGATCTTCCTCCCATGAATCTGAGGATGATGGTCCTGTAGGCTTGGCTTCCCTTTGAAAACACTCATCATCAAACAGATCGTAAAAAGGGAAATCATAACTGTAAGTAATGTCACCCTTCAAACCTATCGGATTCTTAGCAGGTATTTCTTCATTCTGAACCACAGAGGAGTCTTCTGAATCTGAATCATCAAAATCATATAATGACTGAGCAGGAGCGTGTGTTCCATAGAAGATTTCTGGGGTGGACTGCTGGTTTAATATCCGCTCAATCTCTTCTTTTGTCAAAAGAGGGGTTTCCCTTTCATCATGGATAGGAGCACGATAGTCCTCTTTCTCTTGTATTAGCTGATTTGGAGGCTGGATGTTTTCTTGAGCCTCATCTTCCACACCAGATTCTGCCTCTTCTATGTAGTCTTCTGCTTCCTCAAGGCAACTTTCCTTATCATCCTTTGCTAATAGGTCCTGATGTTCTTTGGTTAGCATAACACAATGCGTAGGTAAGCAATCAGGCAGTTCCTAATCACTAACCTCTTCATCTTCTACAGATTCTTGAGCCTCATACATGTCTTGCTCATCTTTTCAGTCTTGAGTTTGTTCTTGCTCTGAAAGATGCATAGGCTGCTCGAAATAGTCATCATCTGTATTCATATTAGCCATGTGCATCTTCAGCATTTCACCAAATGTTTTTGTTAATTCAATTAATTGATCGCACAAAGCATCATACTTTGCGTCTCTGTCCATGTTTGGATTCATGCTTTTGCAAAGAAGGCTACTGCTTCTCCTCAACCAGTTCAGTGTCCTTCACCAATGGAGTCATTTGGTCTTTGGATCATAGGGAGTGTGGAGTCGCCAGGTGGATGAATTTGACTGTTTGAAGCAGGCTGCTGTCCACCATCAACAATGTGACCGCCAATCTAAAAACAAAGTGGTCTCTCCCCAGTCGAGTCGCCATTATGTTGGGGACGACAATGGGAAATAGACCAACTATTAGCAGTTCTTGACTCTCAGATTCTTCCCCATCGGAGTCGCCATTATGTTGGGGTTCCCATGTTTTGGCCAGATTGGCAAGACCAAAAGATGAGACAACATCAGAACCACTTTTGGATCCTAGGATCTAGCCCTCCTCGATCCGGAGAGGGATCTCTCCATAAAACAAAGAATGATGTATCTTTGAGAGCTCAAAATGAGATGTTAGGCTAGGTATGAAGCACAAAGGAGGGTTTTAAATGATTTGTTTGGTTGGTTGCTAGGTTGGTTAGGAGATCATAGGCTGAGAAAGTAATGGGAGAAAAGGAACAAGGCAGCAGGATATTTCAGAAAAGGGAATAGGCCAAGAAAGTGCCATCCATTAGGCTATGGAGTCATGAAAGGAATTTACATGCAACAACTAGCCAAGGCTTCCACAAGGCAAGTCATCTATACTAAAGGATCTTTTAAATGGATGATGGGATGGAACATTAAGGAAGGAAGGTGGAAGAAGGAAAGACAACCAAATTTTTGTCTATAGATCAGGTCAGAGGTCATTTAACTCCAGACCTGCTTGGACATACTCTAAGGCAGCTCTCAAAGAGGGACAAAGGGACTGCTTATAGATCAGACCAGAGGTCATTTAACTCCAGGTCTGCTTTAGCAACTCCTAGGGAAAACAGAGATAAGATTGACGAAGAAACATCCAAGCAGCAAACCCACAAGTTCATACATCAGCCAGTAGGCAATAACATCCACTGCGCTGGTTAAACCACATGAATTCACTCTTAGATAAACATAAAGCAGAAAACATTAAAGGTAGGGAGAGCAGGAACATAGGGCACCTAACAAGGGTGAATCCTATGCTATATTTATGTTTCCTACCAGAAGAACATGAAACAGTATGCAAATGTAAACAACAGAGTTAAGAAGAACATCACCAATAGTAATAGACCAGGATCCGGTGAAATGTGCTTTGATTAATTGATGCAAAACCAGTCATGTACAATAAGCTCAATGGCTAATACAATCTAAACTTTTTCCTCCCAGCCTATTACATACAAACTACTCTGTAACTCCCTCCCAAGACTGTTCTAACAGTCAAACTGAATCCCTCTAACAGCAACAGCCGAACAACTGAACAACAACCCCTACAATGTGTTCTTCTGGATTATTATAGGAGAAACAGAGTAGAAGATGGTAGGTGAAGAATTAAATGAAGAATTAATGCTCAGAAGAGGAGGAAGGCCCCAACCCATTCTGCTTTATATCTGTGCAATTACTTCTGGTACTCTGGCTGCAGAACTACTGCCATTCTCTGTTGACTGGACAAACTGGTGAAATAATGATGCTAGGGTATCCATACTGTGTAACAAATGCTTCTTGATGATGTAGGACTGCTGAAAGGGCATAGATCTTCATTTGAGGCACATTGTAGACTGAAAAATGATGTGTACCGTTTCCTTTCACTGAAGAACGCTCTGCTGATACGGAAACCCTGATAATATAATATCTCTATGCATTGGACCATCTCAAAGATCCACGGGGTCTTCCAAATTGTACTTTTGCCTTCTAAAAATCCCTGCAAAAGTCTCCTATTTCTTTCCTCGATATTTCTGTTGTTCCTGCACTGTCTCTACCTGTTCAATTCGAGCTTTAATGGTGCCGGAGAGTTGGTAGAGTTTAAAGTCTGTCCTTTGATGAATTTCGATGCCGCCCTGGTGAGGTTGTTACGAGTCATTTTCGGTAGAGCGGCCAATTTACGAAGATTATACAGGGAGGAGAAAGCCCTCTTGTGCTTGCGCAGAGCAAGAGAAGGAAGGACGCTGATTCTGGAAGGAGAAGGACGCTGTCTCATCTGGAAAGAGGACGCTGTGCCTTTCAGGAAAGGAGGACGCTGACGAGGACGCGATCCCGATCTAGCGAGGAGAAAACGGCGACGTACGAGGGCGAAGGACGACGTGAGCCTAGAGTGAGGACGCTGTCCATTTCTGAAAGTAAGAGTTGCAGATCTGAAGGTTTATTGCTAGATCCAGTTGTTGAAAGGGTAGATCTTGCAGATCTAGTCTTGTATGTGGCAGATCTAGTCTTGTATATTGCAGATCTGGAGGTTTAGCACTAGATCCAGCTTGAGGAGTGACAGATCTGAGGAGATATTGATAGATCTAGTCCAGATATGAAGGGATAACACCAGATCTAGCCCTAGAGGCTGTAGATCTGAGGAGATAGTTCCAGATCTAGCATAGATCTGAAGGTTTGGCAGTAGATCTGGTATTGGAGGACGTAGATCAGGAAGGGAAGGACGCAGATTTGATTGGAGGCTTCAGATCCATCAGGTGGGACGCAGATGCAGGAGCGAGGCTAAGGTGTGAGAAGGGCTCATCGGCGTTTTCCAGCATCCACAGCGAGGTCCATTTGTGCGGAAGTTGAGGGCTTGTCTTCGCACACCAGCGCACGCGGCACCGCCATTAGCGAGGGACGGCGTTTTCCGACGGAGGGGTTTTCAGTTGGAGATCGGCCAGTTTCTGCGCGGTCATCCTGGGTCTCCGAAGCGGCAGGCCATGTTGTTGCGACCATTTCTTGTATGGGAGGGTCATCACTTGCCTAGGGCAAGGATAGGTGCACTGATTCTGATTTCTTGTATTACTCTCCATGTACTTTCCGATTAATAAAATGGCTCAGATTCTGGTATTACATGTGTCTTGATTCGGGTGATGCGGTTGAAGTATTGTTTCCTTTCTGCTCTGTCTTGGCATGTTGCAGTTTATTCTTGCTTATTCCCCTTTGGGGATATTGCATGATAGAGCAATGAAGGGTAGGAAAGGCCAAAATAGGGGCAGGGAAAGGATTCCAAGGGGGTTTCGAGGAATTCAAGCATAGGAAGTGGGGATTTTGACAAAGGGAAAACAGAGGTTGAGATGGGGAAGTTCGCAGGAGTATAAAGGGGCAATAGTGGGCCTTTTGAGAAGTGGATCAGCAGAGGGACTATGTGTTAGGCACAACACAAAGAGACTCCAAGGAAGATGAATTTTCAGGGGAAAGGCATTCCTTGGAGGCTCCAGAACAATGACATAGCCCCCCAGCTTGCTTGTCAAGAATTTCATAGGGGGGCTAACATATAGTATATTAATTATATGTTATTATACAATTTAAATAATATAAATTTTAATTAATAACATATAAAATAATAAATAATTTATAAATTTATGTTTATATTTTATTTTAAGTTTTTTTAGTACAAAGGACGAATAAATTATTTGTTCAATGGTAATGAATTTTTCTTGAAAAGCTCATTCTTATTTATAGTCACATCAATACAATTTTTTTATTAATTTTATTATGATACAAATTTTGAATTGAATTTAACTATGGTTACATGGATGGTGGCGCAAAAAGCGAATTGAAAATTCATAAATATTATTTTATTAGTTTAGCTATTATTTTATTATTTCCTTAGGAGACCCATTTTAGACCTCAAAATTTCCCTAATGAAGGTCGTCGCAGGGTAAGTTATTCCGTGTGCGATGCGCAGTGGATAAGGGAAACGTGTTGGCATGACGCAATATCACAGATCGCACGAAATAGAGGTTAACCACTAAATTAAATGGTTATAAGTTGCGAACTACGAAGTACAGGCAATGACGTAAATATGACGTGGTAGTGACGTAAAAATGATGTGGCAGTGACATGGAGATGATGTGGACCTCGCCCGCATATCGCACATCGTAATGCTTCGGGGATAGCAATAAAGTGACTGCAAGTTAAGTTTAAAGTTTTGCGACGCGAAATGGAGGGACACATGTCGACCTTGCGCAACATCGCATCTTGCAAGAAATAGGGTTTAACTTCAAGACATCACAAGGTATGTTGTTTTGGTTGTGATGCAGCAAGGATCAAATGACGCGATACGATAAAGTAAGTCCATGTGTCAGCACCGCGCAGCGAGCACATATCGCAGATCGCATGGTTTAGTGTTAATTGCTATCGGTAGAGTGGGAAACCTGCGGGCAAGTATTTGTGATGAAATGTGATTGGTTCAAGGTACTGTGTGACCCGATATCCCTGTTCCATGTATGTTATATACACACTGTTTGATTGCTAAGAGTATGTTATGTTAATATGTCTTGTTTGATCGTAAAACGTATGTATGTTGATAAAACTCGGATTTTTAATCCACTTCGCATATAAAGGGAGTTATGTGGGTCATACCACATAGGTTACACGGAAAGACATGAATGCAGAACAAAGGACTAGGAGCTCGTGCAAAACAATGTTGCGGCAGTAAGGAAAACGAAAAGGCTCGTGCTGAAAGGGGCAGTTATGCAGCAAAGTTGGAATATAATGGTAGAAACAGAAAAGACAAAAGGACAGCAAGCAAAAGAGGAAAAACACACAAAAAAGCTAAGAAACTGAAAGGGTTGAGTTAAATAATTGATTTTAACTATAAATGTATTATTTATTTTATATTGCTTGTGATGCAAAGGAAAGTCTCCGTAGGCAAAGAAAAACTCCAATTAAAGAATGAAATGAGTTGTAACATCCTAAGATGTTGAGCGAGGAAATGAGAAGGTGGAAGGCAAAGAGTCATACATGTTCATTTCATATTCCCATATGGAATTCAAACAGTTATGAAGTGATCTCTATAAATGATTTTATTGTGATATTCATAAAGAGTTTAGAGAGTGGAAGAAGAAGGCAGAGAAGATAGAGAAGCTGTGAATATCCAGAGATGATATAAAGAATATTTGAAGGCTGGAAGGACAACAGTGAAGAAGGAGTAAAACAAAGTTGACTTCTAGGTAAATCAACATATCATTTTATAGTAGTGTGAGGAAGTTGGTGCTTCCATATCAAGTTGTAGCTTGATAGATGTCTAGTTTTAGTTGGTTGACGTAGGAGCCTCCTGTGGGTTGTAGCCTATAGAAAATACATGGGATTTGGTGCTTCCATTTCAAGTAGTAGCTTGATAGATGTCCAATTGGAGTTGGTTAAGGTAGGAGCCTCCTGTGGGTTGTAGCCTGCAGGAAATAGATGGGATTTGGAGCTTCCTTGCAAGTTGTAGCTTGCAGAATTTGAGGTAGTAGCCTCCTGTAGATTGGAGCCTATAGAAAATCAGTGGTGAGAGGGAGTTGTAGCTTGCCTTTGCATCACAACAATCATAAGATGTAGTTTTATCCCTTATGCACTTCCACTTATATCTGTTGTCTATGTACATGATGATTATGTGTTGATATTCTGTATTTAATCTGCTTAATACCTACTTCTCACATATTAATATTGTTCGTTCATTATACATGAAGTTGATCATGAAATGAAGGTGTAAATAAGTTTTAAAAGACCATGAATGTTGTTGTAGAAAATTTTGTCACTCCTAGAGACAGTCTAGAGTTGCCATAGACCAGTGCCTAGGACATCTTAGCATAGCAAAGAGCATATAATATAACTTGGGTTGTCAATCCAAAAACTCTCTTGCTACCTCTTGTAAAACAAGGAAAATGGTTTTGAATGGAACCAAGCTCTCTCAGAAGCTGATACAGAGACAAGAATAGTGCAGGAACAACATGCAAAACTCCAGCATTAAGGAACAGACAATTCAGAGACAGCTTACTGTAAAGAGGGCCGATTCAAGTAATATACCACAGAAATCAAATATCAGAGGGTGGATGCAGTGAAGAAAACATCAAGAAGATACTAGTTAACATGAGGCTGATACCCAGATACACAACAGAACCACATATGGGCTTATCAATCTAAGAATCCATACATGAAAATGGAGTTTTAAAAGCACCCTCCTCAAGCAACTAGTATAGCAGAAATATGAATGAGATGAATATGAAACACTATATCATGTTTGGGCCAATTTAAAGTGCTTGACTGATTCAAGTATGGGCATCAACTGGGATGAATCCTTACCTAAATTCAGTGAGCCACTCGCATTCCAGAATCATGATACAAGAAGAAGATATATGAAATGAAAAATTGTATTAAGCACATAAAAGAAGTTTACATACTGTGGGATACCAAAGACCAAAATCCTCATTACAGATATAACTTCTCCTCACTGAGACCCTACGGGCTCTGAACCTTCATACATAAATTTTACAATATGTATACAAGAGCTTCTCACTGCATAGTTTGCTGATAGAAATCTAGAACCTTACCATGTATTATTTCTGGGTTTTTATAGAAAAGATAGAAGACTCTGGAGAATGAGGTAGGTGATACATATTTAATGATCTGATTTGAAACAAATTGGCAGAAAACATTCGCGCCTACACTGTAAATGACTAAATATAATTAACTTTACTTTACAATCTACCTCCAGAAATAAATGAACTGGAAGAAAATCTCTTCAGGAACAGGGCATGAGGATAATTCTTCGTGAACATTCTGTACGTCCCTGAAGTGAACTCGACTGAAATATCACCTTGAGAATATTACTTTCTGAGCACTGTATCTTCCAACATTTGAATTTAAATCCAAAACCTTCAATGCAAGATGCTGTATCTCCTGGCTTTTACTGATATTTTTTATGCTGCAAAATTAATGTCTTCAGCTGCCAGAACCTACCTCTTGCATCGCTCTGAGAGGTTCAATGGATTTTCTCTCTGTTTCCATTAATGAGGTCATATCATACAACTACCTCAAGCTTCCCTCTTAAATTTCACCAGCGGAATATCGTCCTTTGAGATGCTCTTGACCTCTGTAATGGAGGTGAGAAATTATAGCGTCTCTTCATCGTCTTGAAACCTGCAAAACCCACAGATTCATTAGAAAAAATAGACTCAGGAGCAAGGGGCGTGGAGGTGGAGATGATGGTGATGTCGAGGACATGGCCACATGACTAGAACAAGCAGGGTGGCGAGGAAATTACAGTGGAGGTATGGCAGAAAGGCTGGCCAGAGAGAAACATTAACATATAACGTAAGAATGAAATATATATATATATATATATATATATATATGAATAGCGAAGGGTGAGATGTTGAACACATGGAGCAATCACGTGGTGGGGGACTTGGTCAGCGGGTGGTCAAGCGGATGATCTGGACTGTTCAATTCCAGAGTAAGATCCACGGCTACAAATGCTTTGAGGCAATGGGACGGTGGGCCATGGATGCGACAGACATGGGTTAAAGCGCGTGCAGCTTCGGAGGATATCCACCATTGGATGGAGGTCGACAGATCCAACGGTGCTGGTGAATTCCGCTGCCCGTCTATGGTCGGAACTTTAACACGCGAAATGGGCGGTTTGGAGATCGTACATTGAGGACAATTGTCATGCGATCTATGGAATCGATGGCCCCATGGAGAATACTGTCCTCTCGCAAATGGTAGTGTGGAATGAAACCGCCGGTTTTTGCAATGCGCGCGGGTGCGGGGACCACCAGGGAAAACCAACTCCGCTCCGTCGATTGGATTTGATCGGACGGCTATGGCTTTACCCGAAAACATAAGGCGATAAGCTCCCGCCTGTCTGGCACATGGTCTTGCGCCTGGGTCATGTGAGAATCCAAGCAAAAGGGCTAAGACTGCAGGGGCTAGGCCCGATATGTTTTTAAATGTGGATCTTAACCTTTGCAGAGTGTATTTTTCGGGCGGAAAAGGGTAGCAATAGGCAGAAAATGGGGTTTTATGGCCACGACGGGGGATTTAAACAGATTTAAATGGATCTGCAAGTTAAAAAATTGAATGGAGGAGCTAATGACCACAAAATAAATGTAGGGGTTGATATGTACAACATCGGGTCCATCTGGGGACGGTACGTTCCTCCGTGGACGTGGCGAGAACCTGCAGACCACTGATCATTTCTGTGCATACCTTGATCTTCTGCTCTTTTAGCATTTTTCTTCATAATTTATCAGTGCACTCATAAAATCAAAACTGAAGCAAAACATATATACAGTATGGTACATCAGGCTTGCTCTGCCTGAATCAGAATTGAAAGTAGGGCTTGAGAAATTGGTCATTTACAGGGGCGTCCAGCAGATCACCCTGTAAGTTTTCTAAAATAAATGTATTATTACCTTTTAGCTCCATAATCTTAAATGGGCCAAACCAAAGTGGATCAAATTTAGCATGTTTTCCCTTTTCAACCCTCCGGATATCCCATCTGAGAACCAGATCACCAATTTGAAATTTCCTGTCTTTTGCATGCTCATCAAAGATGTTTTTCATTTTCTTCTGATACTCCGCTAATCTCTGATTCACTTGGCTCCATGTTTCCTCCAATTATACCAATTGGTTAATTCTTATGACCATGTCATCTGGTTCTTCCTGACTTTCCTGCATGAAGCGTGCACTGGCAAAGCCAATTGCACAGGAAATACAACTGCTCGCCCATATACCAGTTCATAAGGAGATTTACCAGTTGCTCTCTTGCTAGTTACTCTGTTTTCCCATAGAGCAAACTTCAATTGGGAATCCCAATTCTTCTGATTTTCATTGATAGTTTTCTTCAAGGCCCTCACCAGAGTTTTGTTGGAAGATTCTTCCAGACCATTCCCCTGTGGGTAGTAAGCTGTAGAATGATTCAACGTAATATTGTACTGCTGGCAAAAATTTACAAATTTATTAGACTTGAAGGCCTGTGCATTATCAGTCACAATCCTAGCAAGACAACCAAACCTTGATATGATATTTTCTTCCATGAATTTCATGATGACTGTATTTGTAGCATTTCTTGTGGGTATGGCTTCCACCCATTTCGTAAAATAATCTGTGGTTGTCAGTATCCATTTGTGTTGGCCACTTGAAGGGGGATGTATTTCTCCTATAAAATCTAATCCCCATTGTTGGAATGGCTCATTCACATGGACTGGAATTAGGGGCAGAGCAGGCAGCTTTTGCCTCTCAGCAAATTTTTGACACTTATCACATGCTCTGACCCAAATAAAAACATCCCCAAATAACTTAGGCCAATAAAAACCAGCTCTCAGTATTTTATGAGCTGTGGCTCTCCAGCTGTAATGTCCTCCATAGATCCCTTCATGAAATTCTATCATTATACTTTCCACTTCATCCTATGTGAGGCACAATAACAATATGCCTGAAGGATCTTTCCAATATAACTGACCATTGGAAACTATATACTTTTGTGATTTCAGCCTTAAAGCCCTGTATTTCGATTTATCACAGCTGGGTGGACAACTGAGTGTCAAAAGATATTCAACTATTTCTTTGTACCAAGGACTAGTGAGGTATTTTATATGTGCTTTCTGAGTGGCCATCTCGAGTCCTTGCTGCTCTTTTTCCACCTCGTATTCTTCATTTGCAATCATAGATAAATTAATGCCCAAGGCTTGATAATTTGATTCAGATAACATTTTAGCAAGTCCCTGTCCTTTAATCAGCCTAGTAGGTCTGATGTCCAAATCATATTCTTGTATTTTTGCAATCCATCTTCCTCTTTTGCCTTCACTATCTCCTTGAACAAGGATGTCTTTGACAGCTGCTGTAGGAACTTATGCAGTAATGTGGGACTGCAAAACATATGTTCTAAAGGCTTTGAGGGACTTCACCAGGGCATATGCCTGCTTCTCAAGTATGTTATACTTCAATTCTACATCATGTAATACCTGGCTAAAGAAGGTTATAGGCTGCTCATATCCTTCTTTATTTTTCTGCAACAATACTCCAGCTATTGTATGAGGTGATGCAAAAGAAAAAATCATAAATGACTTGTTGTAATCTGGTCCAGCTAGTACAGGAGCTTCAGCAAATGCATGTTTTATTTTGGTGAATGCATCTCTAGATTCCTAAGACCATTTTACTTCATTATTATTTTTCAACATATCAGTTATATGCCTAACTATCTCAGCATAGTTAGGAATAAACCTTCTCAGGAAATTGATTCGGCCTAGAAACACCTGCACTTCCTTATTATTCCTGGGTAAAGGAATACTGTTTATAACTTCAACTCTCTTAGGGTCTATTTTCACATCGTCTTTAGTTACAATGTTCCCTAAGAGTTTTCCCTCATCTAATGCAAATAAAGATTTTTGAGGATTGAGGGAAAGACCATACCTTCTGCATTTTTCAAAGGTTCTCTGCAAGTGTTGAATGTGTTCAGTATCATCCTTTGAAAATACTGTGATATCATCCAGATACACCACCAGAAACTTGTCCTGCTCTCCAACAAAAGCTATGTCCATTTCCCTCTAAAAAGTAGCTCCTGCATTAATTAGCCCAAATGGCATCCTGGCATACATAAGTGTACCCCATGGTGCTGTAAATGCAGTTTTCTTCTGATCCTCTGGGAAAATAGCCACCTGATTATAACCAGAAAACCCATCCATCATTGACATTCTGGAGGCTCCGACCACTTTATGTAGAATGTGGTCCATCTTAGGCAATGGATAATTATCTTTTAAAGATGCTCTATTTAAGTTTCTGAAATCTACACACAACCTTATTTCTCCATTTTTCTTTCGAACAGGAACAAGGTTTGCTACCCGTTCTAAGTATCTCAATGGCACAATTGTTTTAGCCTTCAGCAGCTTCTTGATTTCTTTTTCAATAGAGGGAAGCAGCAGAGGATTTATCTGTCTGAGCTTCTGCTTATAAGGCTTTGCACCTTCCCTCAAAGGAATTTTATGCTGCATTATATCCACATCAAAAGTTTTAAGGTCTTGATAAGACCATGCAAATACATCTTTATAATATTGAAACAACTTCAAGTATTTTTCTTTATATACATATGGGACCTTCTTAGATAATTTGACAATTTTGGGCTCAGCATCAGTGCCCAAATTCAAGTCTTCTACTTGATTTTCTTCTACTATTTTATTATGCTGCAATGGAACATCACTTTTTTCAAACAATCTTTCTAGAGGTACCAACCCTCTAGGTATGATATTTCCTTTTAGTTGCAGCACTTTATTGCCTGCTATTTTTTCTTCCCATTTATTTTCTGCAATATTTTCAGTCTCCTCTCCTTCACAGTCATCAATCTCCATATTAGAGAATTCCCCTGCTGTTTCCAGGAATCTCTTCATTTGTTCCTCATCTTCAAATACCTGCCAATGTTTAACATTATCTGGGATTGATGGTCTGTATCGTACTTCAATTTCATACCTCAAAAGAGGATTCTGTGAAGGGCGAAATGTGCTAGCAGCCATAGCAAGAGAATCTGCTATTCTATTGTGCTCTCGGGACATGAAATGTATGTTAAATGCCGAGAAGAAATTCTCCACCATGTCCCATACTTCATTTCTATATGCTCTCAGCCGTGGATGCTTAGTTTGACATTGATTTCTGACCTGCCTTACAACCAATTCGGAATCTCCCAGGACTTTTAAACTTTGTATGCCCATATTCTTGGCTGTCTGTAATCCCAACAAAAGTGCTTCATATTCATCTACATTATTAGTAGCCTCATATTCCAATTTAAAGGACAGTGGGACCCATTTTCTTGTAGGAGAGATTAATAACACCCCAGCTCCATTGCCTTCTCTTGAATTTGCCCCATCAAAATGTAAAGTCCAGATTCCAGCTTCATAATTTTCTGAAGGCTGCTCATCCTTAATTTTGAAGGAGGATTCATGCACATAATTTTGATCTTCTTCTAGCATAAAGCATGAAAAATCTCCTTCTTTACTATAGACTAGTGAATTTTCAGAGTTATCAGCCTTAGTAACTACCTTGACAAATTTAGTCTCTCTGTATAACCTCCTCTCCTGTCCACCAAAAACTGGGATGGTAGCATATGTTAAATCCATCTTAATTGACCCACCAATTTTTGTACCCCAGGACCTTGACAGCAACATGCCAAAGCGGGCTGGGATATCAGCCACCACAATGTCCATGACCACACTCTTTTCTGGAATTTGGGCCAAATTGACCACTAAATCTTTAATCATCCCCAAGCATTTGACTCTTTTGGAATCAAATGAATAAAGGTCTTTATATGGGCGTGTGATTTGTAGTCCTAGTTGTTCCATGACAGATAGAGGCATAAGATTATGGGAAGCCCCAGAATCTAACATACAATTGTGTAACAGTAGGTCATGAATAACTAGAGACACATAAAAAGGAGGAGTAGAAGGATCTACTTCCTCAACATGTGGGCCAAAGACTACCATGGGTCTTTCTTCTTGAAGGTTTAAACTATCAGGCAAAATTGATATTTCAGGAGGGAGCATAAAAGAAGTAACTTGAGACTGATATGCAGGTTATTTTAGCAGCTCGGTCAAGGGGACTGGAATTTTTATTTTCTCAAGCTCTTTTTGTAAACTAAAAGCAGAGGAAGGCTTTTCTATCACAACTTCTTTTGACTCTTTATTTTCAGCTGGAATTTTAACTTCTTTTGACTCTTTATTTTCAGCTGGAATTTTAACTTCTTTTGACACAAATTCATCATTAGGAGGACTGACTACTTTTGAAGAAGAAGGAATCTGATCATTAGGCCGCAAGGGAGTATTTAGAGGACTCTTACCTTTTTCTGTGTTTCTCTTTGTTGTTGATTCCTTCTAAGCAGGTACCTCCTTCTGAGGTGGCTCCTCTTCTTGATCTTGAGTTCGGGTCCTCTTCCTTGAAGATCTAAGATCATATTTTCTATTGAAGTGTGCTTGCATGAAATCAGAAAATTGTTTACAATAATGATCAATCTCTGCTTCTTCTTCTTCTTCTTGCAATGGGAATTCCATTTCATCATTGTTTGAGAAAGCAAGATTTGAATCTTCTATTTCATAAGCAGCATCTTCAGTGGAGTCATCTGCTAGACCTTCCAGGTACAAGGGATGTGGTACCTGATCTTGCTGCTCCTTTGCTTCCCTTGGCAATATTTGCAATGGTGGTCTCTTATACTGGGGATTGTATCCTCTGTTTGGAGCATTATAGAAATTCTTAGGGGCTGGGTTCTTTGCCTCTAATTCAAGTTTGACCATCTTCTTTATCATTTTGCTTATTTCCTCCATTTTATCTGAATCCTTATCTTGGTTGGAAGTGGATAATTCTTCTTTTCCCCTCCTTCTAACATCTTGTTCATCCTTCCCTTTTAATTTTCCAGAGGAAGCAAAGTTAGCTTCCAATTCAAGAGCGTCTGACTGAGCATCATCTAGGGTGGCAGGCTTTCTCTCCCTGAGGGAGAAACTGAAATCTGAGTCAAAAGCTGCAATGAAAACAACTTTTGCAGCGTTCTGATGAGGCTTCATATCTGCAGGGAGATTTAGATATAACTTATTAAATCTCTTAATAAAATCCAACACCCCTTCATTATGTCTCTTCTTGAGTGTATTGAACTCAGTGAGACACTGTCCATGATCTTTCTTTTCTCCCCATTTCCTGAGAAAAGTATTCTCCATGTCATCCCAGGTGGTCACTGAACGGTTTCCCAAGGTCTTGAACCATTTTCTGGCTTCACCATCCAAATATTGCACAAATAATCTTAAGACCACGTCTAAATGTTCAACATTAAGGTTCTCTGCAAAGGAGTAGAGAGTCTCAAGATGTTTCTGAGCATCAATTTCATTTTCTCCATTAAATCTAGGCAGAATCTTCAAATAATCCTGTGGCATATCATTTAGCACTTAGGGTAAGGCCAGTGGAGCATATTTGTTCAATAGGAAAGCAGAAACATTAGCCATTGGAGGAGGTGGGGGTTGTGCAACAATTTGATGTACAAAGGGAAGGGGAGGAGGAGGAAGTGGGGTATGAATAACAATGGGAGTATACTGTGTAGAAGCTTGAGGTGTAGCTGGAAACAATTCACGATTAACAGGGGCTACTTCTGTAACTTCTTTAACTTCCTCAACCTCAGGGGTAAGACAAAGGTTCTCTTTGGTTCTAGCACCTCCCATGGGTGGGCTATCTGAATAATATCCAAGATTTTCCTTAGTGGAGTCGGGATTTTCTATTTGGACTTCTTGAGAAGAAGAGGATGGGTAATATTCTTCAGAAACTTCAGGTATGGCAGCACGGGCTGACTGCCTTCCTCTCCAACTTCTCCTGTGTATAGCCTTCTCTGGGTCAGACATAGAGGCTATCTTCGGCTTAGCAGTATCTGACCTCAAATGTCGCTTGCGAGGAGCCAGGACTACCAATAGATTTATCAATTAAAGAACAGTGGAGTCGCCAAGGTGAGAGATATACAACTCTTCAACTCTCTGTGCTCACCTAATTAGAGAGTGAATGTGATTTGTTGAGGCCCAGGGAAACTGATATTCTTAAATTCGTCCCCAGCAACGGCGCCAGAAAGATGTTGTAGACAATTTTGTCACTCCTAGAGACAGTCTAGAGTTGCCATAGACCAGTGCCTAGGAAATCTTAGCATAGCAAGGAGCATATAATATAACTTGGGTTTTCAATCCAAAAACTCTCTTGCTATCTCTTGTAAAACAAGGAAAATGGTTTTGAATGGAACCAAGCTCTCTCAGAAGCTGATACAGAGACAAGAATAGTGCAGGAACAACATGCAAAACTCCAGCATTAAGGAACAGACAATTCAGAGACAACTTACTGTAAAGAGGGCTGATTCAAGTAATATACCACAGAAATCAAATATCAGAGGGTGGATGCAGTGAAGAAAACATCAAGAAGATACTAGTTAACATGAGGCTGATACCCAGATACACAACAGAACCACATATGGGCTTATCAATCTAAGAATCCATACATGACAGCAAAAGTTTAAAAGCACCCTCCTCAAGCAACTAGTATAAGCGAAAAATGGACAGAGATGAATATAGCCTACACTATATCATGTTTGACCAATTTAAAGTGCTTATGACGGATTCAAGTATGGGCATCAATAGGATGAATCCTTACCTAATTGGGTGAGCCACTCACATTCCGAATCATGATACAAGAAGAAGATATATGGAAATGAAAAATTGTATTAATACATAAAAGTTTTATCTTTTGTGGGATACCAAGACCAATCCTCGTTCTGAGATATAACTCCTCCTGCAGGACCCTACGGGCTCTGAACCTTCATACAGAAATTTTACAATATGTATACAAGAGCTTCTCACTGCATAGTTTGCTGATAGAAATCTGGAACCCTTACCATGTCTTATTTCTGCGTTTTTATAGAAAAGATAGAAGACTCTAGAGAATGAGGTAGGTGATACATATTTAATGATCTGATTTGAAACAAATTGGCGGAAAACATTCGCGCCTTGACTGTAAATGACTAAATATAATTAACTGTACTTTACAATCTACCTCCAGAAATAAATGAACTGGAAGAAAATCTCTTCAGGAACAGGGCATGAGGGTAATTCTTCGTGAACATTCTGTACGTCCCTGAAGTGAACTCGACTGAAATATCACCTTGAGAATATTACTTTCTGAGCACTGTATCTTCCAGCATTTGAATTTAAATCCAAAACCTTCAATGCAAGACGCTGTATCTCCTGGCTTTTACTGATATTTTTTATGCTGTGAAATTAATGTCTTCAGCTGCCAGAACCTACCTCTTGCATCACTCTGAGAGGTTCAATGGATTTTCTCTCTGCTTCCATTAATGAGGTCATATCATACAACTACCTCAAGCTTCCCTCTTAAATTTCACTAGCGGAATATCTTCCTTTGAGATGCTCTTGACCTCTGTAATGGAGGCGAGAAATTATAGCGTCTCTTCATCATCTTGAAACCTGCAAAACCCACAGATTCATTAGAAAAAATAGACTCAAGAGCAAGGGGCATGGAGGTGGAGATGATGGTGACGTCGAGGACATGGCCACATGACTAGAACAAGCAGGGTGGTGAGGAAATTATAGTGGAGGTATGGCGGAAAGGCTGGCCAGAGAGAAACATTAACATATAACGTAAGAATGAAATCTATATATATATATATATGTGTGTGTGTGTGTGTGAATAGCGGAGGGTGAGATGGTGAACACGTGGAGCAATGACGTGGTGGGGGACTCGGTCAGCGGGTGGTCAAGCGGATGATCTGGACCGTTCAATTCCAGAGTAAGATCCACGACTACAAATGCTTTGAGGCAATGGGACAGTGGACCATGGACGCGACAGACATGGGTTAAAGCGCGTGCAGCTTCGGAGGATATCCACTGTTGGATGGAGGTCGACAGATCCAACGGCGCTGGTGAATTCCGCTTCCCGTCTATGGTCGGAACTTTAACGCGCGAAATGGGCGGTTTGGAGATCGTACATTGAGGACACTTGTCATGCGATCTATGGAATCGTTGGCCCCATGGAGAATACTGCCCTCTCGGCAATGGTAGTGCGGAATGAAACCGTCGGTTTTTGCAATGCGCGCGGGTGCGGGGACCACCACGGAAAACCAACTCCGCTCCGTCGATTGGATTTGATCGGACGACTATGGCTTTACCCGAAAACATAAGGCGATAAGCTCCCGCCTGTCTGGCACACGGTCTTGCACCTGGGTCATGTGAGAATCCAAGCAAAGGGGCTAAGACTGCAGGGGCTAGGCGCGATATGTTTCTAAATGCAGATCTTAACCTTTGCAGAGTGTATTTTTCGGGCGGAAAAGGGTAGCGATAGGCAGAAAATGGGGTTTTATGGCCACGACGGGGGATTTAAATAGATTTAAATGGATCTGCAAGTTAAAAACTTGAATGGAGGAGCTAATGACCACAAAATAAATGTAGGGGTTGATATGTACAACAAATGTATTAAACTGATTCAACCCCCCTGTCAGCTTAAATAAGGGTTCAACACACCTTACAGGGCATCACATCCCATGAAATTGTAAGTATTTGGAAAATGGGAGATTACTTTATGGGCATTCGAGAGTATGGAGAGTATGGAAAGGGGTATCTAATAAAAGGATTTATTTAACTGGAAAGAGGAAAGATATATATTTGGAGGGGGGTTTATCAAAAGGGTATTGTGAGCTATTTATCAATATTTAGTGAAATTGGATGTATTGTTTATCCAACAAATACATGTGCTATGTCCCTCGTTCATTGAGTTTAACCACTATGTTATGTCCATAAGTTTTGGAGTCCACTCTCTCATACAGATGCATGTGATCTTAAATTATTCAAGATATAATGGTTTAAATTTTCTTGAATGATCTCTACATTATTTTCAACTCCATGACATGGCTTAGATTACATTAGTGCAATATGTTCGATTAAAACAATAGCATGGTAGACATTAAGGATATTAGTTGTGAAGAACAATGTGATATTTTGAATAGTTTCAAGGATCATTAAGGAAATAATACAGAGGTGAGTAAACATTCAAAAGAGAAACACATTCAATTTTCTCAAGAAGAGGTGTAGTTGATGCTATTCCTGGGTTTATTTTCCATATTAGATATATGTGCATTTTTATTCAAGGGTAGATCTTAGTTCACGTAGAAATTCAAAATTTATTTTGTACTGATTAAGGTTGTCTATAGTAGCAAGAAGTGTTCAAGAAGAAATATGGATGAATTATACCAAAAAAACCTTTGATTTCTAAGGTAGAAAATCATTATCCATTTCTTTATTTATGACACATTCATGTGGCATAATCAGACAAGGTATTTAACTTCGACAGAGGCCTCATGATTTGTAAGGCTCAAGAAAAAAATAGTAGCAAGAAGTGTTCAAGAAGAAATATAGATGAATTACACCAAAAAAACATTTGATTTAGAAGGTAGCAAATCACAATCCATTTCTTTATTTACGAGACATTCATGTTGGCATAATGAGACAAGGTCTTTAACTTCGACATAGGCCTCATGATTTGTAAGGCTCAAAAAAACAATATTGCAGTAATATTTCATTGTAACATGGTCCTTGCCTTTTGTTGATATTTTTTTTTTGCTTTCAACAATTTTCAAACGAACATTAATTAGATTTATATGCTATTGCCTTATGGCGATTCCTTTGCAACATCTGGTGTAATTGCTAGTAACTACTAAATAACACGTGTTATAGATAGATAGCTATCAATATTTATCAACCATTTAATTTATATAATTACATGAATTTTAATCATTTCATATTTTATTCCCAAAAACCTATAACACACGAAAATGAAATAACAAAACAATAGTACACAAGTTTTTATGTCAATATAAAAATGAAAGAAAAGCTAAACAAGATCATACATATAACATGTAATATGTGGATACAATTTGTGATGCTATAAGATGAGTTTCCCACGACACATCATATAACATGTGGATACATTTTGTGATGCCATAAAATGAGGTTCTCACCACCTATCAAATTTTAGTAGGTCCAAATGTAATATTATATGCGACATGTGGATACAATTTGTGATGCTATAATATGAGTTTCCCCCACACATCATAGAACATGTAACATGTGGATACATTTTGTGATGATATCATATTAGTTTCCCACCACTTATCAAATGTTTTAGTAGGTCAAACGTAATACGCTTTACGAGAAGTCCATAGCACTTCATATTGTAAAATGTTCGTGTGATGTACGATGTTTTGTGGTCGCATCTTTAGGGCACTAAGCTATTTATTTAAATGGGAAAATCATGTCAATCTTGAGAAATTTTTTTATTTTTTTTTTAATATTTAAAATTAATGTTGACACTAAGAAGTACTTGAATTCTCTTGCTATTAAATTAATCTTATAAGACTAAATTAATTTACATCCCAAAACAATGATAATAAATATTGTGAAATTTTAAAATAGTTTTTAAAATATAACAATTATTAATACATATGTATAAAAAAATTATAAATTTATATATAAAAATTTGAAATATATACATTTTATAAACTTTAATAGTTAAATTAGGTTCCACCCCAAATTTAATCTATGTCTTACCCCAAATCTAAGTCATCCTAAGTTTGATAGTTTTTTTGTGAGTTTTTACGAGATTTTGTGAATAATTTTTTAAAGTAAAATCTTAATTTTTATGGTTTAAAATAAGTTTTCCACTGCATATATGATTCAATTACTATGAAAAACTTTTGGGAACTCTCATTGTAGAGAGATCATTAACCAATTAAACCATTATATTAGGAATAAATACTATATTAAGAATAAATATAATAAGAATCAATTTAAAATTATGAATGAATTCAAGTGCATATATCATTCAATCACTATGAAAACCTTTTGGGAACTCTGATTGTGGAGAGATAATTAACAAATTAATTCAGCTGAAAATATATTAGGAATAAATATAATAATAATCAATTTAAAATTATTAATGAATTCAAATTTATATAAGTATTATTTTTCGTTTGATGGAAAGTCCTTTCAGTGAAAACGAGTTAAGCCCATTCAATGACCTTGTTCACATTTAATCCTAGTTAGGCTATGCACATTCCAATAATTCAGTGGACACAACAACCTTCACGAACATAAGCCAAGCGCTCTGCAATTCCATGGATAGAGAGAGTTTGACCACCCACGCTCAAAATGTGGATGTTAACACCCAATATTTCAAGAGTTTAAGTGGCTACATTTATTGATGTTAACACCCAATATTTCAAGAGTTTAAGTGGCTACATTTATTGAGAAAGCTCCTCCATAAGTAGGAGTTAAGTTGGACATAAATGGATAAATTTATACTTCTACTCCGCTTGCGTCATGAGCAGGTGGGTGGCTTCTGTCATGGCCCCTCGTTCATAATTGTATCCCACGGTCTCCACGCGCATTGTCCTGAAACCAACCCATATTTATATGCTGCTAACAACATGGGGAGAATTAGGGCGGAGTGATATAACTGTGGAGAGTTCCAGTTGCAGTTTGTGTGTCAGTGCTGCAGAAATGGGTATCCCCTCATATCTTAAACGCCTTACAGCAACGCATTTTGGCTCAGTAAGAGTGGCAAGATTTGTTGCGGTGATACTCAGAAAAAGAATTGCAATGACGAGATTGCAGAAAATAGCCGCCAATCTGCGCATCAAGTATTTTGGAGGAGACAAAGCAACTAATTTGAATGACCACTATGAATTTTCATGCAGCAGCTCTCTTTCAAATAATTCGCCCATCTCCGGCCATGGCGTTAAATCAGGAGGTCGACGAAATAATTTGTATGCTCGTTTTCTTCTGAGAACGCTCCTGCCCTCTTGCACTCGTCTCAATGTGAAGGATGAATTGGATTCCAAATCGGGTAATGTTGATATTCCGGAGTTTGTTGCCTGCGATGAAGATGATGACCACTATTTCAGTGTTATGTATTCTCACTTGTCAATTAATTCTTATTCTAATGAATCGTCCTCTGATTCCTGCTCTTCTGTGTCAACAACCACATGTTCCAACTGTTGCTTGACCTCAGAAATTGACAGGCATTCAGAAGAATATATAGCAACAGTTTACAAGCAGATGCGTTTGCAGCGTCAAGATTCTTATGTGAAATGCCAAGAAATGTTGGCCAGGGGATCCAGTTAGTTGGAAATTGAAAGGATCTCGTAATTATTAATGAATGTTTGTGTTGTTTTTAATGGCAGAGAGTAAACAATCTCACTATTAGCCCATGCTTCCTGAAAAAGAATTCAGTATGTAATTTCTGTGTCTTTCTGCGGAGATGCGTGCATTTCTATCCGCATCGGAAACGCAGCAAACCTTTTCTTCTAATGGTTTTGGAAATTAATATCGTGATCGATTTTAAAGACACATCTTTCATTTCATTTCAGCTTTTTTCATATCTATATTTCCATGAAAGTAAGACTTGTGGCACAACATAACTTCTTTAAATGCACTGCACGACGTGTATTGGGTGTACTAATACCTTTAACCAATTTAATATTCCGTTGGTTATATCTCCATCCATATTTTATGAATGACTTCCATCCATATTTCTAAATTTTGAATTCTTTTCGTTGGTAAATGACAAAGTCCAATTTAGCTAAATATGATATTTTTTATATTAAATTTTTTGTTTTTAAAAATAATTTTAAAATTCCAAAAATATAATGAATGGTTATGGTTTTTTTTTCTGTCTTAGTCTAAACAACTTGATTTTTGCCCAGAAGTTATGGAAATTCTGGCAAGATTTTGATAAAATCCGGGAGGGATTTTTGTAAATCCACTTTCTAGCTGTCAAACTTCATGATTTTGGATGCCCCATAGATTTTTGATGGTGTTGAATTGATTTCCACCATCAAAAACATGATTCAAACACTTCTACTGCAAGATTTTTTGAATTTTTTTTGCTCGAATTCCTTGACACTTTTGACCGTTGAGACAATTTATGGCAATTTCTCTGCCTCGGTAGACTTGTCTGTTTTTTTTTCGACTTGACTAAATAACCTAATTATGAGGAAAATATCGTATTATAAAATTTAACATAAAAAAGTTGAAGTTATCATTTGGTTTTAGCTACATCATTTTAATTGTGATAATGTATTTATATTGAATTTCTAAATTTTATTTTTTTCGTTGGTAAATGATAAAGTCAAGAATGTCACTAACCTTTTGAGTATGAATTTTGATTCCTCTCTTTTTAGTCTACTTAATAAAGGGCTTCATTTTTCCCTTGCCCTAAAGAAGATTCCCATAGATAACATTATCTGTAACATCGAGTATGGCATTACGGACCTTCTAGATAATGTCAAGGGGACTATTAGGCGAGATTGTGCTTAGGAAGGATAAGCCTCCAAAAAGAAACCTTAGCAAGCTTGAGTTTCTGGCCATTAAAGCCCTGAGAGACAATCATGACATTGTCATCCTTAAGGCTGACAAAGGTGGTGCCATAGTCAATTTTGGATAAATCTGACTATGTCAACAAAATGATTGACCATATTTCTAATAGTGATAGTTACAATAAGCTTAAAAAGAATCCCATTAAATTAATGTCTAAGGAGGTTGTCCTCACCATTAATTCAGATCGTCCCTTAATCCTCTCTCCAGAAAGCTCATTAAGAGCAACCCCCTCACCCCAGGATTTATGACCTTCCTAATATTCATAAAGCTTGGGCCCCATTAACACCTATTTTTAACACAATAGGTGAACCCACTTATGTTCTTGCTAAATTCTTAGCCCAGAAGCTTAAACTCCTTATTGGTCTCATCATTTCCTATGTTAAGGACTCAACTTCCTTTAACAAATAATGGAAGGATATCAAGTTGGAACTTGGGGATTTGATAGTAAGTTTTGACGTTGTATCATTATTTACCAAAATCCCCATCTATGAAGCCATTGATATCATTAATCGAATCTTTGACCAGAATACTCCTGAATTAGTTGGCCTCTGCCTCATCTCGACTTTCTTTAGTTTCCAAGGTGAGTTCTATGAGCAAGGTGCGGTGCTGCTAAGGGTTCCCTGCTTTCCCCTATAGTTTCTAACTTATTTATGGAATATTTTGAAACCAAGGCCTTAGACTCAGCTCAATTTTGCCCTAAAAAGTAGAAGAGGCTTATGGATGATACTTGTGTCATTTGGTCCCATGGTCACGAGAAGTTAGATTTGTTTCTTTGCCACCTGAACTCCCAGTCATATTCCATTAAATTCACGATGGAAGTAGAAGTGGATGGATGTCTTCCCTTCTTGGACATCCTTCTCTCTAGAATGGATGATGGTTCTATTTCTCACCAAGATTTACACAAGAAAACTCACACGGAACAATATCTTTATGTTGGTTCCCATCATTTTCCTGCTCATAAATTTGTTTTTCTTTGCACTCTTGCTACCTGTGCTCTAATAATCTCTGACGCCAGCCACTTGGAGTCGGAGAAATCTCATCTCCTTGATGTATTTGAAAATAATGGGTATATCTCATGGCCTTAAGGCCTTTCAAAAATCATATAAAGGGTTAAGAGGCAAATCTACTTGGGTGGATCCTATTTCCAAGGTTCATCTCCCATTTATCCAAGGGAAAAAAAACAAAATTGTCCATGTCCTTAGAAGGAATAATGTCTCCTCATCATTCAAAACTCTTCGTACTATTAGGAATTCTCTCAGATCTGTCAAGGACCATGTTGACACTAAGGAAATGAAAGGTGTTTACATGGTTCCTTGTTCCTGTGGTATTCTCTATATTGGAGAAACAGGACGATCCATTAAATAGAGAATCTAGGAGCATGCTACAAACATTAAGCACAATCGCTCTCACACATCAGCTCTTGTTGAACATGTGGAAAATATGTGTCACCATGTTTACATTGAGGACTCCAAAGTCATTGCTAAGGTTGACCACTTCCGCCATAGGAAGCTTCGAGAGGCTATTGAGATTGAGAGGCATGCTAGGAATCTCAACGGGGATGATGGCTGGAAATTGAGTAAGAGCTAGAATCTGGCTCTCTCGATATGATTTTGACCCCCTCCCCCCCCCTTGTTGGAATCATTGTTTCCTTAGTTCTTTGTAGGATTTTTCCTTGTTATTTTCCCATTTTCATCATGTATTTAATTTTAACCCTTGTCTTTGTTGATTTTTATTTGATTTCTTCCTTCCTTTTACCTTCTTCCTTAATATTTATTTTTCCTGGCCTTAACTTTACTTTTTTCCCTTATTTATATAATTATAATGTACAATTTCCCCTTATTAGATTATAATAATAAAAAAAATTTAATCCCTTCTATTTTATTTTTTATTAAAATATTTATTTTTAAATAGTTGAAATATTTTTAAATAAGTAAACTCCTTTATAATATGATCTTTAAACTTTTTAGTAATTAATTCCTAAAACTAAAAAAAATTAATATGTTTTCTTAATTATTAATTAACTAACTCAATAACGGCTAGTTTTTAATGGCTATACCCGGGCAATGGTGCATCCTTACTATTCACCCGAGCAATGTTTCATCCTTACTATTTATTCATGATGATCGATTAAACTTTTTCACCTTGTCGTGATGATGAACCACCCAAATCATAATAATGTGATTAATCCGAAAAATATTTATCGAATAAAGTCAAGTTTAGTTAAATATATTATTTTTAAGTGATTTCTTATTTTTATTTTTTAAAAACAAGTTTTAGAAAATATATTGAATTGTTATCAAATTTTTGTAAAGGATAAGGACATAAATAAATACCATGATTTGGTTTTAGTTACATCATTTTATTTCTGATAATAAATTTAATATTTATAAATTTGATAGTATTAAAATTATAGATATATCTACATAATACTGGTTGCCATACTTTCAAATCTATATCATAAATCATCACATTACCTCATACACATTATAGTAAATATTAAGGAAAAAACAACTTGTAAAATATTTGGTAAATTAATATTATAATAATTACAAAAATGCATTAGTGATATGATGCTTGTAATATTAAGGAATTAATACATTGGAATTAGATAATTTCAATGTCTGTGCTCTAGATAAAATGTGAGCATGCACACTATATTCTATTAATAAAAAATGATTACATATATACATCAAGTGTTGTCCCAAGGTAGGGAAACTATCTTGGACACACAATCACTTGGTTGAGAAAATCTCTCAACCACACACCAATCTATGAAATATAATAGGAATGGACTCCTCTAGATACAAATGATCACAACTGAGACAAGTAGGAATTAATTTTTCCAACATACCCCCTTAATGACTACTTGTCTCGATATTTGTCTGAAAATTATAACCGTGGTCAGACATAAGAAAAGGATATGTTGACGTCCATATAAAGGACCAACCATCCACCAAAATGCATTGGTGCCAACCGCTGCAACCGCCAGCCTCATAGGATGTCCTTCGCATACATGGTTCTGTCAACCATTATAAATACATACATGTACCGGTACTTGTAAATCCCCCTCCAACATCATCATCGTGGGTTTTATTAGATTACCCATAACCATGATTTGGGTTTTATCGGATTACCCTCAACCATGCCAACAAGGGCTCTCAGCCACCAAGGCTCAACACGGTCACTAAGGCACTTAATTCAACCATGAAGGCTCAACAAAACCATGAAGTCTCAACTCAGCCACGAAAGAGCCTCAAATATACCACTAAGGCACTCCTACCATGATGGGCCACAAATTTGCCACTAAGGCACTCCAACCACCATGGGCCAAAAATATGCCACTAAGGCACTCGAGCCACTAAGGCCCACCAAAGACCCGACTCAACCAGACCTATGGTTTTCTCGGCTCACCCTTAACCATGCAAAGGGTTTTCTCGGCTAACCCTAAACCATGCCTATAGAAATCCCTATCCACTTCACTTTCACACATGGTTTCTGGCTTACCACAAATTGACACTACAAAGTGGTTTCTGGTTAACCACAAACCTTCAATTACAAAGTGGTTTTCAAATTACCATTAATTTCATGGGGATACATATGACTCATCAGGATTACATTACATACTCCAACTCTTGAAGTTACCAAGTACATACTTTACAAAGACCACTACAAAACATCCAAGACTTGTTAATAAATGTATGTGATACTATCATGATGAGTCTATCTCATAAATACACACTAATTCACACCAACATTTACTTTGTTTTCCATAATCCCTTAATATCTATTGTTTTCATGAACTATCTTTGTCTTCATTATTCACCATGGGCATCTTAATTCAATCTTAGAACTTTTGTTTATGAGATAATTGTTAGAGTGGTCAATTCTAACAAAATCACCCTCATATGGAGTTGACCAAGATCAATATGTACCTTGTAAAAACTCAAAGAATTGAAAATTTACCTTTTCTTTGATGCTTGATGTTTTGTTTTGATGATGAATTTGATTTCTTGAAACAATGAGTACTAACCATAGGCAAAGAAGTTTACTGGATTGATCTAGTAGCATAATCTGGTAATTGGAGCATTTCGGTCACTTGGGAACACACATCCACTCATCCAAAACACAATCTGTTGCAGTACCTTTATCTGGTGAACAAACAACAACTGCACTTGGCTCTCTTAGTCAGACTGCGCTTCCATCTGGGCATAACCATTAAAACTACCCAAGATGGATTCTCACTGTATCAATTCGATCCATTTTTCAAAATCACTTTCTCCCTTGCTCGAAATGGCATCACTGCCATCAAATTTACCTCCAGTACCAGGTTCCCAAGTGCCATTGACTCCCTTCCTCGAAATATTTGGGGATACTGCGCCTGATGGATTTAGCGAGTGCGGTTGCATCGACCTCACCTTCTTGGAACTCAAACCCTGAAACACGTGCTCCACCATGGACTTGTTGTCGACCACGAGCTCCATAAAAATCTCTCACCCCACCACCGAGCGTAAAAATATTTGGTTGAACATCAAGCTAAAATGTTTCGAGCAAACCTTTCACATGATCTTGAGTAAACAAATTTCGCTGAATGTCGAGCAAAAATGTGCATATCAGATCTTCCTCATCTTTTCTCAAAAATCCTGTAAATTTAATTTGTTGAAAGAGCTACTTCGTTAACAAATAATCAATCGAAGCAACATGTGAGGCAAGAGGTTTGAATCTCGTAAAGCACGAGTAAAACACTTTTCTTGAGAATTCACGCCTTCTACTACAATTACTTAGACTCAGAAAATAATTGACGAAGAAAAAAATGTCAAAACACAATGTGCCTCATATCTTGTACGCCTTCTAGTATCTCAAACACCTGAGTAGTTGCACTTTCTCTTGCGCAGCAGAAGATACTTCTACGGGTCTCTAATCAGCACCGTGTCAGATCCACCGTCATGTGCAAGTTGTCTTCTAAGCTATCACCATGGCTCCACCATAAAATACACAATAATTGAAATTTTGAGTGCCTTCATCTTGAGTATGCGTTGACGACGGGGTCCATATCATAGTTGTGGAACCAGGTGGGGGGCATGTGCTCCATAAAAAACACCATGGACGTCAACGACTACGGACCCAATCCCACATACGTCAGGTGCTCGGGCACCGGGTCCTTGTTGTAGATCATCATGTCGAATGTTGAAAATATTAAAGTCACCTGCAAACCCCATGCAGGTAGAAACAGAGTACAACAGGGGCAACTTAGGTTGAGTGCGCACCACTGTGCATTTAACAGAGGCATGGATAAATTGTAAGGATGAAGTTATTTTTTATGGATGCAGCCAACTTCTGCTGAGGAGCATTGAAGAAATCGTGGTTCTGACCACGCAACAACAAAGTTTATTAAAAACAGTCTTATCAAGCTTTTAAGCCCTCACCAACCAATTTTTTTCTCACGCGCCATGTCTTTTAAATTTTGAACGGAGCCACATCATTGTGGTCCCCACTTCATCGCTTCATCGCAATAGCCAAATGTTTTTTTTAGTGTCTTGTTGATGTGAAGTTCCAATGCGATGCGATGGTGCGATATTGCTTATCGCACATCGCAAAGGAACAATGTAAAGCCCCCTCCACAAATTTGTTTACTGATGATGCGATATCATGATGCGATGTGGTCCCTACCACCATCGCACATCACAACATCACAAGTCTTCCGCTCATCCGTCCATCACTCCGAATTTCCGATGCGTCGATGCCAATATCACAACATCGCAACATCGCTCATCGCAAATATTCATGCCACTGCAACCGTTCTGTCGATCCATTGCCAATGCGCCGATGCGATGTGGTCCCCACATTTATCGCTCATCGCTCATCGCATTTGCCAAGTCTTACAAGCCATCCATAGCTTCGCTCGTCCGCCGATCGCCGATGCGATGTGGAACCACTTGCCAACTCAACATCCACGTCAATCAATAGTCGACCAATCACAGTTTATCGCATTCATTTTTTCCATGACGTCACATGGAGCATTTTTTACGCGAAGATTTTATGAAGTCAGGTTCATATCTTGTTTGAATTCTGCGAGCCCTAGCAGCTAGCCAATCAAATGTCGTTTGCATTGGTTTCAGCCTTGCTGACGAAGGGGCATTTTGTTACGAGAAAAGAATGCATTGCATCTTAGTTTTTTGTTTGAAGTCCGGGTCTAAAGGTTAATTAAACTTTGGGTTAAAGTGTTATGCGGCGATTGTATTAAAAGGTTTTCAAACCTTATTGTATTGTTTTTTGTTTTAATATGTTTTATTTTTTAAAATGACGCGCCACATATAAAAACAAAAGGCCCCATAGGCTTATGGTAATGTAATTGCTGTGTAGTGAAAAAGCTTGTAAGCAGTGAAAACACAGTGAAGTAATACAGAGCATTGTATGTGAATTTTGAGACAGAGAGAAAATTTGTGAGCACTACGTTTGTAGCAGTCCAGTCTATTTTTTTAAATCCCTCTGATAGAGGAAGAACATATTTTTGTAATATGATTTTATGTTTTTGAAATATAAAGCATTTATATGCCATATCTGTCTAGAAATTTTTTTAAATCTCTATGTTGTAGAGGAGACTCTTTGTTCTCCCTATTTGTTTGGAATATTCAGAAATTCCAACATGGTATCAAAGCTAATCCAGGCTCTTTGAAGGTGTCAAAGAAGCCAAAGGAGAAACGATTTGTTGCAGCAGTTCTCCAGCGGAGTGAAGGCTTAGCAAAAGTCCAAGTATTTCTCAAAAAACAGAGTTTTGTTTTGTTTAAAAGACTGCAGTCCTCAGAGACAGAGTTTGTCTTTTAAAGAAGGAAAGATAGTTTTTTTATTTAAAAAAAATCATAGTCAAGTTATTTGAACATAGTTCAGAGTGCTAGTCATGGCAGGAGCCAACACAAGTATGAGTATTGGAAATACTCAACTCCCACAATTTAATGGGAAAAACTATGATTATTAGGCAATTACCATGAGAGCCCTATTTTCCTCTCAGGATTTATGGGAGTTTGTTGAAGATGGTTTTGATGAACCAACAAATGAAAATTCCTTTAATGCCTTAACACATGCAGAGAAGGATTTTTTGAAGAGCAATAGGAAGAAGGACTCTAAAGCCCTCTTCTATCTCTATCAAGCAGTACATGAGAGTGTGTTTCTAAGGATAGCAACAGCTAAGAGATCCAAGGATGCATGGGATACCCTCCAGATTGCCTATCAAGGTATGGAGAAGATGAAGACAACAAAGCTACAATTGTTGAGGAGAGATTTTGAAACTCTCTGTATGAAAGAGTCTGATAACATAGACTCATTCTTCACACATGTGATTGGGATGGTTACCCAGATAAGGTCTCATGGATAAACACTTGAAGAAAGAAGGATTGTGGAGAAAGTGTTGAGGAGACTACCCTCAAGGTTTGATATTATAGTAACCACTATTGAAGAGACAAAGGATCTCTCAAAGTTTACATTTGATGAACTTCATGCATCACTAATGAATCATGAACAAATATTGGGAAGATCAGTAAACCCATCTTTGGAGCATGCCTTCAAGACCCAGATGCCTTTTGGAAGAGGAACTGTTCAAGGCAGAGGAAGAGGAAGAGGCAGAAGCCAAAACAAAGGAGGAAGAAACAACCTTGCACATACTCATGGAAGGAGCAGCAATCAGAATCAAAGCCAAGGCCAAAGCAGCAACCAACAAGGTGGAAAATAACATGCTCATGGACAAAGGTATGACAAATCCAATGTTCAGTTTCATTATTGTAAACAATATGGGCATTATGCCAATGAGTGTAGGAAAAAGAAATATGACATGAATAATAAGCAAAATGCAAATGTAGCAAAAGAAGAAAATTACCCAAATAATGTGCTATGAACATGTAATGTAGCACAAGATAGGCATGATGATGTATGGTTCTTAGATTTAGGCTGTAGTAATCACATGACTGGAAACATAGCAATGTTTTCCAAACTCGATGAAGATGTTAAATCTGAAGTAACAACTGGAATTGATACTAACATCTCTGTCAAGGGAAAAGGTAGAGTAAGTATCCATGCAAGAAATGGAGAGCAGAAATTTGTGCCAGATGTATACTATGTTCCTGGCTTGAAATATGATCTTTTGAGCGTTGGGCAGCTCATTAACAAAGGTTACAATGCATTTTTCAAAAATTATGTGTGCACAATAATGGACATACCTCCAAGCAAGAAGGTTATTGCAGAGGTGCAAATGATCAGCAATAGAATTTTTCCACTCAAGCTCAATACACACTTGAAGGGAAAGAGAAATAATTTAGCATCTGTAACTCAAGAGGTATTTCAAAAGGAAGTGAAAGATGAGAATTGGTTATGGTGTTAGCGCTCAAATCTACCTCAGGCTGAAATGAAGTAAAACTCAAGGCTACATCAAACCACGCTCAGCCTCGTAGCTAGCCCTACGAGGACAGGAGAGGGCTCTCTCCGTCAATCTCGAGATAATAAGCAAGTAGGATGCGAGATGACTTACAATAGGAACTGATTTTAGGCTAGTAAAGAGATAGGTATGTTTGTTTTTGGTTTTTTTGGTTTTCGCTGGAGTAATGGGAAAACAAGTTTTGGGTCCGGGGATAAGGTCAGACCTTTGCAGAGTTCAAGCTGGGGCGAGATAGGTGATGATCTTGATGCTTTAAATTGGATATGTGGATAGATTAGACCGACGAGGAGCTGAAGAGGGCAAAGAAGAACTTGGATCCTCTCCAAACAGCTGAAAACATATAGAACTAACTGAATTCAAAGGCCAAGCACTGTAAACAATGGATTCAACCTTAATCACTCATTCAATTTAGTTCAGAAGCATATGAAAAGATGGCATACATTAAACATGAAGAAACTTACAGTAAACAAAGAAGAAACACCATCAAGAACAGAACACCACAAGGATCCCAACAAGTGCCGCAAAACCCCTGATCTTTCCTTAGCCAAAATATGAAAAATATGTACAATGATATCAAAAGTATCCCAAGAGTCCAACTCTCCAACCTCTGAAAATGATTGAGAAATTACAATATATAGATCACTCTAACACCTTTCCCCACCTCTAGGGGTCGAATTCCCTCTTCAGGGATCAGTTTCAACCAATTCTAATCGTGGAACTACAATCTAGGCAGCTAACAACTTGCCTCTAAAAGAGTGGAAACTGATCCATTACATGATTTTTTACTCATTTGAGAGTGAATCTTCTAGAAGAGATAAAAATAAGCCAAAGTTACATGCCAAACATGAATTTACATAATAAAAACCCAAAAATTCTATCCATAAGCAAAACTTGTCCATACTAGGCGAAAAACTGAGCTGGCAGCTGAAAATTCAGGAAAAATTTCAAGTGGGTCGCTCCTGAGCCGTGTGGGTCGCTCATGTTCCAGGCTGAATTTGAGGTACTTCCCGGCATCCAAATTGAGCTCATGATAGCTCGTTGGAAATCCCTGGATGTCTACTTTCCAACCCAAGTGGAATTTCTGAATTTGGAGCTCATTTGACCCTCCAAAACCGCATTCTCCCAGAGGTACTCCCTGCTGGTGCAAAAGGTGGCAGCAAGGTGGTTTTCATGGTGTTTTTGAGCTTTTTGACCATCCAGATTTTGATGAAATGCTAAATTGACTTCAGAGGATGCATAATTAACCATGACAAATCCAAAAATGTAAAAATTTCCTCCAGCAAGTGTCCCAAAAAAAAGTGAGCGCATGAGCGCGCGACCCACGTAACTGCAAAACCTGTTTTTTTACCCAAAAATTTGAAAATGACAAAATTTTCTCCGAATTTGCCCAAATTCGGAGCGGAGGTCCTCCATCATGTATCTTGCTCAGTCAATGAAGCCTCAACCAAAATCCGGAGTGGATCAGGCCTTTTCCGCCATTTTAGTGCTCTCCTGGTGCATGCAGCTCCTGTGGTGAAAACACTGTCTCGGTTGTATGTGTTGGTCTCTATCATGATCCTGTGAATGTACCTACACTGATGAAGAAGGCGAGACCCCTTCCACGCCATGTGGAGATAGTACTCGCGTTGCTGATGAAATCAACGAGACCCCTTCCACCCCGGGTGGAGATAGTACTCGTCGTGATGTTGAAACAAAGCTCTGTGGCTTCTCTGATATGTTACCACTACTGGTGCACTGGTATGCTCCATCTCAGTGCATCAACCTCAACGATTGAGTCACTGTCCGACTCCTCCTCATACACTGACTCTGTCTCTGACATGGCCCTGACCAAGCTATTGGCACTATGTATACTGGTATGAAAGCAGTGCAAACAAAGTTATGATGTGTGTTTCAACACCCAACAAATATCCCCCACTGTCAAAGCACCATTAAGGAAACAAAAAATGATACCAGCTCTGTTTTAGGTGGATTGAAATAGAAACACAGTCTCTGTTTTAAGTGCAAGTGAAACTTTACAAATGGTAGCAAGTAGCCCTTAGAATATTGGGTAAATTTTGTCAAAGAGAGCAATGCATCATATGACTGTGTTTGTCAATGGGCAATGAAAACAGAGTTACAAATGTCAATGGGCAGTGAAAACAAAGTTATGAAAACGTGTTATCAATGGGCAATGGGATATAATATGTCAATGAACATCATGGAACAAAGGTCATGACAGTGGTAAAATGATAATGAAGACCACATTGGTATAATGGATGTGAAAACAGTGGGCTTTGAACATACATGCCAAGGTGGATATATATCAATGATATAAGGTGGTAAAAATGCTCATAAAACCATCCATACATATTTTAAAACCCTGAAGAACAAATCAGCCATGTATGTAGGGTTTTGCTCTTCCATTCAAATGTTTGAAGACTTCAAGATACCACCAACACATTAAAAACTACTGAGCAATGATAAAAACTTGTTTGCAAGCAGCTGGAGTTGATTCGAATCGAAACTGGGTGCAAAAACACAATTTTCTGAACTCTGCTGGCAAGTGGGTCGCTCTGCCCAGGTGGGTCGCTCCCATTCATTTTTACACTGTGAAAAATGCCCAAGTGGGTCGCTCCCCTCAAGTGGGTCGCTCTTGCCCCATAGTACATTTTTCAGGAAGCTTTTGGAGGCCTTCCCGGTGTCCAAATCGGGCGTGTGATAGCTCGTTGGAAAGATATTGGAGTCTAATTTCCAAAAAAAGTGGAATTATGCAATTTGGATTCCATTTACCCTGTCAAAAACCAAATCTCCCAACACTAGTCAAAATGAGCAGAATGAGGCTGCCTCAAGGCAGAGCGCTGTTGCAGTCAACTTCTGAAGGTCTTCCTCAACTCCAAATTGAGCTCATGATAGCTCATTGGAAAGGTATTTCTGTCTAGTTATCATTTAAATCATCAAGCAAGTCATTTGGCCAACCATGCTAGGAGAAATCTTGATTTTCCCAAGGTCACTTCAGAGGTGCATTCAATTCTCATGAGGCAACGGTATTTTTGACATTTCTCCAAAACCATGATACCTGTGTAAAAAGTGAAGGAGGTTTTTCTTCCTTGGCATGTTGTGAACAAAAACCTCTCTCAGTTTTCCAAAATTCATCTTTGATTGCTCTGAAACCTCTTTTGAGTGAAACTTGTCCCGATGTGTGAAACAAGGAATTTTGTCGAAATGAAGCGAAATGAAGGGGATAGGGGGCTTCTAAATTCTTGGAGAAATTTTGGGAAGTAGGGAGGGATGTTAGGAAGCAGGGGGAAGTGGAATCACAGAGATTGAGTGAGGGGAAGGGGTCCAAAAGGGCAAAACACAGGCCTAGCCTAGGAAATTGCCAAGTTTTGGCTAGAAACTAGGGTTTGTGAAAAAATGAGGAATTTGGGGGATCTCAGTGATGGGAAGTGTTTAATTAGGTGAATTAATGATAGGGGAAGGTGTATGAACATCAGGATACAAGTTTTTCGATGATTTGACCATCCAAGAGAAATTACCTCCAAAACCCTAGGAGAAGGAAATGGACCTTACCAAGGCACAACTGAAGCATGAACAAGCTGTGAAATGACTCAATGGAACTTGACATGATGATGAAAACACTCTGAATGATGGTACACTCAGCTTAATGGTGACATGGACTGACATTTGGACAACTTTGGAAGAAGTGAAAGCAAACCCTAGACCTAATGCCTAGTGACCAAATTTTGCTTGAAGACTCATTGTAATGACAAAATTTGACCTTGACACTTTAAAATCACTTTAAAAGAGCATGTTTGATCACTGGAGGAAGGCTGCAAAGGCTGACTCTAACATATGGCACTTGAGATTTGGACATCTCAATTTCGAAGGACTAAATTTGTTGCACATAAAAGGAATGGTAAGAGGACTACCATTGATTGAGAAGCCGGACAACCTATGTGAAGGTTGTATCTTGGGAAAACAACATAGAGAAAAATTTCCATCAGGAAAGAGCATAAGGGAAAAGGCACCCTTAGAAGTTATCCATTCAGATTTGTGTGGGCCAATGCAAACATCATCAGTATCAGGCAACAATTATATGTTGACCTTCATTGATAATTTCACAAGAAAAGTACGGGTTTATTTCTTGAAGTATAAAAGTGAAGCGTTTGAAAAAAATTTCCACTTTAAAGCTCTTGTAGAGAAACAAAGTGGGAAACATATCAAAGTCCTTAGGACTGACAGAGGAGGTGAGTATATCTCAAAATAATTCCTACTTTTTTGCAGAGAAAATGGCATACACAAGCAATTCACAACAAGGTACACACCGCAGCAAAATGGTGTTGCAGAAAGGATGAACAGAACCATCATGGATATGGTGAGAAGTATGCTGAAGGCAAAACATTTTCCAAATGAGTATTGGGCAGAAGCTACAAATTGTGCAGTATATATTTTGAATAGATGCCTAACCAAAGCAGTGATGAACAGAGTTCCTGAAGAAGCATGGAGTGGCAGAAAAAAATGAGTCACCCACATGAGAGTTTTTGGTTGTGTGGCTTATGCACACACTACAGATCAGCTGAGAAATAAGTTGGACAGTAAGGGGGAGAAGTGCATCTTCCTTGGATACTGTGAAGAATCCAAGGGATATATATTGTATAACCCATGCACAAAGAAATTTATTATAAGCAGAGATGTGAAACTCATAGAAGAAGAAGCATGGGATGGAATCATTGAGAAAACAGTCAATGTCAAAAGCTATTTGTCTCATGATGAAAATGAGGATGAGATGGCCGAAATACATCCATCATTAGCACCACTACCTTCACCAACACAAGGACAGCAAGGGACACCACAAGCTGGAGTAAGAACACCCTTTAGAAGAAATGAGAGTGCTTCTCCAAGCACACCACAAGGAGCAGATTTGAGTGCTTCTTCAAGCACAGCTACACCAAATGAAAGAGGAACCAAATTCACAAATATAAATGAAATCTATAAGCAAGAAGCAACAAATGAAGGTATGAATTCTTTATTTTCATTGTATTGTCATGTTGATGATCCTATTCATTTTGAAGAAGCTATAAAAGATAAGAAATGGATAAATGCAATGGATGAAGAAATGAATGCAATAGAGAAAAACAAAACATGGGAATTTGTTGATCTCCGAAATGGAAAAGAAGTCATTGGAGTAAAATGGGTCTACAAGACCATAAGAAATTTTGAAGGTAAGATTGAAAGGCACAAGGCCAGACTTGTTGTCAAAGGATATAAGTAGCAACATGGAAGAGATTATGAAGAAACTTTTGCACCAGTTGCAAGAATGGAAACAGTGAGAGTAGTGCTGTCCATAGCAACACAAAACAAATGGAAGGTTTACCAAATGGATGTAAATTCAGCATTCCCAAATGGAGTTTTGATGGAAGAGGTTTATGTTGAACAACCTCTGGGCTATGAGAAAAAGGTCCAAGAGCACGAAGTTTGCAGATTGAAGAAAGATTTTTATGGGCTGAAACAAGCACCAAGAGCATGGTACAGTAGGATAGATTCCTATCTACTGGAGAATGGGTTTGAGAAATGTGAAGGAGAACCCACCTTATACATCAAGGATAAATATGGTAAGATGTTGATTGTTGTTTTATATTTTGATGATGTGATCTTTACAGGTAATGATGATTACCTCATTGAAAATTTTAAAACAGTCATGAAGGATGAATTTGAAATGACTGACATGGGATTGCTGAAATAATTCTTAGGAATAGAAGTAGAGAAAAATGAAAATAAAATTTTTATCTCTCAAGCCCAATATGTAAATGAAGTTTTGGAAAGATTTAATATGCAAGATTGCAAGGTAGCAATTACTCCCATAGTAATGGGATTGAAACTCAATAAAGACGACAGCAACAAGGATTTTGATCCTAGTTTATACAAGAGCATAGTTGGCAGCCTCGTGTATTTGACTGCAACTAGGCCTGATATTATACATGTAGTTAGTTTGATTTCCAGATTTGTGGAAAGGCCAAAGGAGTCACATTGGCAATTAGAAAAAAGAATTCTAAGATATGTGAAAGGAACTAAAAGGTATGGAATTTTGTATACTACTTCAGAAAATTCTGAGTTAATTGGATATACTGACAGTGATTGGGTTGGAAGTGTAGATGATCGGAAAACCACATCCGGTTATGTTTTTCATATGGGTTCAGGAGCCATTTCATGGGCTTCTAGGAAACAACCAATTGTGGCATTGTCTACAGCAGAAGCAAAGTATGTGGCAGCTACAACAACATCGTGTCAAGCAGTGTGGATGAGAAGAATGTTGAGGATTTTATGTCAAGAATAGGTAAAAGGGACAGTGATTTATTGTGAAAATAGCTCAGCTATAGCATTGTCAAAGAATTATGTGTTTCACAAAAGAAATAAACACATAGATTCCAAGTTTCACTATATCAGGGAATTGGTGAACAATGGAGAAATTGTTTTACAGCACTGTAGAATAGAGGAGCAGTTTGCAAACATTCTGACAATGCCATTGGGGCAAAAGAGTTTTGAATATTTGAGGAAATGTTTGGGTATGACTGATAACCCAGCAACTGACTTTAAGCAGGAGTGTTGAAAATATTAAAGTCACCTGCAAACCCCGTGCAGGTAGAAACAGAGTACACCAGGGGCAGCTTAGGTTGAGTGCACACCATTGTGCATTTAATAGACGCATGGAGAAATTGTAACGATGAAGTTATTGTTTATGGCCACAGCTGACTTTTGCAGAGGAGCATTGAAGAAATCGTGGTTCTGGCCACGCAACAACAAAATTTATTAAAAACGGTCTTATCGGGCTTTTAAGCCCTCACCAACCAATTTTTTGCTCACACGCCAAGTCTTTTATTTTTTTAACGGAGCCACGTCATTATGGTCCCCACTTCATCACTTCATCGCAATAGACAAATGTTTGTTTGAGTGCCTTGTTGATGTGAAGTTCCAATGCGATGCGATGGTGCGATATCGCACATCGCACATCGCAAAGGAACAATGTAAAGCCTCCTCCACAAATTTTTTTACCGACGATGTGATATCGTGATGCGATGTGGTCCCTACCACCATCGCACATCACAACATTGTAAGTCTTCCGCTTGTCCATCCGTCACTTTGAGTTGTCGATGCGCCGATGCCAATATCGCAACATTGCAACATCGCTCATCGCAAATATTCATGCCACCGGAACTGTTCTGTCGATCCATCACCGATGCGATGTGGTCCCCACATTTATCTCTCATCGCTCATTGCATTCGCCAAGTCTTCCAAGCCTTCCACAGCTTCGCTTGTCCGTCAATCGCCGATGCGATGTGGTCCCACTTACCAAATCAACAACCACGTCAATCAACAGTCGACCAATGACAGTTTATCGCGTTCATTTTTGGCGTGATGTCACATGGAGCATCTGTTACACGAAGATTTTATGAAGTCGGGTTCATATCTTGTCTGAATTCCGCAGGCCCTGTTAGCCCCCCTATGAAATTCTTGACAAGCAAGCTGGGGGCTAGATTGTTTTGGAGCCTTCAAGGAACTCCTTTCCCTTGAAAACTCATCATCCTTGAAGTCTCTTAGTGCTTTTCCCAATATAATTTCTCTCTGCTGGTTCATCCCTCAAAGGGCCTACTATTACCGCTTGTCCCCTGACAATTCCACATTTTTCCCCCTTCACTCCCCTTTGTCAAAGTCCCCTTGTTTCCCCCATTTCTCCCCTATCGATCCTCTAAAATATCCTCGAAATCCCCTTTAAATTTCACTATCACCCTTTGCTTCCCTAGATCCCCACTTCACCTCCATATCGTTACCTCCCTTGGGCCCGAAAACGCATTAAAATTGAATTAAAATGATGAATTTCGCATATATGGGTCCTAGCCCCTTCCCTGCTAAGCCCCTCTCCTTTTTCCCCCATATAACCTGACCCTAGAACCGTCCTCCAACTCCAAAGGTGCCTTCTGCATTCGTTCATCAGGTGCAGCCTCAGCCGTAGATCTTGGAAGATCGGATGGTGGTCATTAAATCCCCAGCGCCCACATCTCCCGCATTCATTTTCCCTTGCTGGGCCATCGCCGTCCACTCATCAGCCAGATCAACGACCCAGAATGCACCGTGTCCCTGAAGGAATTTCCGCCCTAACAGCAGTTCAAAGCAATTGGAACATTTATGTAGCAAACTTCTCAGTGGTTCATTTTCCTTTGTTTATTCACCACAAGTACAACACCGCAGCCGAAATATGTCAAAATCATATCCGAGATGATCACTCTTTCATAAAGAGGAGACAGAGATTAAATAGTCAGCATTCAAACAGAATGGGCTTCATCCCTCTTTCTTCTCAAGAGTTTAATACAATATTTATTTTTTCATCTACCTCTTCTACTCCTCTTCAGCTATAAATCTCAGAAAGAAACATTGTAAAGGTTGTTGATGAGATATCAGAGAAATGCAAGCATTTTCCTCTTGAGACAAGTACTCTGTGTAATATTGTAAGATAGGCTGAGATTTGATATATTCAGACTGAATGTTCAAGCCGTGGGCAATGATGTACCTGATTGGTGTTGTTTTTAATATGACAAGCATATTTCTTTGGATCCTGATCTAAAGCAGCTGGTGATGTTTTCCTATCTCTGTGTTTGATTTCATTTCATTCCATTTCTACTGCCTCGCATTAGAAGTTTGGCATAAGAATTACCCTTGATAGGTACCTTATGTTGCTGCTCTCCCAACCTTTTATGTTTTCTGCTTATATGTGTATCTGAATATTGATTTCAATTGGTTTAACCAGTGTAGTGGATGTCATTGCCTGCTCTCTAATGTATGAATTGAAGAAATATCTGTTTATATGTTCTTGCTAGGATTTAGTTGGATGAGTTGAGAACACTAGGAGGTCTAGAACCCTGTCTCTGCCTCACTAGAATCTTTCCATCCCAATTAAGCCTTTCTAAGATCCCTTGTATTGCCTCTGATTTTGTCCAAGCAGGTCTGGAGTTAAATGACCTCTGACCTGATCTATAGACAGAATTGGATGGTTCTTCTCCTTTCATTTTCAGTCCTTAATGTCCCATTCTGAATATCATCTTTAAGATCCAAATGCTCTGGATGACTAGCCCAACTGAAAGCTTGCACTTCGAACACAAGTAAATCCTCTCTTGACTCCATTACCCAATGGCCTTGATGTTCTCTGAGTTATCTACCTTTGCCTAATTTCCTCTTTGCTCATCCTTGTCTTATATTGGACCCCTCTTTCCTGATTCCCAACAACCAAACATAAACAAACAAACAAACCCTATGCATATAAATAGCCTAAAATCATAACTTAGAGCCTCAAAGACATACACTTTGACTCATATAGAGAGATCCCTCTCTGGACCTAGGAGGGCTAGATCCTAAGGTCTAAAAGTGGTTCTATGTTATCTCATCTTTTGGTCTTGCCAACCTGGCCAAAACATGGGAACCCCAACATAATGGCGACACCACTGGGGACCTTTCTGAGTTTTCCTCACTTTACTACATCACGACCCTCAGAAAACCTACAATCTCTGGTTAGGTTGGTAGTTAAACAAACCCATTCATACATCAACCTCTATACCATTTGTTGTGTTCTCCCATACTCTTAGATAGAGCCTGGAAAGGGCCCGGTAGCCTCCAGATCTCATCCTCTTCCAGAGGTGACATATCTGGTAAATTCCCTCGCAGTCAATCTCTGGTTAGAGTTTGCTGTGTTTTCGAGATATCCTTCAAGAGGGACATCTCATGAGCACTGTGGTGGACAGTGTACCCCCTAGAAACATCTTTAATCTTCCACCTGGCAACTCCATAGCCCCTAAATGTCCAAAAGACTCCACTGGTGATCAGTTGGCCTACTGATTCACTTGGTTTCACATAAGACTCCACTGGGAGACCATCCTCTGAAACAATACCAAACCACAATAGAAGTAACAAGTAGGGTTAAGCTTCTTGGCTAGAAAACGACATTCTGGCTTTTAGAGCCATTCACACAAGAGCTTATCCCAACCCTAACCCACCTGAAATAGTTGACAATCCGGAGAGTATGCTCAAGGGAGCTCCTACACCTAAAAGACCAACTATTTCCAGTCACATTCATAGAGCTAATTCTGCACCAGAAGACCTAGCAGCTCTATCACATTTTCTCCCTGACCTAGACCTACCTAATAGGCTACCGAGAACTAGGTCATTCAATCATCTAGACCAGCCAGACTCTGAGTTTCACAGTTCACCATCTTATAGCGGTCAACACACTAGGGACAGAGGAACCCCTCCATCTACACCACCTGATATCCACTTCATTCAAAACTTGGGGCTCTCCCACCCTAGGTCTGCTCAGCAAACTTCTGCTGGTCCTAATATCCCTGTTATCCATCTACCAGCTGCTCAAGCCAACCCTATACCTCATCAGAACATTATCATGGCAGCTTGGTATGCACCTCTTGTTTTACCTCAACCCATGCTACCCTTACCCAATGATTATCAGTCAAAAATCCCACACTTCACTGCTAAATAATCAATCACAGCTCAGCAACATGTAGATAAGATGGAGGATTCTTTTAACTAAATGGAAATTGATGACGAAACAATCAAAATGAGAATATTTGCCCAAAGCTTAGGGGGTGATGTAAAGAAATGGTTTGAAGGCTTACCTCCTGGAAGTATCCAAGATCTCCCTGCATTATATCAGACCTTCATAAACAAATGGGAAACTAGGGCAAACCCTCGCCAACTTCTAGCAGAATACATGAGCCTTAAAATAAATGTACGAGAGAGCGTCCATGATTACACAATGAGATTTAAGAGCATTTACAATGCCCTCCCTCCGCATATGAAACCTCCTCAAGGTATGGCCCTAGCCAAATATCCTAATGGATTTGATGCTGACATGGCCTATGAGATGAGAGATAAAGAGTATAACACATTGGAGGACATGCAGAAAGGAGCAGTGAACATAGAAGCAAACCTGATTGAGAAAAGAGCAAGAATGAGATCTAAAAAGAGGGTAACATATAGGGATGACACTGTAGCCTCCACATCAGACCCAAACTATGATAGATTATCTAAAAATGTGGATAAGCTGCAGCAAATGATGGAGAAAATGGTTGTCACGGTCAGTAACCAAAATAGAAACCAAAACCAAAACCAGAACTTTAGAAGGAACAACAATGCTCCCAACAGACAAAAAGAATCAGATCAACAAGATATTCCCCCATTCCAAAACTTTCTTGATGAAGATGAGGGAATCATAGAAGAGTCTGAAGGGAATACGATAAACATGTACGAAACAGAGAACTCAATCCATAACTGTGACTCAGAGGAAGACCAGCCCTCACCTTCTTATTGGGAGGAGGAGTGGTTCGAATCTGAGGATTACAGATTAGGATTTGAAAATGCCATGATGCAGGTCAGAGAACAATATGAACTTAGGAGCAAAAAGAACCAAGAAAATTCCAAAACTGAGACTCCTGAGGTTACCATCAAGAAAAGACTTAATAAAACTTCTAAAGCATCTGTTGTAAATAGCAAATCAGTAGCTAAAGGTTTTGGGAAAAATGAAGGAAAGGACAACCAGAAGAATGAAAAACAAAGCCAACCCACTAGCAGTACTAGCACTTTAGTTAGTACTCCTGATACAATTGCTCCTAACCCTATACATAGTGAGAAATCACAAACTGATTCAGCTACTAAAGCAGTAGAAAATAAGACAAAGTTAAGCACTCCAAAGACCCAATCCACTTTCAATCTAGAGAGTGAGATTGCAAAAATCAAAATCTCTATACCATTATCTGAGCTGGCCACTCAGGATGTATATAAAGGCCAAATTTTGAAAGCGTTGAATCTGGGGGAAAAATACGACACTGTGAATTTGAGTGATGATCAACCTGCCCTCCTGTTTGGTCCAAAGATTGAGGGAAAGTTTCAGGAAGGGGTAGTTCCACCTTTTTATATCAGTCTCAACATTCATGACAAAATAGTCCACAATGCCATGCATGATTCTGGAGCATCACACAATTTAATGCCTAAGGCAGTGATGGAAAGGTTAGGCCTAGAGATAACCCGCCCTTACAAAAAATTGTATTCTTTTGACTCTAGCAGAGTAAAATGCCTAGGTTTAATCAATGCCTTATGTGTGAGCTTGACCCAGATCCCAGCTAAATGTATGGTCATGGATGTTGTGGTGGCAGATGTACCACCCAAGTATGGCATGCTGCTATCTAGATCATGGGGAGCCAAACTGCAAGGAACGATGCAGATGGATGGCTCATACACCACTATCCCTATATTTGGCCAACTTAGAAGATTGTACAGAGAGTCCCAGATGAAATTCCTAGTCAGTAGCCCCGAGAAACTTGAAAATTCACCATTATACTCTGTACACACAAACCTGGATTCGTTCATTCTTTATAGCAACCCATCCTTACGAGAGCCAACGTCAGGAAACAGAGATACAAACAATAACATAGAGCCCATGGACTTTAACATAATGGCTACCCTCGAAGAATACGATGAAGAATACCATGGGCAGGGTACTCAAAACGAAACTCTGAGTGAACCGGAAGCGGAAATAGAGCGTAAACTACAAGATAGCCAACTCTCTGAACTCCACGCATGTCATGAAGAACAAAACAACCCGCAGCCTAGCGCAGACCCTGTAACGCAACACGATGGCGAACCCAGCTGTGGAGAAGGAAAGAATGACGAAACGGAAGATGAACCCCTGTGGGAGATGAATTTCGATGGGTTCTGTACTAGGAAAACTTCCGAAGCAGGGGTGTGGTTACGTAACGTAGAGAGTGATTATGCAGAGAGCCACGTTGTCAATCTACCCTTTAAGTGTACAAATAATATTGCAGAGTATGAGGCTCTCATCCTGGGTCTGAATCTATTGAAAAAATTAGGATCCCATAGGATAGCTGTGAGAGGAGACTTAGAGTTAGTTATCAAATAGGTGAATGGTGAATATACAGTGAAACATCCCCGACTAAGGGCCTACAGAAATGATGCAATGGATTTGTTGAAAACCTTTGTAGAATATGAATTGGTGTTTGTTACTAGGAGTCAAAACGTTATTGCTAACATATTAGCTTGCCTGGCTAGTTCATATCCTAAGACTACCCCTGACCAACAGATCATCATTCAGACCAAATACAGACCTGCAGTGCCAGACAACGTAAAATATTGGCAAGTCTTTGAAGGAGACAAACAGATTGAGGATTTTCCTGGTGGGCAGAAATGAATTTGAATTTTCTGATTCTGACTCAAAATATGATGATAGCTGCCCAAGTGAGGATCCCCCAGATGAACAAGAAACACCCTGTAACATAGAGATAAACACCCTGAGTGAAGAAACTGGAAATCCAACCGAAAAATGTGAAAACGCAGATAGCGAAGAGATAGATGTGCTGCACGCCAAAGACAAGAATATACCCAGAGGCTTGGCACCCCTAGAGGACCTTTTTGACTTTGATGACGTAGCCAAAAATCCCACTATAGAACATGCAGACTCGGATATAGAAGAATGCAACATAGGCACTGAAGATAAACCCAAAATGGTTAAACTGGCTAAGGCTATACCCGCAAACATGAAGAAAAAATACATTGACCTGTTTAAGGAATTCCTTGATGTGTTTTCATGGAGCTATGAAGACTTAAAGGCCTATGACACCAACATCATACAACACAAAATACACTTGAAAGAAAATCAGAAGCCTTTCAGACAAAAACTCCACAAAATCAATCCAAAACAATTGCCTGCAGTTGAAAAAGAGATTAAAAAGATGTATGATGCAGGCATAATAGTCCCTGTAAGGTTTTCTGATTAGGTATCAAACTTAGTGGCTGTGAGGAAGAATACGGGGGAGATCAGTTTATGCATAGACTTCAGAAATCTCAACAGAGCCTCAGTAAAAGACAATTATCCTTTGCCTAGAATGGAACATATCCTATAGAAGGTAGTGGGCTCTAAGAGAATCTCCCTGCTTGATGGTTTCTCAGGATACAATCAAGTTCTTGTACTCCCAGAGGATCAACTCAAAACAACTTTTACCACTTCATGGGGCACCTTGATGTATGTGAAGATGCCTTTCATACTGATGAATGCTAGGGATACCTTCCAGAGAGCGATGGATATAGCTTTCTCAGATGAGATACGATACTTCATAGTTGTCTACTTGGATGACTTGACTGTCTTTTCTAAAATTGAAGAAGAACACCTAAAACATCTAAGGAAAGTCTTGGAAAAATGTAGAAGGTATGGTCTGTCCTTAAATCCTAAGAAAACTGTGTTTGGGCTGTAAGAAGGCAGACTTCTTGGCCACATTATATCCGAGAAAGGGATTAGGATAGACCCACAAAGAGTTGAGGGGATACTTCAAATCACACACCCTAGAAACATCAAGGAATTACAGTCCTTCATTGGGAAGATCAATTTCCTTAGGAGATTCATTCCCAACCTAGCTGAGCACCTTAGGAAAATGACCAACATGCTGAAGAAAGGTGCTGGAATTAAGTGGACTGTTGAATCCAAAAAATATTTTGAGTCAGTAAAACTGGCGCTCACTCAAGCCCCTATCCTGATCAGTCCAGATTTCTCAAAATATTTTCTAATATTTTCATTTGCCTCTGAACACACAATAGCTGCTGTTTTACTGCAAAAAAACAAAGAGGGAGTGGAACAGCCAATTGCTTTTTTCAGCGAAGCTTTAAGAGATGCACCCTTAAAATACAACATCATGGAAAAACAGGCCTATGCCCTGGTCAAGGCCTTAAAATACTTTAGGGTGTACATTCTACATTCTCACACCATAGCCTATGTTCCAAATATAGTGGTCAAAGATATCTTGTCCTAAGACCCTGATGGGAAAAGGGGCAAATGGATTGCTACTATCTTAGAATATGACCTTGAAATAAAGCCCACCAAACTGATCAAATGTCAAGGCCTGGCCCAATTAATGGCTGAATCTAATCTACAGGCCCTTGACATTGACATGGTAAATGCCTTAGATGAGCAGGAAGGATTGCCCCACCCAACTATTGAGGAGAAGTTTCAGAACTCTCCTTGGTATTCCGATATCCTTTATGTGCTCACCAATCTCAATGCCCCTCCAGAACTGTCCAAAACTAAGGCTAGATTCATAAAACTCAAAGCTAGAAACTACTACATTTTGAATGAGAATCTACACTGGAAAAATCCAAATGGCCTATTGCTGAAATGCTTGCCTGAACCTGAAGCTGAAAGAATTAAACGAGAATTCCATGTTGGGGAGTGTGGAGGCCACCTGAGTGTGGATAGTTTAATCCCAACAGGTAGTAGATTAGGTAGAGAAACATATGAGGCCAACAGTCTAATCTGGCCTCATGGAGTAATAAGGGTAGATTTGGAATAGGTTTGTTTTATGTTTTCATGAATAAAGGATGTAAAGGGTCTGCTAGCTCAAATGCACCCTAGAGGAAGAAGAAATGCTAGGACTGTAGTTTGGGTAGGCAGTTTGGTTGGGAGAAATTTTTTTGCCGATGAATGTCTTCATATTGTGGCAGCCGATCTAAAGAAAAGGATGTGTTAAGCAGTAGGCATCTGGCCTACTCCAAATATTATTTTTGGTTTCTTGCCTCATTCAAGAAGAAGCCATCCCCATGTGGAGCCACTATTAGCCGCCCTATGAAATTCTTGACAAGCAAGATGGGGGCTAGATTGTTTTGGAGCCTTCAAGGAACTCCTTTCCCTTGAAAACTCATCATCCTTGAAGTCTCTTAGTGATTTTCCTAATATAATTTCTCTCTGCTGGTTCATCCCTCAAAGGGCCTACTATTACCCCTTGTTCCCTGCCAATTCCACATTTTTCCCCTTTCACTCCCCTTTGTCAAAGTCCCCTTGTTTCCCCCATTTCTCCCCTATCGATCCTCTAAATCCTCCTCGAAATCCCCTTTAAATTTCACTATCACCCTTTGTTTCCCTAGATCCCCACTTCACCTCCCTATCGTTACCTCCCTTGGGCCCGAAAACACATTAAAATTGAATTAAAATGATGAATTTCACATATATGGGTCCTAGCCCCTTCCCCGCTAAGCCCCTCTCCTTTTTCCCCCATATAACCTGACCCTGGAACCATCCGCCAACTCCAAAGGCGCCTTCCGCATTCGTTCATCGGGCGCAGCCTCAGCCATAGATCTTGGCAGATCGGACGGCGGTCATTAAATCCCTAGCGCCCACGTCTCCTGCGTTCATTTTCCCTTGCTGGGCCATCGTCATCCGCTCATCAGCCAGATCAACGACCCGTAATGCACCGTGTCCCTGAAGGAATTTCCGCCGTAACAGCAGTTCAAAGCAACTGGAACAAATATGTAGCAGACTTCTCAGTGGTTCATTTGCCTTTGTTTATTCACCACAAGTACAGCACCGCAGCCGAAATATGTCAAAATCATATCCGAGATGATCACTCTTTCATAAAGAGGAGACAGAGATTAAATACTCAACATTCAAATAGAATGGGCTTCAGCCCTCTTTCTTTTCAAGAGTTTAATACATCATTTAGTTTTTCATCTACCTCTTCTGCTCCTCTTCAGCTATAAATCTCAGAAAGAAACATTGTAAAGGATGTTGATGAGATATCAGAGAAATGCAAGAATTTTCCTCTTGAGACAAGTTCTCTGTGTAATATTGTAAGATAGGCTGAGATTTGATGTACTCAGACTGAATGTTCAAGCCGTGGGCAATGATGTACCTGATTGGTGTTGTTTTTAATATGACAAGCATATTTCTTTGGATCCTGATCTCGCGGTACAGTGATATTTTCCTATCTCTTTGTTTGATTTCATTTCATTCCATTTCTACTGGTTGCTTGTCGAGAAGTTTGGCATAAGATTTACCCTTGATAGGTACCTTATGTTGCTGCTCTCCCAATGAATTTTATGTTTACGCTTATATGTGTATCTGAATATTGATTTCAATTGATTTAACCAGTGTAGTGGATGTCATTTCCCTTCTCTATGATGCTTGTGAATTGGAAGTAATCTATGTTTAGATGCTCTTGCTAGGTTTCAGTTTCATCGAGTGGAGAACAACGGGAGGTCTAGAACATGTCTCTGCCTCACTAGGATCTTTCCATCACAATTAAGCCTTTCTAAGATACCTTTAGCAATGCCTCTAATTTTGTCCAAAGCGGTGCGGGTTAAATGACCTCTGACCTAATCTATAGACAGAATTGGATGGTTCTTCTCCTTTCATTTTCAGTCCTTAATGTCCCAGTCCAAATATCATCTTTAAGATCTGAATGCTCTGGATGACTAGCCCAACTGAAAGCTTGCACATTGAACACAAGTAAACCCTCTCTTGACTCCATCGCCCAATGGCCTTGATGTTCTCTGAGTTATCTACCTTTGCCTAATTTCCTCTTTGCTCACCCTTGTCTTATATTGGACCCTTCTTTCCTGATTCCCAACAACCAAACATAAACAAACAAACAAACCCTGTGCATATAACTAGCGTAAAATCATAACTTAGAGCCTCAAAGAGATACACTTTGACTCATATAGAGAGATCCCTCTTTGGACCTAGGAGGGCTAGATCCTAAGGTCTAAAAGTGGTTCTATGTTGTCTCATCTTTTGGTCTTGACAACTTGGCCAAAACATGGGAACCCCAACATAATGGCGACTCCACTGGGGACCTTTCTAAGTTTTCCTCACTTTGCTACATCACAACCCTCAGAAAACCTACAATCTCTGGTTAGGTTGGTAGTTAAACACGCCCATTCACACATCAACCTCTATACCATTTTTTGTGTTCTCCCATACTCTTAGACAGAGCCTGGAAAGGGCTAGGTAGTCTCCAGATCTCATCCTCTTCCAGAGGTGACATATCTGGTAAATGCCCTCCCAATCAATCTCTGGTTAGAGTTTGCTGTGTTTTCAAGATATCCTTCGAGAGGGACATCTCATGAGCACTGTGGTGGACAGTGTGCCCCTTAGAAACATCTTTAATCTTCCACCTGGCGACTCCATAGCCCCTAAATGTCCAAAATACTGCACTGGTGATTAGTTGGCCTGCTGATTCACTTGGTTTCACATAAGACTCCACTGGAAGACCATCCTCTGAAACAACACCAAACCACAATAGAAGTAACAAGTAGGGTTAAGCTGCTTTGCTAGAAAATGACATTCTGGCTTTTAGAGCCATTCACACAAGAGCTTATCCCAACCCTAACCCACCTGAAATAGTTGACAATCCGGAGAGTATCCTCAAGGGAGCTCCTACACCTAAAAGACCAACTATTTCCAGTCACATTCATAGAGCTAATTCTGCACCAGAAGACCTAGCAGCTCTATCACATTTTCTCCCTGACCTAGACCTACCTAATAGGCTACCGAGAACTAGGTCATTCAATCATCTAGACTAGCCAGACTCTGAGTTTCACAGTTCACCATCTTATAGCGGTCAACACACTAGGGACAGAGGAACCCCTCCATCTACACCACCTGATATCCACTTCATTCAAAACTTGGGGCTCTCCCACCCTAGATTTGCTCAACAAACTTCTGCTGGTCCTAATACCCTTGTCATCCATATACCAGCTGCTCAAGTTAACCGTGTACCCCATCAGAACATTATCATGGCAGCCTGGTATGCACCTCTAGTTTTACCTCAGCCCTTGTTACCCTTACCCAATGATTATCAATCAAAAATCCCGCACTTCACTGCTAAAGAATCAATCACAGCTCAACAACATGTAGATAAGATGGAGGATTCTTTTGACTATATGGAAATTGATGATGAAACAATCAAAATGAGAATATTTGCCCAAAGCTTAGGGGGTGATGTAAAGAAATGGTTTAAAGGCTTACCTCCTAGCAGTATCCAAGATCTCCCTGCATTATATCAGACCTTCATGGACACATGGGAAACTAGGGAAAACCCTCGCCAACTCCTAGCAGAATACATGAGCCTTAAAAGGAACGTGGGAGAGAGTGTCCATGATTACACCACTAGATTCAACATCATTTACAATGCTCTCCCTCCACATATGAAACCTCCACAAGGTATGGCCCTAGAAAAATACCCTGATGGGTTTGATGCTGACATGGCCTATGAGCTTAGGGATAAAGAGTACACGACATTGGAGGACATGTAGAAAGGAGCAATGAACATAGAGGCAAACCTGATTGAGAAAAGAGCAAGACTGAGATCTGAGAAGAGGGTGACATATAGGGATGACGATGTAGCTTCCACATCAGACCCAAATTATGATAGATTATCTAAAAATGTGGATAAGCTACAAAAAATGATGGAGAAAAAGATATCTTGTCCCAAGACCCTGATGGGAAAAGGGGCAAATGGATTGCTACTATCTTAGAATATGACCTTGAAATAAAGCCCACCAAACTGATCAAAGGTCAAGGCCTGGCCCAATTAATGGCTGAATCTAATCTGCAGGCCCTTAACATTGACATGGTAAATGCCTTAGATGCGCAGGAAGGATTTCCCCACCCAATTGTTGAGGAGAAGTTTCAGAACTCTCCTTGGTATTCCGATATCCTTTATGTGCTCACCAATCTCAATGCCCCTCCAGAACTGTCCAAAACTAAGGCCAAATTCATAAAACTCAAAGCTAGAAACTACTGCATTTTGAATGAGAATCTACACTGGAAAAATACAAATGGCCTATTGTTGAAATGCTTGCCTGAACCTGAAGCTGAAAGAATTAAATGGGAATTCCATGCTGGGGAGTGTGGAGGCCACCTAAGTTGGAAAGCCACTGCAAAAAAGATACTCAGGGCTGGCTATTATTGGCCCACAATCTTCAAAGAATGTCCATAAAATGGTAACTTCCTGTCATAAATGCCAAATCTTTGAGGGCAGAAAAATGCTTCTTCCCCTCCCTTTGCAACCTATCACTGTAGAAGGTCCCTTCATGCAATGGGGCCTAGATTTTATTTGAGAAATTCACCCCTCTTCTGCTGGGCAACACAAATGGATCCTAACTGCTACAGATTACTTCACCAAATGGATAGAGGCTATACCCACTAGGAATGCCACTGATTCTGTCATCATTAGGTTCGTAGAAGACTTCATCCTATCTCGGTTTGGCTGTCCAAGGAAAATAATCATTGACAATTCTACTGCTTTTGGATCCAAGAGAATGGTTGATTTCTGTCACAGGTATGTAATAACACTTATTACCCTTAGGGTAATGGATTAGCTGAATCATCCAACAAAAGCCTAGTGAACATCATTAAGAAGCTGCTGGAAGAGAACAGAAAGTCATGGCACAAAAATTTGGTGCATTCTTTGTGGGCGAACAGGCTCACAACAAAGAAATCCATTGGCATGTCACCATTCCAGCTTGTCTATGGAACCGAAGCAGTTTTTCCTACCAGCCTGGGAGTGCTAGTGATTAAGCTTGTCCAAGAGATTCAGACAGAGGAAAACAGTATGGTGAGAAGAATCAATGAAACTATCCATCTTCAGGAAACAAGGGAATAGGTTTATAGCAGAGTTGTCAAAGTTCAAGAAAACATAAAGAAGCTATTTGACAAAAGAACAAAAGCTGCAGATTTCAAAATTGGTGACACGGTTCTGAAATGGGACGCAAGAAGAGAGGACAAAGGTAAACATGGCAATTTTGATAGCTTATGGAAAGTTCCATACATCATCCACGCTGCTGTGGGTCCTAATGCATTTTTCTTACAAGAACTTGATGGTACAAAGCTGTTTGGGGGTCCTGTCAATGGCAGGATGCTCAAACACTACTTCTGCTGATCTCCGGTTTTCAGTTTCCATTTTCATTGTACATACCATTGCAGATTTACTTTCAAGAAAACAGAGAAAAATGTTTCAAAAAATAGAGAAAAATGAGAGGTTCAAACATGCTCAAAACATGAACCTCTGAGGCACAAAAGATTGGCTCTGATAAGCCCATGCATTTTCCTGAGTAAGGGCCTACTCCAGACCAATTGGACGAGCAAGACATGTACGATGAACTTGGTCTGGAGTTTGCTCTTGCTCAAAAAAATTCTCAAGATGAGGGTCACGAAGATATCCTACCTCAGTATCAGTCCATACAAGAAGTAAAGAAGTTTGTCCTAACATGCTCAAAAACTGGACCAGCAAAGGGAAAAGAAGAATCAGCTCTAACATTCCAAAAACCTGAGCTGAGAGGAAAAATAAGTGAATCTAACAAGCTCAAAACTTGAGTCACAAAAGAAGAAGGATGCTACAAGTTTCATATTTTAAGCCTTCACAGTTTTTTTTTCTGCAAAATCCTATCCATGTGCAACTGTTTTTATGCCTTGGATCCACAGCAAGTCAGACAGTTTAATCCTGGTTTGGCTGTTTTGAATTTCCTGTCTTAGAATTTAGGAGAAGAAACCTGTTGGATAGTTTAATCCCAACAGGTAGTAGATTAGGTAGAGAAACATATGAGGCCAACAGTCTAATCTGGCCTCATGGAGTAATAAGGGTAGATTTGGAATAGGTTTGTTTTATGTTTTCATGAATAAAGGATGTAAAGGGTCTGCTAGCTCAAATGCACCCTAAAGGAAGAAGAAATGCTAGGACTGTAGTTTGGGTAGGTAGTTTGGTTGGGAGAGATTTTTCTACCGATGAATGTCTTCATATTGTGGCAGCCGATCTAAAGAAAAGGATGTGCTAAGCAGCAGGCATCTGGCCTACTCCAAAGATTATTTCTGGTTTCTTGCCTCCTTCAAGAAGAAGCCATCCCCATGTGGAGCCACTGTTAACCCCCCTATGAAATTCTTGACAAGCAAGCTGGGGGCTAGATTGTTTTGGAGCCTTCAAGGAACTCCTTTCCCTTGAAAACTCATCATCCTTGAAGTCTCTTAGTGCTTTTCCTAATATAATTTCTCTCTACTAGTTCATCCCTCAAAGGGCCTACTATTACCCCATGTCCCCTGCCAATTCCACATTTTTCCCCTTTCACTCCCCTTTGTCAAAGTCCCCTTGTTTCCCCCATTTCTCCCCTATCGATCCTCTAAAATATCCTCGAAATCCCCTTTAAATTTCACTATCACCCTTTTTTTCCCTAGATCCCCACTTCACCTCCCTATCGTTACCTCCCTTGGGCCCGAAAACGCATTAAAATTGAATTAAAACGATGAATTTTGCATATATGGGTCCTAGCCCCTTCCCCGCTAAGCCCCTCTCCTTTTTCCCCCATATAACCTGACCCTGGAAGCGTCCGCCAACTCCAAAGACGCCTTCCACATTCGTTCATCAGGCGCAACCTCAGCCGTAGATCTTGGCAGATCGGACGGCGGTCATTAAATCCCCAGCGCCCACATCTCTCGCGTTCATTTTCCCTTGCCGGGCCATCGTCGTCTGCTCATCAGCCAGATCAACGGCCCGGAATGAACCGTGTCCCTGAAGGAATTTCCGTCGTAACATCAGTTCAAAGCAATTGGAACATTTATGTAGCAGACTTCTCAGTGGTTCATTTGCCTTTGTTTATTCAGGACAAGTACAGCACTGTAGACGAAATATGTCAAAATCATATCCGAGATGATCACTCTTTCATAAATAGGAGACAGAGATTAAATACTCAGAATTCAAATAGAATGGGCTTCAGCCCTCTTTCTTTTCAAGAGTTTAATACAACATTTAGTTTTTCATCTACCTCTTCTGCTCCTCTTCAGCTATAAATCTCAGAAAGAAACATTGTAAAGGTTGTTGATGAGATATCAGAGAAATGCAAGAATTTTCCTCTTGAGACAAGTTCTCTGTGTAATATTGTAAGATAGGTTGAGATTTGATGTACTCAGACTGAATGTTCAAGGCGTGGGCAATGATGTACCTGATTAGTGTTGTTTTTAATATGACAAGCATATTTCTTTGGATCTTGATCTAAAGCAGCTGGTGATGTTTTCCTATCTCTGTGTTTGATTTCATTTCATTCCATTTCTACTGGCTCGCATCAAAAGTTTGGCGTAAGATTTAACCTTGATAGGTACCTTATGTTGCTGCTCTCCCAGCCTTTTATTTTTTCTGCTTATATGTGTATCTGAATATTGATTTCAATAGGTTTAACCAGTGTAGTGGATGTCATTGCCTGCTCTCTGATGTATGAATTGAAGAAATCTATGTTTAGATGTTCTTGCTAGGATTTAGTTGGATGAGTTGAGAACACTGGGAGGTCTAGAACCCTGTCTCTGCCTCACTAGGATCTTTCCATCCCAATTAAGCCTTTCTAAGATCCCTTGTATTGCCTCTGATTTTGTCCAAGCAGTTCTCGAGTTAAATGACCTCTGACCTGATCTATAGACAGAATTTGATGGTTCTTCTCCTTTCATTTTCAGTCCTTAATGTCCCATTCTGAATATCATCTTTAAGATCCAAATGCTCTGGATGACTAGCCCAACTGAAAGCTTGCACATTGAACACAAGTAAATCCTCTCTTGACTCCATTACTCAATGGCCTTGACGTTCTCTGAGTTATCTACCTTTGCCTAATTTCCTCTTTGCTCATCCTTGTCTTATATTGGACCCTTCTTTCCTGATTCCCAACAACCAAACATAAACAAAAAAACAAACCCTGTGCATATAACTAGCCTAAAATCATAACATAGAGCCTCAAAGACATACACTTTGACTCATATAGAGAGATCCATCTCTAGACCTAGGAGGGCTAGATCCTAAGGTCTAAAAGTGGTTCTATGTTGTCTCATCTTTTGGTCTTGCCAACCTGGCCAAAACATGGGAACCCCAACATAATGGCGACTCCACTGGGGACCTTTCTGAGTTTTCCTCACTTTGCTACATCACAACCCTCAGAAAACCTACAATCTCTGGTTAGGTTGGTAGTTAAACATGCCCATTCACACATAAACCTCTATACCATTTGTTGTGTTCTCCCATACTCTTAGACAGAGCCTGGAAATGGCCAAGTAGCCTCCAGATCTCATCCTCTTCTAGAGGTGACATATCTGGTATATGCCCTCCCAGTCAATCTCTGGTTAGAGCTTGCTGTGTTTTCGAGATATCCTTCGAGAGGGACATCTCATGAGCACTGTGGTGGATAGTGTACCCCCTAGAAACATCTTTAATATTCCACCTGGTGACTCCATAGCCCCTAAACGTCCAAAAGACTCCACTGGTGATTAGTTGGCCTGCTGATTCACTTGGTTTCACATAAGACTCCACTGGAAAACCATCCTTTAAAACAACACCAAACCACAATAGAAGTAACAAGTAGGGTTAAGATGCTTTGCTAGAAAACGACATTCTGGCATTTAGAGCCATTCACACAAGAGCTTATCCCAACCCTAACCCACCTGAAATAGTTTACAATCCGGAGAGTATCCTCAAGGGAGCTCCTACACCTAAAATACCAACTATTTCCAGTCACATTCATAGAGCTAATTCTGCACCAGAAGACCTAGCAGCTCTATCACATTTTCTCCCTGACCTAGACCTACCTAATAGGCTACCGAGAAATAGGTCATTCAATCATCTAGACCAGCTAGACTCTGAGTTTCACAGTTCACCATTTTATAACGGTCAACACACTAGGGATAGAGGAACCCCTCCATCTACACCACCTAATATCCACTTCATTCAAAACTTGGGGCTCTCCCACCCTAGATCTACTCAACAAACTTCTGCTGGTCCTAATGCCCTTGTCATCCATATACCAACTGCTCAAGTTAACTCTGTACCCCATCAGAACATTATCATGGCAGCCTGGTATGCACCTCTGGTTTTACCTCAGCCCTTGTTACCCTTACCCAATGATTATCAATCAAAAATCCTGCACTTCACTGCTAAAGAATCAATCACAGCTCAACAACATGTAGATAAGATGGAGGATTATTTTGACTATATGGAAATTGATGATGAAACAATCAAAATGAGAATACTTTCCCAAAGCGTAGGGGGTGATGTAAAGAAATGGTTTAAAGGCTTACCTCCTAGCAGTATCCAAGATCTCCCTGCATTATATCAGACCTTCATGGACAAATGGGAAACTAGGGCAAACCCTCGCCAACTCCTAGCAGAATACATGAGCCTTAAAAGGAACGTGGGAGAGAGTGTCCATGATTACACCACTAGATTCAACAGCATTTACAATGCTCTCCCTCCACATATGAAACCTCTACAAGGTATGGCCCTAGAAAAATACCCTGATGGGTTTGATGCTGACATGGCCTATGAGCTTAGGGATAAAGAGTACACCACATTGGAGGACATGCAGAAAGGAGCAGTGAACATAGAGGCAAACCTGATTGAGAAAAGAGCAAGACCGAGATCTGAGAAGAGGGTGACATATAGGGATGACATTGTAGCTTCCACATCAGACCCAAATTATGATAGATTATCTAAAAATGTGGATAAGCTGCAAAAAATGATGGAGAGAATGGTTGTCACAGTCAGTAACCAAAATAGAAACCAAAACCAAAACCAGAACTTTAGAAGGAACAAAAATGCTCCCAATAGAAAAAAAGAATCAGATCAACAAGTTATTCCCGCATTCCAAAACTTTCTTGATGAAGATGAGGGAATCATAGAAGATTCTGAAGGGAATACAATAAACATGTTCGAAACAGAGAACTCAATCCATAACTGTGACTCAGAGGAAGACCATCCCTCACCTTCTTATTGGGAGGAGGAGTGGTTCGAATCCGAGGATTACAGATTAGGATTTGAAAATGCCATGATGCAAGTCAGAGAACAATATGAACTTAGGAGCAAAAAGAACCAAGAAAATTTCAAAACTGAGATTCCTGAGGTTACCATAAAGAAAAGACCTGATAAAACTTCTAAAGCATCTGCTGTAAATAGCAAATCAGCAGTTGAAGGTTCTGGGAAAAACGAAGGAAAGGACAACCAGAAGAATGAAAAACAAAGCCAACCCACTAGCAGTACTAGCACTTCAGTTAGTACTCCTGATACAATTGTTCCTAACCCTGTATATAGTGAGAAATCACGAACTGATTCAACTATTAAAGCAGTAGCAAATAAGACAGAGTTAAGCAATCCAAAGACCCAATCCACTTTCAATCTAGAGAGTGAGATTACAAAAATCAAAATCTCTGTACCATTATCTGAGCTGGCCGCTCAGGATGTATATAAAGGCCAAATTTTGAAAGTGTTGAATTTGGGGGAAAACAACGACACTGTGAATTTGAGTGATGATCAACCTGTCCTCCTGTTTGGTCCAAATATTGAGGGAAAGTTTCAGGAAGGGGTAGTTCCACCTTTTTATATCAGTCTCAACATTCATGACAAAATACTCCATAATGCCATGCATGATTCTGGAGCAACACACAATTTAACGCCTAAGGTAGTGATGGAAAGGTTAGGCCTAGAGATAACCCGCCCTTACAAAGATTTGTATTCGTTTGACTCTAGTAGAGTAAAATGCCTAGGTCTAATCAAATACTTATGTGTGAGCTTGACCCAGATCCCAGCTAAATGTATGGTCATGGATGCTGTGGTGGCAGATGTACCACCCAAGTATGGCATGCTACTATCTAGATCATGGGGAGCCAAACTGCAAGGAACGATGCAGATGGATGGCTCATACGCCACTATCCCTATATTTGGCCAACTTAGAAGACTGTACAGAGAGTCCCAGATGAAATTCCTAGTCAGTAGCCCCAAGAAACTTGAAAATTCACTATTATACTCTGTACACACAAACCTGGATTCTTTCATTCTTTATAACAACCCATCCTTAGGAGAGCCAGCGTCAGGAAACAGAGATACAAACAATAACATAGAGCCCATGGACTTTAACATAATGGCTACCCTAGAAGAATATGATGAAGAAGACCATGGGCAGGGTACTGAAAACGAAACTCTGAGTGAACCGGAAGCAGAAACAGAGCGTAAACTGCAAGATAGCCAACTCTCTCAACTCCACGCATGTCATGAAGAACAAAACAACCCGCAGCCTAGCACAGACCCTGTAACGCAACACGATGGCGAACCCAATTGTAGAGAAGGAAAGAATGACGAAAAGGAAGATGAACCCCTGTGGGAGATGAATTTCGATGGGTCCTGTACTAGGAAAACTGCCGGAGCAGGGGTGTGGTTACGTAACGTAGAGAGTGATTATGCAGAGAGCCACACTGTCAATATGCACTTTAAGTGTACAAATAATATTGCAGAATATGAGGCTCTCATCCTGGGTCTGAATCTATTGAAAAAATTAGGAGCCCATAGGATAGATGACTCATAGTTAGTTATCAAACAGGTGAATGGTAAATATACAGCGAAACATCCCCGACTAAGGGCCTATAGAAATGACATAGTGGATTTGTTGAAAACCTTTGTAGAATATGAATTGGTGTTTCTTCCTAGGAGTCAAAACGTTATTGCTAATGGATTAGCTTGCCTGGCTAGTTCATATCCTAAGACTCCCCCTGACCAACAGATCATCATTCAGACCAAGTTTAGACCTGCAGTGCCAGACAACGAAAAATATTGGCAGGTCTTTGAAGGAGACAAACAGATTGAGGATTTTCTGGTGGGCAGAAATGAATTTGAATTTTCTGATTCCGACTCAAAATCTGATGACAGCTGCCCAAGTGAGGATCCCCCAGATGAACAAGAAACACCCTGTAACATAGAGATAAAAAAACTGAGTGAAGAAACTGGAAATCCAACCGAAAAATGTGAAAACACAAATAGCGAAGAGATAGAGGTGCTGCAGGCCAAAGACAAGAATATACCCAGAGGCTTGGCACCCCTAGAGGACCTTTTTGACTTTGATGACGTAGCAAAAAATCCCACTATAAAACATTCAGACTCAGATATAGAAGAATGCAACATAGGCACTGAAGATAAACCCAAAATGGTTAAACTGGCTAAGGCTATACCCGCAAACATGAAGAACAAATACATTGACCTGTTTAAGGAATTCATTGATGTGTTTGCATGGAGCTATGAAGAATTAAAGGCCTATGACACCGACATCATACAACACAAAATACCCTTGAAAGAAAATCAGAAGCCTTTTAGACAAAAACTCCGCAGAATCAATCCAAAACAATTGCCTGCAGTTGAAAAAGAGATTAAAAAGATGTATGATGCAGGCATAATAGTCCCTGTAAGGTTTTCTGATTGGCTATCAAACTTAGTGGCTATGAGGAAGAAGACGGGGGAGATCAGATTATGCATAGACTTCAAAAATCTCAACAAAGCCTCACTAAAAGACAATTATCCTTTGCCTAGAATGGAACATATCCTACAGAAGGTAGTGGGCTCTAAGAGAATCGCCCTGCTTGATGGTTTTTTAGGATACAATCAAGTTCTTGTACTCGCAGAGGATCAACTCAAAATAGCTTTTACCACTCCATGGGGCACCTTCATGTATGTGAAGATGCTTTTCGGATTGATGAATGCTGGGGCTACCTTCTAGAGAGCGATGGATATAGCTTTCTCAGATGAGATAGGATACTTCATAGTTATCTACTTGGATGACTTGAATGTCTTTTCTAAAACTGAAGAAGAACACCTGAAACATCTGGGGAAAGTCTTGGAAAAATGTAGAAGGTACGGTCTGTCCTTAAATCCTAAGAAAACTGTGTTTGGGCTGCAAGAAGGCAGACTTCTTGGCCACATTATATCCGAGAAAGGGATTAGGATAGACCCACAAAGAGTTGAGGGGATACTTCAAATCACGCACCCGAGAAACATCAAGGAATTACAGTCCTTCGTTGGGAAGATCAATTTCCTTAGGAGATTCATTCCCAACCTAGCTGAGCACCTTAGGAAAATGACCAACATGCTGAAGAAAGGTGCCGGAATTAAGTAGACTATTGAAGCCAAGAAATATTTTGTGTCGGTAAAACTGGCGCTCACTCAAGCCCCTATCTTGATCAGTCCAGATTTCTCAAAATATTTTCTAATCTTTTCATTTTCCTCTGAACACAAAATAGCTGTTGTTTTACTGCAAAAAAATACAGAGGGAATGGAACAGCCAATTGCTTTTTTCAGCAAAGCTTTAAGAGATGCACCCTTAAAATACAACATCATGGAAAAACAGGCCTATGCCCTGGTCAAGGCCTTAAAAGACTTTAGGGTGTACATTCTGCATTCTCACACCATAGCCTATGTTCCAAATATAGTGGTCAAAGATATCTTGTCCCAAGACCCTGATGGGAAAAGGGGCAAATGGATTGCTACTATCTTAGAATATGACCTTGAAATAAAGCCCACCAAACTGATCAAAGGTCAAGGCCTGGCCCAATTAATGGTTGAATCTAATCTGCAGGCCCTTGACATTGACATGGTAAATGCCTTAGATGCGCAGGAAGGATTTCCCCACCCAGCTGTTGAGGAGAAGTTTCAGAACTCTCCTTGGTATTCCGATATCCTTTATGTGCTCACCATTCTCAATGCCCCTCCAGAATTGTCCAAAACTAAGGCCAAATTCATAAAACTCAAAGCTATAAACTACTGCATTTTGAATGAGAATCTACACTAGAAAAATACAAATGGCCTATTGCTGAAATGCTTGCCTGAACCTGAAGCTGAAAGAATTAAATGGGAATTCCATGTTGGGGAGTGTGGAGGCCACCTAAGTTGGAAAGCCACTGCAAACAAGATACTCAGGGCTGGCTATTATTGGCCCACAATCTTCAAATAATGTCCATAAAATGGTAACTTCCTGTCATAAATGCCAAATCTTTGAGGGCAGAAAAATGCTTCTTCCCCTCCCTTTGCAACCTATCACTGTAGAAGGTCCCTTCATGCAATGGGGCCTAGATTTTATTTGAGAAATTCACCCCTCTTCTGCTGGGCAACACAAATGGATCCTAACTGCTACAGATTACTTCACCAAATGGATAGAGGTTATACCCACTAGGAATGCCACTGATTCTGTCATCATTAGGTTCCTAAAAGACTTCATCCTATCTCGGTTTGGCTGTCCAAGGAAAATAATCATTGACAATTCTGCTACTTTTGGATCCAAGAGAATGGTTGATTTATGTCACAGGTATGGAATAACATTTATTACCCTTAGGTTAATGGATTAGCTGAATCATCCAACAAAAGCCTAGTGAACATCATTAAGAAGCTTCTGGAAGAGAACAGAAAGTCATGGCACAAAAAGTTGGTGCATTCTTTGTGGGCGGACAGGCTTACAACAAAGAAATCCATTGGCATGTCACCATTCCAGCTTGTCTATGGAACCGAAGCAGTTTTTCCTACCAGCCTGGGAGTCCTAGTGATTAAGCTTGTCCAAGAGATTCAGACAGAGGAAAACAGTATGGTGAGAAGAATCAATGAAACTATCCATCTTCAGCAAAAAAGGGAGCAGGTTTATAGCAGAGCTGTCAAAGTTCAGGAAAACATAAAGAAGCTATTTGACAAAAGAACAAAAGCTGCAGATTTCAAAATTGGTGACAAGGTTCTGAAATGGGACGCAAGAAGAGAGGACAAAGGTAAACATGGCAAGTTTGATAGCTTACGGAAAGTTCCATACATCATCCATGCTGTTGTGGGTCCTAATGCATTTTTCTTACAAGAACTTGATGGTACAAAGCTGTTTGGGGGTCCTGTCAATGGCAGGATGCTCAAACACTACTTCTGCTGATCTCTGGTTTTCAGTTTCCATTTTCATTGTACATACCATTGCAGATTTACTTTCAAGAAAACAGAGAAAAATGTTTCAAAAAACAGAGAAAAATGAGAGGTTCAAACATGCTCAAAACATGAACCTCTGAGGCACAAAAGATTGGCTCTGATAAGCCCATGCATTTTCCTGAGTAAGGGCCTACTCCAGACCAATTGGACGAGCAAGACATGTACGATGAACTTGGTCTGGAGTTTTCTCTTGCTCAGAAAAATTCTCAAGATGAGGCACACGAAGATATCCTACCTCAGTATCAGTCCATACAAGAAGTAAATAAGTTTGTCCTAACATGCTCAAAAACTGGACCAGCAAAGGGAAAAGAAGAATCAGCTCTAACATTCCAAAAACCTGAGCTGAGAGGAAAAATAAGTGAATCTAACAAGCTCAAAACTTGAGTCACAAAAGAAGAAGGATGCTACAAATTTCATATTTTAAGCCTTCACAGTTTTTTTTTCTGCAAAATCCTATCCATGTGCAACTGTTTTTATGCCTTGGATCCACAGCAAGTCAGACAGTTTAATCCTGGCTTGGCTGTTTTGAATTTCCTGTCTTAGAATTTAGGAGAAGAAACCTGTTGGATAGTTTAATCCCAACAGGTAGTAGATTAGGTAGAGAAACATATGAGGCCAACAGTCTAATCTGGCCTCATGGAGTAATAAGGATAGATTTGGAATAGGTTTGTTTTATGTTTTCATGAATAAAGGATGTAAAGGGTCTGCTAGCTCTAATGCACCCTAAAGGAAGAAGAAATGCTAGGACTGTAGTTTGGGTAGGTAGTTTGGTTGGGAGAGATTTTTCTGCCGATGAATGTCTTCATATTGTGGCAGCCGATCTAAAAAAAAGGATGTGCTAAGCAGCAGGCATCTGGCCTACTCCAAAGATTATTTCTAGTTTCTTGCCTCCTTCAAGAAGAAGCCATCCCCATGTGGAGCCACTGTTAGCCCCCCTATGAAATTCTTGACAAGCAAGCTGGGGGCTAGATTGTTTTAGAGCCTTCAAGGAACTCCTTTCCCTTGAAAACTCATCATCCTTGAAGTCTCTTAGTGCTTTTCCTAATATAATTTCTCTCTGCTGGTTCATCCCTCAAAGGGCCTACTATTACCCCTTGTCCCCTGCCAATTCCACATTTTTCCCCTTTCACTCCCCTTTGTCAAAGTCCCCTTGTTTCCCCCATTTCTCCCCTATCGATCCTCTAAAATCTCCTCGAAATCCCCTTTAAATTTCACTATCACACTTTTTTTCCCTAGATCCCCACTTCACCTCCCTATCGTTACCTCCCTTGGGCCCGAAAACGCATTAAAATTGAATTAAAACGATGTATTTGCATATATGGGTCCTAGCCCCTTCCCCGCTAAGCCCCTCTCCTTTTTCCCCCATATAACCTGACCCTGGAACCGTCCGCCAACTCCAAAGGCACCTTCCGCATTAATTCATCAGGCGCAGCCTCAGCCGTAGATCTTGGCAGATCGGACGACGGTCATTAAATCCCCAGCTCCCACATCTCTTGCGTTCATTTTCCCTTGCTGGGCCATCGTCGTCCGCTCATCAGCCAGATCAACGACCTGGAATTCACCGTGTCCCTGAAGGAACTTCCGCCGTAACATCAGTTCAAAGCAATTGGAACATTTATGTAGCAGACTTCTCAGTGGTTCATTTGCCTTTGTTTATTCAGGACAAGTACAGCACCGCAGCCGAAATATGTCAAAATCATATCTGAGATGATCACTCTTTCATAAAGAGGAGACATAGATTAAATACTCAGAATTCAAATAGAATGGGCTTCAACCCTCTTTCTTTTCAAGAGTTTAATACATCATTTAGTTTTTCATCTACCTCTTCTGCTCCTCTTCAGCTATAAATCTCAGAAAGAAACATTGTAAAGGTTGTTGATGAGATATCAGAGAAATGCAAGAATTTTCCTCTTGAGACAAGTTCTCTATGTAATATTGTAAGATAGGTTGAGATTTGATGTACTCAGACTGAATGTTCAAGCCGTGGGCAATGATGTACCTGATTAGTGTTGTTTTTAATATGACAAGCATATTTCTTTGGATCTTGATCTAAAGCAGCTGGTGATGTTTTCCTATCTCTGTGTTTGATTTCATTTCATTCCATTTCTACTGGCTCGCATTAGAAGTTTGGCATAAGATTTACCCTTGATAGGTACCTTATGTTGCTGCTCTCCCAGCCTTTTATGTTTTCTGCTTATATGTGTATCTGAATATTGATTTCAATTGATTTAACCAGTGTAGTGGATGTCATTTCCTGCTCTCTGATGTATGAATTGAAGAAATCTATGTTTAGATGTTCTGGCTAGGATTTAGTTGGATGAGTTGAGAACACTGGGAGGTCTAGAACCCGGTCTCTGCCTCACTAGGATCTTTCCATCTCAATTAAGCCTTTTTAAGATTCCTTGTATTGCCTCTGATTTTGTCCAAGCAGGTCTGGAGTTAAATGACCTCTGACCTGATCTATAGACAGAATTGGATGGTTCTCCTCCTTTCATTTTCAGTCCTTAATGTCCCATTCCAAATATCATCTTTAAGATCCAAATGCTCTAGATGACTAGCCCAACTGAAAGCTTGCACATTGAACACAAGTAAATCCTTTCTTGACTCCATTGCCCAATGGCCTTGATGTTCTCTGAGTTATCTACCTTTGCCTAATTTCCTCTTTGCTCATCCTTGTCTTATATTGGACCCTTCTTTCCTGATTCCCAACAACCAAACATAAACAAACAAACAAACCCTGTACATATAACTAGCCTAAAATCATAACTTAGAGCCTCAAAGACATACACTTTGACTCATATAGAGAGATCCCTCTCTGGACCTAGGAGGGCTAGATCCTAAGGTCTGAAAGTGGTTCTATGTTGTCTCATCTTTTGGTCTTGCCAACCTGGCCAAAACATGGGAACCCCAACATAATGGCGACTCCGCTGGGGAATTTCTGAGTTTCCTCACTTTGCTACATCACAAACCCTCAGAAAACCTGGAATCTCTAGTTAGGTTGGTAGTTAAACACGTCCATTCACACATCAACCTCTATACCATTTGTTGTGTTCTCCCATACTCTTAGACAGAGCTTGGAAAGGGCCAGGTAGCCTCTGGATCTCATCCTCTTCCAAAGGTGACATATCTGGTAAATGCCCTCCCAGTCAATCTCTGGTTAGAGTTTGCTGTGTTTTCGGGATATCCTTCAAGAGAGACATCTCATGAGCACTGTGGTGGACAGTGTACCCCCATAGAAACATCTTTAAACTTCCACTTGGCGACTCCATAGTTCCTAAAAGATCAAAGACTCCACTGGTGATCAGTAGACCTGCTAGTTATCTTGGTTTCACATAAGACTCCACTGGGAGACCTGCCTTCATAACAACACCAACCACAACAGAAGTAACAAGTAGGGTTAAGCTGCTTGTCCGGAAAATACCATTCTGGCTTCAAGGACCGTCTATACAAGAGCTTGCCCTGACCCGAACCCACCTGAAATAGTTGATAACCCTGAAAGTATCCTCATAAAAGCTCCTACACCTAAAATACCAACTACTTCCAGTCACATTCATAGAGCTAATTCTGCACCAGAAGACCTAGCAGCTCTATCACATTTTATCCCTGACCTAGACCTACCTAATAGGCTACCGAGAACTAGGTCATTAAATCATCTAGACCAGCCAGACTCTGAGTTTCACAGTTCACCATCTTATAGCGGTCAACACACTAGGGACAGAGGAACCCCTCCATCTACACCACCTAATATCCACTTCATTCAAAACTTGGGGCTCTCCCACCCTAGATCTGCTCAACAATCTTCTGTTGGTCCTAATACCCTTGTCATCCATATACCAGCTGCTCAAGTTAACCATGTACCCCATCAGAACATTATCATGGTAGCCTGGTATGCACCTCTAGTTTTACCTCAGCCCTTGTTACCCTTACCCAATGATTATCAATCAAAAATCCCGCACTTCACTGCAAAAGAATCAATCACAGCTCAACAACATGTAGATAAGATGGAGGATTTTTTTGACTATATGGAAATTGATGATGAAACAATCAAAATGAGAATATTTTCCCAAAGCTTAGGGGGTGATGTAAAGAAATGGTTTAAAGGCTTACCTCCTGGCAGTATCCAAGATCTCCCTGCATTATATCAAACCTTCATGGACAAATGGGAAACTAGGCCAAACCCTCGCCAACTCCTAGTAGAATACATGAGCCTTAAAAGGAACGTGGGAGAGAGTGTCCATGATTACACCACTAGATTCAACAACATTTACAATGCTCTCCCTCCACATATGAAACCTCCACAAGGTATGGCCCTATAAAAATACCCTGATGGGTTTGATGCTGACATGGCCTATGAGCTTAGGGATAAAGAGTACACCACATTGGAGGACATGCAGAAAGGAGCAGTGAACATAGAGTCAAACCTGATTGAGAAAAGAGCAAGACTGAGATCTGAGAAGAGGGTGACATATAGGGATGACGCTGTAGCTTCCACATCAGACCCAAATTATGATAGATTATCTAAAAATGTGGATAAGCTGCAACAAATGATGGAGAAAATGGTTGTCACGGTCAGTAACCAAAATAGAAACCAAAACCAAAACCAGAACTTTTAAAGGAACAACAATGCTCCCAACAGACAAAAAGAATCAGATCAACAAGATATTCCCCCATTCCAAAACTTTCTTGATGAAGATGAGGGAATCATAGAAGAGTCTGAAGGGAATACGATAAACATGTTCGAAACAGAGAACTCAATCCATAACTGTGACTCAGAGGAAGACCAGCCCTCACCTTCTTATTGGGAGGAGTGGTTCGAATTTGAGGATTACAGATTAGGATTTGAAAATGCCATGATGCAGGTCAGAGAACAATATGAACTTAGGAGCAAAAAGAACCAAGAAAATTCCAAAACTGAGACTCTTGAGGTTACCATCAAGAAAAGAGCTGATAAAACTTCTAAAGCATCTGGTGTAAATAGAAAATCAGCAGCTAAAGATTCTTGGAAAAACGAAGGAAAGGACAACTAGAAGAATGAAAAACAAGGCCAACCCACTAGCAGTACTAGCACTTCAGTTAGTAGTCCTGATACAATTGTTCCTAACCCTGTACATAGTGAGAAATCACAAACTGATTCAGCTACTAAAGCAGTAGAAAATAAGACAGAGTTAAGCACTCCAAAGACCCAATCCACTTTCAATCTAGAGAGTGAGATTGAAAAAATCAAAATCTCTGTACCATTATCTGAGCTGGCCACTCAGGATGTATATAGAGGCCAAATTTTCAAAGCATTGAATCTGGGGGAAAAAGACGACACTGTGAATTTGAGTGATGATCAACCTTCCCTCCTGTTTGGTCTAAATATTGAGGGAAAGTTTTAGGAAGTGGTAGTTCCACCTTTTTATATCAGTCTCAACATTCATGACAAAATAATCCACAATGCCATGCATGATTCTGGAGCATCACACAATTTAATGCCTAAGGTAGTGATGGAAAGGTTAGGCCTAGAGATAACCCACCCTTACAAAGATTTGTATTCTTTTGACTCTAGCAGAGTAAAATGCCTAGGTCTAATCAAAGAATTATGTGTGAGCTTGACCCAGATCCCAGCTAAATGTATCATCATGGATGTTGTGGTGGCAGATGTACCACCCAAGTATGGCATGCTACTATCTAGATCATGGGGAGCCAAACTGCAAGGAACGATGCAGATGGATGGCTCATACACCACTATCCCTATATTTGGCCAACTTAGAATACTGTACAGAGAGTCCCAGATGAAATTCCTAGTCAGTAGCCCCAAGAAACTTGAAAATTCACCATTATACTCTCTACACACAAACCTGGATTCTTTCATTCTTTATAACAACCCATCCTTAGGAGAGCCAGTGTCACGAAATAGAGATACAAATAATAACATAGAGCCCATGGACTTTAACATAATGGCTACCCTAGAAGAATACGATGAAGAAGACCATGGGCAGGGTACTGAAAACGAAACTCTGAGTGAACCGGAAGTGGAAACAGAGCGTAAACTGCAAGATAGCCAACTCTCTCAACTCCACGCATGTCATGAAGAACAAAACAACCCGCAGCCTAGCGTAGACCCTGTAACGCAACACGATGGTGAACCCAACTGTAGAGAAGGAAAGAATGATGAAACGGAAGATGAACCCCTGTGGGAGATGAATTTCGATGGGTCCTGTACTAGGAAAACTGTCAGAGTAGGGGTGTGGTTACGTAACGTAGAGAGTGATTATGCAGAGAGCCACACTGTCAATATGCACTTTAAGTGTACAAATAATATTGCAGAATATGAGGCTCTCATCCTGGGTCTGAATCTATTGAAAAAATTAGGAGCCCATAGGATAGATGTGAGAGGAGACTCATAGTTAGTTATCAAACAGGTGAATGGTAAATATACAGCGAAACATCCCCGACTAAGGGCCTATAGAAATGACATAGTGGATTTGTTGAAAACCTTTGTAGAATATGAATTGGTGTTTATTCCTAGGAGTAAAAACGTTATTGCTAACAGATTAGCTTGCCTGGCTAGTTCATATCCTAAGACTCCCCTTGACCAACAGATCATCGTTCAGACCAAGTTCAGACCTGCAGTGCCAGACAACGAAAAATATTGGCAGGTCTTTGAAGGAGACAAACAGATTGAGGATTTTCTGGTGGGCAGAAATGAATTTGAATTTTCTGATTCCAACTCAAAATATGATGACAGCTGCCCAAGTGAGGATCCCCCAGATGAACAAGCAACACCATGTAACATAGAGATAAACACCCTGAGTGAAGAAACTGGAAATCCAACCAAAAAATGTGAAAACGCAGATAGCGAAGAGATAGAGGTGCTGCAGGCCAAAGACAAGAATATACCCAGAGGCCTGGCACCCCTAGAGGACCTTTTTGACTTTGATGACGTAGCCAAAAATCCCACTATAGAACATGCAGACTCAGATATAGAAGAATGCAACATAGGCACTAAAGATAAACCCAAAGTGGTTAAACTAGCTAAGGCTATACCCGCAAACATGAAGAACAAATACGTTGACCTGTTTAAGGAATTCGTTGATGTGTTTGCATGGAGCTATGAAGACTTAAAGGCCTATGACACCAACATCATACAACACAAAATACCCTTGAAAGAAAATCAGAAGCCTTTCAGACAAAAACTCCGCAGAATCAATCCAAAACAATTGCCTGCAGTTGAAAAAGAGATTAAAAAGATGTATGATGCAGGCATAATAGTCCCTGTAAGGTTTTATGATTGGGTATCAAACTTAGTGGCTGTGAGGAAGAAGACGGGGGAGATCAGATTATGCATAGACTTTAGAAATCTCAACAGAGCCTCACTAAAAGACAATTATCCTTTGCCTAGAATGGAACATATCCTATAGAAGGTAGTGGGCTCTAAGAGAATCTCCCTGCTTGATGGTTTTTCAGGATACAATCAAGTTCTTGTACTCCCAGAGGATCAACTCAAAACAGATTTTACCACTCCATGGGGCACCTTGATGTATGTGAAGATGCCTTTCGGACTGATGAATGCTAGGGCTACCTTCCAGAGAGCGATGGATATAGCTTTCTCAGATGAGATACGATACTTCATAGTTATCTACTTGGATAACTTGACTGTCTTTTCTAAAACTGAAGAAGAACACCTAAAACATTTGAGGAAAGTCTTGGAAAAATGTAGAAGGTATGGTATGTCCTTAAATCCTAATAAAACTGTGTTTGGGCTGCAAGAAGGCAGACTTCTTGGCTACATTATATCCGAGAAAGGGATTAGGATATACCCACAAAGAGTTGAGGGGATACTTCAAATAACGCACCCGAGAAGCATCAAGGAATTACAGTCCTTTGTTGGGAACATCAATTTCCTTAGGAGATTCATTCCCAACCTAGCTCAGCACCTTAGGAAAATGACCAACATGCTGAAGAAAGGTGCTAGAATTAAGTGGACTGTTGAATCCAAGAAATATTTTGAGTCGGTAAAACTAGCGCTCACTTAAGCCCCTATCCTGATCAGTCCAGATTTCTCAAAAGATTTTCTAATATTTTCATTTGCCTCTGAACACACAATAGCTGTTGTTTTACTTCAAAAAAACACAGAGGGAATGGAACAGGCAATTGCTTTTTTCAGCAAAGCTTTAAGAGATGCACCCTTAAAATACAACATCATGGAAAAATAGGCCTATGCCCTGGTCAAGGCCTTAAAAGACTTTAGGGTGTACATTCTGCATTCTCACACCATAGCCTATGTTCCAAATATAGTGGTCAAAGATATCTTGTCCCAAGACCCTGATGGGAAAAGGGGCAAATGGATTGCTATTATCTTAGAATATGACCTTGAAATAAAGCCCACCAAACTGATCAAAGGTCAAGGCCTGGCCCAATTAATGGCTGAATCTAATCTGCAGGCCCTTGACATTGACATGGTAAATGCCTTAGATGAGCAGGAAGGATTGCCCCACCCAACTGTTGAGGAGAAGTTTCAGAACTCTCCTTGGTATTCCGATATCCTTTATGTGCTCACCAATCTCAATGCCCCTCCAGAACTGTCCAAAACTAAGGCCAAATTCATAAAACTCAAAGCTAGAAACTACTGCATTTTGAATGAGAATCTACACTGGAAAAATCCAAATGGCATATTGCTGAAATGCTTGCCTGAACCTGAAGCTGAAAGAATTAAACGGGAATTCCATGCTGGGGAGTGTGGAGGCCACCTGAGTTGGAAAGCCACTGCAAACAAGATACTCAGGGCTGGCTATTATTGGCCCACACTCTTCAAATAATGTCCATAAAATGGTAACTGCCTGTCATAAATGCCAAATATTTGAGGGCAGAAAAAAGCTTCTTCCCCTCCCTTTACAACCTATCACTGTAGAAGGTCCCTTCATGCAATGGGGCCTAGATTTTATTGGAGAAATTCACCCCTCTTCTTCTGGGCAACACAAATGGATCCTAGCTGCTACAGATTACTTCACCAAATGGATAGAGGCTATACCCACTAGGAATGCCACTGATTCTGTCATCATTAGGTTCCTAGAAGACTTCATCCTATCTCGGTTTGGCTGTCCAAGGAAAATAATCACTGACAATGCTACTGCTTTTGGATCCAAGAGAATGGTTGATTTCTGTCACAGGTATGGAATAGCACTTATTACCCTCAGGGTAATGGATTAGCTGAATCATCCAACAAAAGCCTAGTGAACATCATTAAGAAGCTGCTGGAAGAGAACAGAAAGTCATGGCACAAAAATTTGGTGCATGCTTTGTGGGCGGACAAGCTCACAACAAAGAAATCTGTTGGCATGTCACCATTCCAGCTTGTCTATGGAACCGAAGCATTTTTTCCTACCAGCCTGGGAGTGCCAGTGATTAAGCTTTTCCAAGAGATTTAGACAGAGGAAAATAGTATGGTGAGAAGAATCAATGAAACTATCCATCTTTAGTAAACAAGGGAGTAGGTTTATAGCAGAGCTGTCAGAGTTAAGGAAAACATAAAGAAGTTATTTGACAAAAGAACCAAAGCTGCAGATTTCAAAATTGGTGACATGGTTCTGAAATGGGACGCAAGAAGAGAGGACAAAGGTGAAAATGGCAAGTTTGAAAACTTATGGAAAGGTCCATACATCATCCACGCTACTGTGGGTCCTAATGCATTTTTCTTACAAGAACTTGATGGTACAGAGCTGTTTGGGGGTCCTGTCAATGGCAGGATGCTCAAACACTACTTCTGCTGATCTCCAGTTTTCAGTTTCCATTTCCATTATACATACCATTGCAGATTTACTTTCAAGAAAACAGAGAAAAATGTTTCAAAAAACAGAGAGAAAGGAGAGGTTCAGACATGCTCAAAACATGAACTTCTGAGGCGCAAAAGATAGGCTCTGATAAGCCCATGCATTTTCTTGAGTAAGGGCCTACTCCAGACCAATTGGACGAGAAAGAAATGTACGATGAACTTGGTCTAGAGTTTGCTCTTGCTCAGAAAAATTCTCAAGATGAGGCTCACGAAGATATCCTACCTCAGTATCAGTCCATACAGGAAGTAAAGAAGTTGGTCCTAACACGCTCAAAACCTGGACCAGCAAAGGGAAAAGAAGAATCAACTCTAACATGCCAAAAACCTGAGCTGAGAGGCAAAAGAAGTGACTCTAACAAGCTCAAAACTTGAGTCACAAAAGAGGAAGGATGCTGCAAGTTTCATATTTTAAGCCTTCACAGTTTTTTTTTCTGCAAAATCCTATCCATGTGCAACTGTTTTTATGCCTTGGATCCACAGCAAGTCAGACAGTTTAATCCTGGCTTGGCTGTTTTTAATTTCCTGTCTTAGAATGTAGGAGAAGAAACCTGTTGGATAGTTTAATCCCAACAGGTAGTAGATTAGGTAGAGAAACATATGAGGCCAACAGTCTAATCTGGCCTCATGGAGTAATAAGGGTAGATTTGGAATAGGTTTGTTTTATGTTTTCATGAATAAAGGATGTAAAGGGTCTGCTAGCTCAAATGCACCCTAAAGGAAGAAGAAATGCTAGGACTATAGTTTGGGTAGGTAGTTTGGTTGGGAGAAATTTTTCTGCCGATGAATGTCTTCATATTGTGGCAGCCGATCTAAAGAAAAGGATGTTGTAAAAAGCAGGCATCTATCCTACTCCAAAGATTATTTCTGGTTTCTTGCTTCCTTCAAGAAGAAGCCATCCCCATGTGGAGCCACTGTCAGCCCCCCTATGAAATTCTTGACAAGCAAGCTGGGGGCTAGATTGTTTTGAAGCCTTCAAGGAACTCCTTTCCCTTGAAAACTCATCATCCTTGAAGTCTCTTAGTGCTTTTCCTAATATAATTTCTCTCTGCTGGTTCATCCCTCAAAGGGCCTACTATTACCCCTTGTCCCCTGCCAATTCCACATTTTCCCCCCTTCACTCCCCTTTGTCAAAGTCCCCTTGTTTCCCCCATTTCTCCCCTATCGATCCTCTAAAATATCCTCGAAATCCCCTTTAAATTTCACTATCACCCTTTTTTTCCCTAGATCCCCACTTCACCTCCCTATCGTTACCTCCCTTGGGCCCGAAAACGCATTAAAATTGAATTAAAATGATGAATTTTGCATATATGGGTCCTAGCCCCTTCCCCGCTAAGCCCCTCTCCTTTTTCCCCCATATAAACTGACCCTGGAACCGTCCGCCAACTCCAAAGGCGCCTTCTGCATTCGTTCATCGGGCGCAGCCTCAGCCGTAGATCTTGGCAGATCGGACGGCAGTCATTAAATCCCCAGCGCCCACATCTCTCGCGTTCATTTTCCCTTGCTGGGCCATCGTCGTCCGCTCATCAGCCAGATCAACGGCCCGGAATGCATTGTGTCCCTGAAAGAATTTCCGCCGTAACATCAGTTCAAAGCAATTGGAACATTTATGTAGCAGACTTCTCAGTGGTTCATTTGCCTTTGTTTATTCACGACAAGTACAGCACCGCAGCCGAAATATGTCAAAATCATATCCGAGATGATCACTCTTTCATAAAGAGGAGACAGAGATTAAATACTCAGCATTCAAATAGAATGGGCTTCAACCCTCTTTCTTTTCAAGAGTTTAATACAGCATTTAGTTTTTCATCGACCTCTTCTGCTCCTCTTCAACTATAAATCTCAGAAAGAAACATTGTAAAGGTTGTTGATGAGATATCAGAGAAATGCAAGAATTTTCCTCTTGAGACAAGTTCTCTGTGTAATATTGTAAGATAGGTTGAGATTTGATGTACTCAGACTGAATGTTCTAGCCGTGGGAAATGATGTACCTGATTAGTGTTGTTTTTAATATGACAAGCATATTTCTTTGGATCTTGATCTAAAGTAGCTGGTGATGTTTTCCTATCTCTGTGTTTGATTTCATTTCATTCCATTTCTACTGGCTCACATCAGAAGTTTGGCATAAGATTTACCCTTGATAGGTACCTTATGTTGCTGCTCTCCCAGCCTTTTATGTTTTCTGCTTATATGTGTATCTGAATATTGATTTCAATTGGTTTAACCAGTGTAGTGGATGTCATTGCCTGCTCTCTGATGTATGAATTGAAGAAATCTATGTTTAGATATTCTTGCTAGGATTTAGTTGGATGAGTTGAGAACACTGGGAGGTCTAGAACCCTGTCTCTGCCTCACTAGGATCTTTCCATCCCAATTAAGCCTTTCTAAGATCCCTTGTATTGCCTCTGATTTTGTCCAAGCAGTTCTGGAGTTAAATGACCTCTGACCTGATCTATAGACAGAATTTGATGGTTCTTCTCCTTTCATTTTCAGTCCTTAATGTCCCATTCCGAATATCATCTTTAAGATCCAAATGCTCTGGATGACTAGCCCAATTGAAAGCTTGCACATTGAACACAAGTAAATCCTCTCTTGACTCCATTACCCAATGGCCTTGATGTTCTCTGAGTTATCTACCTTTGCCTAATTTCCTCTTTGCTCATCCTTGTCTTATATTGGACCCTTCTTTCCTGATTCCCAACAACCAAACATAAACAAAAAAACAAACCCTGTGCATATAACTAGCCTAAAATCATAACTTAGAGCCTCAAAGACATACACTTTGACTCATATAGAGAGATCCCTCTCTAGACCTAGGAGGGCTAGATCCTAAGGTCTGAAATTGGTTTTATGTTGTCTCATCTTTTGGTCTTGCCAACCTGGCCAAAACATGGGAACCCGAACAGGCCCCAGCAGCTAGCCAAACAAATGCCATTCATGTTGGTTTAAGCCTTGCCGACATAGGGGCGTTTTGTTACGCAAAAAGAATGAAATGTAGTTTAGTTTTTTGTTTGAATTCTGGGTCTAAAGGTTAATTAAACTTTGGGTTAAATTGTTATGCAGCGATTGTATTAAAAGGTTTTCAAACCTTATTGTATTGTTTTTTGTTTTAATATTTTTTATGTTTTAAAACGCCGCGCCACATATAAAAACAAAACGCCCCATAGGCTTATGGTAATGTAATTGTTGTGTAGTGAAAAATCCTGTAGGCAAAGAAAACATAGTGAAGTAATATAGAGCTCTGTATGTGCGTTTTGAGATAGAGAGAAAATTTGTGAGCACTGTGTTTGTAGCAGTCCAGTCTATTTTTGTAAATCCCTCTGATAGAGGAAGAACATATTTTTGTAATACGATTATATGTTTTTGAAATAGAAAGCATTTTTATGCCATCTCTATCCAGCAAAATTTTTAGATCTCTGTGTTGTAGAGGAGAATCTTTGTTCTCCCTATGTGTTCGGAATATTCATAAATTCCAACATGGTATTGAAGCTAATCCAGGCTCTTTGAAGGTGTCAAAGAAGCTGAAGGAGGAAGGATTTGTTGCAGCAGTTCTCCAGTAGAGTGAAGGCTTAGCAAAAGTCCAGGTATTTCTCAAAAAAAAAAGTTTTGTTTTGTTTAAAAGAGTGCAGTCCTCAGAGACAGAGTTTGTAATTTAAAGAAGGAAAGATAGTTTTTTTATTTAAAAAAAATCACGGTCAAGTTATTTGAACATAGTTTGGAGTGCTAGTCATGGCAGGAGCCAGCAGAAGTATGAGTATTGGAAATACTCAGCTCCCACAATTTAATGGGAAAAACTACGATTGTGGGGCCATTACCATGAGAGCCCTGTTTTCCTCTCAGGATTTATGGGAGTTTGTTGAAGATGGTTTTGATGAACCAGCAGATGAAAATGCCTTTAATTCCTTGACACAGGCAGAGAAGGATTTGTTGAAGAGAAATATGAAGAAGGACTCTAAAGCCCTCTTCTATATCTATCAAGCAGTACATGAGAGTGTGTTTCTAAGGATAGCAGCTAAGAGATCCAAGGATGCATGGGATACCCTCCAGATTTCCTATCAAGGTATGTAGAAGGTGAAGACAAAAAAGCTACAATTTCTTATGAGATATTTTGAAACTCTCTGTATGAAAGAGTCTGATAACATAGAGTCATTCTTTACACATGTGATTGGGATGGTCACCCAGATAAGGTCTCATGGAGAAAAACTTGAGGAAAGAAGGATTGTGGAGAAAGTGTTGAGGAGCCTACCCTCAAGGTTTGATGTTATAGTAACCACTATTGAAGAGACAAAGGATCTCTCAAAGTTTATAGTTGATGAACTTCATGCGTCATTGATGAATCATGAACAATGATTGGGAAGATCAGTAAACCCATATTTGGAGCATGCCTTCAAGACCCAGATCTTCAAAGTTTATAGTTGATGAACTTCATGCATCACTGATGACTCATGAAAAAAGATTGGGAAGATCAGTAAACCCATATTTGGAGCATGCCTTCAAGACCCAGATGCTTTTTGGAAGAGGAAGAGGAAGAGGAAGAGGAAGAAGCCAAAACAGAGGAGGAAGAAAAAACCATGCACATACTCATGGAAGGAGTAACAATCAGAGTCAAAGCCAAGGCCAAATCAGCAGCCAGCAAGGTGGAAAACAACATGCTCATGGACAAAGGTATGAAAAATCCAATGTCCAGTGTCATTATTGCAAAAAATATGGGCATTATGCCAATGAGTGTAGGAAAAAGCAATATGACATGAATAATAAGCAAAATGCAAATGTAGTAAAAGAAGAAAAGAACCCAAAGAATTTGCTATTAACATGTAATGTAGCACAATATAGGCAGGATGATGTATGGTTCTTAGATTCAAGCTACAGTAATCACATGACTGGAAACATAGAAATGTTTGCCAATATTGATGAAGATGTTAAATCTGAAGTAACAACTGGAACTGATACTAAGATCTCTGTCAAGGGAAAAGGTAGAGTAAGTATCCGTGCAACAAATGGAGATCAAAAATTTGTGCCAGATGTATACTATGTTCCTAGCTTGAAATGTAATATTTTGAGCATTGGACAGCTCATTAACAAAGGTTACAATTTATTTTTCAAAAATGATGTGTGCACAATAATGGACATACCTCCAAGCAAGAAGGTTATTGCAGAAATGAAAATGACCAGCAATAGAATGTTTCAACTCAAGCTCAATACAGACTTGAAGGGAAAGAGAAAGAATGTAGCAACTCTAACTCAAGAGTTCTTTGAAAAGGAAGTGAAAGATGAGAATTGGTTATGGCACTTGAGATTTGGACATCTCAATTTCGGAGGACTGAATTTGTTGCATAGAAAAGGAATGGTAAGAGGACTACCATTGATTGAGAAACATGACAACCTATGTGAAGGTTGTATCTTGGGAAAAAAACACAGAGAAAACTTTCCACTAGGAAAGAGCATAAGGGCAAAGGCACCCTTAGAAATTATCGATTCAGATTTTTGTGGGCCAATGCAAACATCATCAACATCAAGCAGTAATTATATGTTGACCTTCATTGATGATTTCACAAGAAAAGTATGGGTTTATTTCTTGAAGTATAAAATTAAAGTGTTTGAAACAAATTTCCACTTTAAAGCTCTTGTAGAGAAACAAAGTGGGAAGCATATCAAAGTCCTTAGGACTGAAAAAGGAGGTAATTATATCTCAAGATAATTCCTGCGTTTTTGCAGAGAAAATGGCATAAAAAAGAAATTCACAACAAGGTACACACCACAACAAAATTGTGTTGCAGAAAGGAAGAACATAACCATCATGGATATGGTGAGAAGTATGCTGAAGGCAAAAAATTTTCCAAATGAGTATTGGGAAGAAGCTACAAATTGTGTGGTATATATTTTGAATAGATGCCCAAACAAAGCAGTGATGAACAGAGTTCCTGAAGAAGCGTGGAGTGGCAGAAAAAAAGGAGTCACCCACATGAGATTTTTTGGTTGTGTGGCTTATGCACACATTCCAGATCAGCTGAGAAAGAAGTTGGACAGTAAGGGGGAGAATTGCATCTTCCTTGGATACTATGAAGAATCCAAGAGATATAGATTGTATAACCCATCCACAAAGAAATTTGTTATAAGCAGAGATGTGAAATTCATAGAAGAAGAAGCATGGGATGGAAGCATTGAGAAAACAGTCAATGTCAAAAACTATTTTTCTCATGATGAAAATGAGGATGAGATTGCTGAAATACATCCATCATTAGCACCACTACCTCCACCAACACAAGGACAACAAGGGACACCACAAGTTGGAGTAAGAACACCCTTGAGAAGAAATGAGAGTGTTTCTCCAAGCACACCACAAGGAGCAGATTTGAGTGCTTCTTCAAGCACAACTACACCAAATGAAAGAGGAACCAGATTCATAAATCTAAATGAAATCTATGAGAAAGAAGCATAAAATCAAGGTATGAATCCTTTGTTTTCATTGTATTTTCATGTTGATGATCCTATTCATTTTGAAGAAGCTATAAAAGATAAGAAATTGATAGATGCAATGGATGAAGAAATGAATGCAATATAGAAAAACAAAAAATGGTAATTTGTTGATCTCCCAAATGGCAAAGAATTCATTGGAGTAAAATGGGTGTACAAGACCAAAAGAAATGTTGAAGGTAAGATTGAAAGGCACAAGGCCAGACTTGTTGTCAAAGGATACAAGAAGCAACATGGAAGAGATTATGAAGAAACTCTTGCACCAGTTGCAAGAATGGAAATAGTGAGAGCAGTGTTGTCCATAGTAGCACAAAACAAATGGAAGGTTTACCAAATGGATGTAAAATCAGAATTCCTAAATGGAGTTTTGATGGAAGAGATTTATGTTGAACAAACTCTGGGCTATGAGAAAAAGGGCCAAGAGAACAAAGTTTGTAGATTGAAGAAAGCTCTTTATGGGCTGAAACAAGCACCAAGAGCATGGTACAGCAGGATAAAATCCTATCTACTGGAGAATGGGTTTGAGAAATGTGAGGGAGAACCCACATTATACATCAAGGAGAAAGATGGTAAGATGCTGATTGTTGTTTTATATGTTGATGATGTGACCTTTACAGGGAATGATGATTACCTCATTGAAAATTTTAAAACAGTCATGAAGGATGAATTTGAAATGACTGATATGAGATTGCTGAAATATTTCTTAGGGATAGAAGTAGAGAAAAATGAAAATAAATTTTTTATCTCTCAAGCCAAATATGTAAATGAAGTTTTGGAAAGATTTAAAATGTAGGATTGCAAGGTAGCAATTACTCCCACAGTAATGGGATTGAAACTCAGCAAAGATGATAGCAGCAAGGATTTTGATCCTAGTTTATAAAAGAGCATAGTTGGCAACCTCATGTATTTGACTATAACTAGTCCTGATATTATGCAGGCTATTAGTTTGATTTCCAAATTTATGGAAAGGCCAAAGGAGTCACATTGGCAAGCAGCAAAAATAATTCTGAGATATGTGAAAGAAACTAAAATGTATGGAATTTTGTATACTACTTCATAAAATTCTGAGTTAATTGGATATACTGACAGTGATTGGGCTGGAAGTGTAGATGATTGGAAAAGCACATCCGGTTATTTTTTCATATGGGTTCAGGAGCCATTTCATGGGCTTCTAAGAAACAGCCAATTGTGGCATTGTTTACAGCAGAAGCAGAGTATGTGGCAGCTATAGCAGCAGCATGTCAAGCAGTGTGGATGAGAAGAATGTTGAGGAGTTTATGTCAAGAATAGGTAAAAGGGAAAGTGATTTATTGTGACAATAGCTCAGCTATAGAATTGTCAAAGAATTTTGTGTTTCACAAAAGAACTAAACACATAGATGCCAAGTTTCACTATATTAGGGAATCGGTGAACAATGGAGAAATTGTTGTACAGCACTATAGAACAGGGGAGCAGTTTGCAAACATTCTAACTTTGCCATTGGGGCAAAAGAGTTTTGAATATTTGAGGAAATTTTTGGGTATGACTGATAACCCAGCAGCTAAGTTTAAGGGGGAGTGTTGAAAATATTAAAGTCACCTGCAAACCCCGTGCAGGTAGAAACAGAGTACACCAGGGGTAGCTTAGGTTGAGTGCACACCACTGTGCATTTAACAGAGGTATGGAGAAATTTTAAGGATGAAGTTATTGTTTATGACCTCAAGTGACTTTTGTAGAGGAGCATTGAAGAAATCTTGGTTCTGGCCACGCAACAGAAAATTTTATTAAAAACAGTGTTATTGGGATTTTAAGCCCCCACCAACCAATTTTTTGTTCACGCGCCCAGAATTTTAATTTTTTAATGGAGCCACATCATTGTGGTCCCCACTTCATCGCTTCATCGCAATAGCCAAATTTTTGTTTGTGTCTTGTTGATGTGAAGTTACGTTGTTGCAATTCTTCATCTTCATGAGTCATAGTAGAGCCTTTTGAAGGCTTAATAAGTGTTAAATTATTTTTACGGGGATTTGTTTTTTTAACCCAATACTGATATATATTCTACAATATGCCCTTGGAATCAATTCAAATTGATTCTTCAAACAAGACTTATGCAATTCGTAAAAAAAAAATACACACCTTTTTCTTGCTTTTTAGGAGCTCGATATTGAAATTGAATTATCTTTGTGATTGTGGCTCTTCAATATCTGAAATTGGGCATTGAGGTAGCCTTCTGAATTATCTTTTGAATGCCACAGGTCTAACTTGATTTGGATTCTCCAAGGAAAATTTATGTCCAATCTCCCACAATGACCTAATTATGGACTGGTTCAGTAGGGTGAACTTGTACGACTTGCCATGTGTCACTGTTTCATCTCTGAAATTGATAGAAAAGAAACTAAAGTTCATGTACTTGCGACCACTTTTTACGGTACTCCAATCTGATGCTCAGAGAGAGAGTTATGAAGATTTTCCCATGATCACCTCTTTGAGATGAAATTCAGGGGCCTAAAAAAGCACTATCGTCCACAGATCATATCTCCAAAAATATTGCAAACCAAGCTCTGAAATTTTTCAACGCGTTTCCTCAGGAGTTAAACTTCCCTCCCTAACAATTTCAGATTCTAAACCTTTGTAGAAAAAAATTATATCGCAAATGACACAATGACCTGTTTAGATTAAATTGAGGATCCTACAAAAAGACCTAACTTCCACAGATCATATCTCTGAAAATATTGTGAACCAAGCTCTGAAATGTTTTGATGATGTTCCTCAGGATTTCGGCTTCACACCCTAAAAATTTAAGATTTTTAAACTTTGTATAAAAAACGTTACAGTGAAAATGCCACGATGACCTGTTTGGAGCAGCGAAACCCTAGAATTCAAAACTCTGATACCAAATGTTGTGAAACCAAATCCAAAAATAGAAGAAAAGACATATAAACATCTTAAAAATAAGCCACTTCGAGGGGGAAACCTCCAATACATTACATTAATGAACTTGGATGATACAAATTAGAAAACCTCCTTTCTATATATAGGAGTCCATGGGGCCATAATGTAATCCTAGTGGGGCCACAATGTAATCCTAGCCGGCCTAACAATAATAATTTAAGGGCACAATAATAACAATATGGGGATTATAGGGGTACAATAATAACAATAAGGGGGTTACACTAACAACAGTAAGGGACTATACTAGTAATATAGGGACCTAACAGCCATTATCCAGCCCCGCCTTTCCCATACTGCCGATAACATCCGCCTCCTAAAAAAAAAGCTGACGTCACGTGGCTGGCCCACCTTACACTAACTATTCGCCAGCCCTTTCTCCGCCTGCCACCTATCCCCACCGCTCATCCTCCTGTGCACCTTTACCGTTTCGCACGCCCTGTCCACTGTTGGATCTACAACCAAAGATCCAACTGTCATCACGTTGTTTCACGCTCGATCACCAAAGTCTCCCCAACATGAAACTTTTGCCCAAAATAGGCGGTTTTTCCCAGGACGCGTGTCATCCTCTGAGTGGAATTGCGTTCAATTCAATCAATACCACTAACCACCCAGAGTCAGCACGAAAACCACTTCTATATTTTCAAAACCGTTTTTCTCATTTCTGCGCCGATAATTCAAATTTAACCCTGTTTCTCATGTCTACGCCATGGATATCCCCTCTGCTGCATAATCCCCTTCCTTTGCAATCGCTCTTCTACCATCCCCAAGCCTGTGAATGCAGTCTACCCAACAAAATAGGTTTTTATAATATGTTTGTGTTTGTTTTCAGGTTGTAATGGTGGTTTAATGTTGCAGGCCCTCCCACAGTCAAATTCAGTGGTAGAGGCCGAAGGTGACGATATTCGGGCCATAATAATTGCAAAAGGGATATTCTAGGTTTATTATTATTGTTTATCAGTCTCATGAACACTAGTGAATAGCAAAACCCTCCAGCACACCAAAAAAGGAATACATGCACACAAGACAGAAGAAGATAGTGAAAGTTTGAGGTTAAGAAATAAAGCCCGAAGATCAAAAGCTCAAACTAGCAGATTAAGGATAAAGAACACAGTGCAAAGACAAATTAAGTAAAAGATAAAAAAGTCAGCAAAGTGATAAAGAATAATATGGAAAAGGAAATCCTAAAAGCCAAATCGGAGGCCTAATCAGAGTTTAAAGGGATAAAATCAACACAGATCACCCAAAAGAATACTTCGAATGACATATCACTGAAGCAATTACTCCTCCAGAAAGCAAAAGGACACCTATAGTTTACTTTACCTTTCAAAGACACCTTGATAGCCATCTTGATGACAGAACCTCTTTAAATTGTCAGGGTAGTTATTATAAAGGCATGGGTGGCCTTAAAACTAAGTGTTTCACCTAACTTGTCCTAGAAGCCAAGATAGAGTTGCTGCAGTCAGAAGATATCTCCAAAATCACATACTTTAGAGTTATTACTAGCCTATCAGATATGCCTCAAAGTCAAACAAAAGCAACTAGAGTGGTTCACAAGTTAATATAGCATTCATTGAGCAGAATGGAGCATCTGATGCACATCTATTCTATCTTAAATGATCATTAAGACCACTTCTTTCACTGATCCTCCTCATTCACCTATATGTATTCACAGAAAACTCATCGTAAATGGTTGGAAAATTGTTAATTGTTGAACTATTATCGAGTAAGAGTTGTTGAGTAGTTGTAACATAGTAGGCCGGGAAGAGAAGTATCAAACTGTAAAAGCTATTGGACTTGAAGTATGTAACTGGTCTTGGACATCAAATAGACAAGAAGATTCACTAGATCCTGATCTAAATCATTGGTGATGTTTTTCCTTATTTTCACTGTTGCTTCTTATTTTTTTCACTTTGTTCATATTCTGTGATAATTAGCAGGAACTATATATTAGGATTTACTTCTAAAAGTACCTTAATTCTGACTGATAAGCTTTATCTTTATGTTTTCTTCTAAATGTGTGTTTGAGAATGAATCAATAGAGTATAACTAGTCAAGGAATGTTGGTGACCCCATGTCTTGCTGAGTAGAACTTGAGATGTTGTTCTTGAATGATCTTTTCACTGCATGCTAAGTAGAGTCCTAATCAAGGAAGTTTATGGTTATCCCTGTCCCTTGTTTAGTATTAAACAACTGTTTTGAAGATTTCCCTTAGGAGTATGCCAAAATCAGGATAGGTTAAAGGTCCTTACTTGATCTTAGGATACTTTTATGTTTATCTTAAATGTTTTCTACCCTTGAGAGTATGCCGAAAGCAGGATAGGTTAAAAGTCCTTACCTGATCTTAGGCTGCCCTTTGTTTGCTTATATGTTACTTATTTCACCACACTTCTTAATGTTTCATACCACCAACTCAACTTAAAATATCTTCTAATATAGATGACTTTCCCTATGAAAACCCTTGAATAGTTGTTATGCAAGTAAACCCTTTTATGACTCCATAGCCCAATGGATTGACACTTTTTCTTAACCTATTTTCCCATGCTGAGATATACTTCAATTTATTCCCTCCTTCACACTTCACATGACCTTCCCAGTTAATGATTCCCAACCAAAAACAAACAAACAAATCCCTTGTACTTCATAACTAGCCTAATATCATATCATAAGCTTTAAAAGCATATCATTCCAACACATAGATATAGAGATCCATCTTTGAATCTAGGAGGGCTAGATCCTAGGATTCCAAAGTGGTTCTGATGTTGCCTTGTCATTTGGTATGCCAATCTTCCAAATCACGGGACCCCAACAGGTCCCACTCATTAAGAAGTTACTCTCATGCATACACTCCTCCTGAATGGTTGTGTTGTCCTCCATTAATCCTCCACTATCTCCATAACAACATTGTTGATCTGGTCAACATTGACCTTGCCCACATGCTTCAACCCATGTTCACACCTCAAGGTGATTTATTCAGCTAATACAATGATCCAAATTCACATGAGAAGTGGTTTTATTCCTACTAAAGAGATTTGTGGGTCTCCCTACCCACTTATTCATCTATCTAAATGACAAAAGAAAAAATTAATATTCCAATTAGCTGCAAGCTAATTTTGGAATATTAAATTTTGTTTCCACAGGTTTGAACCTGATACTAAAAATGCATACAATATTTATCTAAAACTTAAGTCATTTTCCCTATCTACTTCAGTGATTGTCATTAATTACATTCAAGCCAAAATTGGACAAGTGGAACCATGAAATGGCAGTGATAAGATAAATATGGCCAAGATGGTGAATGTATATACTTTGGTAGTCCGCTATTGATTGCAAAGTGATCAGAATCTATCTAGTTTTAAGTCAAAGAGGCAACGATAAAACAACACTGACAGTTGGCTTTGATTTGGTGGAAAACAATTTTTGAGAAGAGTGTGTTGGTGAACGACACTGGGTGTGGTGCTGGCCACTTTCTGTTAAACTGCCTCTGTCTTTACTGCATCAGTCACTTTTGCAGTGGAGTTTAAAATAGAAAACTCACTTTCCATTTATAATCGTTAACTCATAACCATAGTCTGAAACCCACTATCCCCTTTAAAATATACAAAAATTATTTAATAAGCCCTTCGGATGAAAATGGTGTGGAACGACTACGTGAAGCAATGGTAGTGGAAGTTGGTAGGTAGACGTGGAGTAGCGGTGGCAAGATTTTATGTGACGCAGCGGTAGCGGGAGTCGATGTGACGCAGCAGTGGTAGGAGTTGTTTTGTTTGCAGAGAAAAGTGGTTTTCGGGGGGGGCGGGGGGGGTAGTGAAGTGGTAGGTGGTATAGGATGGGGGCGGGTGTGGATTAGCATGGACGTGCCATGTGGTGGGATTAGTAGTAATGGATACCACACATGTTGGACCTCCCCGTTTAAAGTTTGGGGGTTGAGGGGGGGCCGAAAGGCGACGTGGGTTGTTAGATGTAGATTGTTAAGTGGCGATGTCGGGAAAGTGTAGGGAATTTAAGGGTGGACGTGACGTTGGATGTAATGGTGGGATTGAGTAGTGGAAAGGTCCATGATGCGATGAAAAGGTAAAGGGTATATGGTAAATAAAATCATAAAATATATGATAATATTTAAATGTCTGAAATCCATAACATAGGTTTATAATGATGATGGAATTCATCGTATGATATGGAGGAGTTGGTAACATAAAGCCCGCAAACTTTACATTAGAGGATTTTTAAATATTTAATGGATAAGCACTAAACGACATATTTAGGCTTTATTTGGTTATGGAACATGGGATTTCTGAAATCTAGGAAAAAATTGTTCTTTGCTCTTTTTGACCATCAGTTCCTTATTGGAAATAAATGATAGCCATTGAATATTATTATCAATATAGATGATCTAAACAGAAATCTTCAGTCACCTTGAGATTATGTAAACTATAGGATACTAACAGTGGCTCTAGCTAGGGATGGAAACTCCTTCAGGATGTGTCAAGAACACCGTAGACTAGCAGCCTGATCCATTGGGCTGATCCAAAATTAGGAACTTGATCTGATACAAAACCTCTATGGCTGAAAATCTTCAAGATGAAATCAACACTCTCTACAACTGAAGTCTCGAAAACACTTTATCTGAAAACTGAAAAGAAATCTAAAACTAAAACTGGAAAAATGCTTAAAGTACTGAGATTATTTGCACACCTACCTATCTACTCTAATGAATGATGATATATACACTAAGTGAACTCTTCTCTACAATACAACCAATCATGTAAATGATTGCATGACTGATTCTTGTTCACTTTCATGAGCAGGCGGAAAAAGGAAAATAACCACTGCCCTTTTAATTTTCGTTGAACATAAGTGTTCAAATTTATCTTTTAATTCTTCAACAAACCATCCATGGCATAACATACTCCTTCTTTAAATGATTTTAAGAGGCCATCAAAAGGATCTTGGAAAAATACTTGGTAATGAGGATTCGAATAATTAACTTAACCTAGGTCTGCTCTTTATTCCAATTTCTTATCCTCAGGATCATTCTCAAAGAGAATATCTAAACATTCTCCATGATTATCTGACATGGTATCTTCATTGTATACCAATATGTTTCCCTCAAGCACATATGATATATCTTGATTGAGATTCTTGAATTCTGTTTGAAGACCATCATTTTGATGAATAATTTCTATCAATAAGCCTTCCTATGAATGTAAAAAAAAATTGCCATCAATCTCTTCTATATTTATTTCTTCATGAGGAATGACATTAGTACATAAACCAGCAGTAGAAAAAATAGAATTAATCTCCTGATCACATAAAGATTTAGAGGCTGGCTCCGTACTTAGAATTTGATTAATCTCTTCTTGAGTTAAAGGAGGAGGAAGCCTTTGTTTTCTTTGGACTAAACCACAATTGTTTTCTTTATCTCGTGAAGATTGACCATGATGCTGAATATCTTCTTTAGTTTTGTACAAAGGAGCAGATGAATTATCATTTGTATTTGAAGAGAGACCATGGGAATATAATTTCATTTCTTGATTTATTTCATCTTCAACTAACTTCTCTTGCTTATCATGACAATTAACTTCAGAAAAAAATCTATAAAGTGCTTCTAACTAATCCTCATTATTCATATCTTCTATATCTTCATCAATACTTTCAAGGTATTGTATGAAATCCTCAAACTGACCACAACAATTTTCCACTAATGACAGAGATGGAGGATATTCTTTATAATGCTCATAAAATGATTTATGGAAATATTTTAAAGAAAACAAGCTACCATGGTTTAAACCTTCATAACATTTCCTCGCTTTTCCTTCTAATTTTTCCATGAAGATCTTCATGAGGAAATCCTCATTCCATTCGAATTTCAACTTCCATGAATGTATATGAAATTTAATGAGATGTGACAAAGCATCATGAACATTCTCATCTTGAAAAATAGGAATATTTATTTGCCAATTTACCTGAGGCATTTTTTTTAGGAAGCCTCGAATGTAATCTATGTTCATTGGAGCAAATCGCCTTGGAACTGATCCCATTTTGAGCTTGTGGAGTTTCCAGTGAATCTCTTTGTCTGAATTTTGCTGCCAATGGAGTCACCAAGTGAATGAAACAACCTTTATGGTGCTTGACTTCTGTTCACCATAAAAAGTAAAAACTGAAACTTGAAGTGAATTTCTGGAGAAATTTCCCCAGTATGGTTGCCACTATGTTAGCGCCCCGTAATTCTGAAGGTTGAAGAAAAAATGCCGGAGGGCCAACATCAAAATTTCTTTGGGCGTAGGATCTAGCCCTCCCAGACCCAGAGAGGGATCTCTCTGTTAGATATAGCTTTGTTGATTTGGAATTTTAGGCTAGTTATTATAGCAAAGGGGTTTGTTTGAAAATATGTGGTTGAGATAGAAGAAGAGGGCCATTGGGAAAATGGAGTAAAATAGGTGTAAACAACTTTAAATGGATGAATAATTGAGATCATGTGTAAAAAAGCAAGCTATTCATGTCAATGGATCCTTACAGTTTATGAAATGGAAAAGAAGAAGAGATTAATGTTCTATGTGAATGCAGAGCATACTTTATCTGAATTCTACATTCAAATTTAAGAGGAAAACATAGATTATTATTTCCATACTGAGCAAGGTGCCCGATGATAAATCCTGAACCAAAACTTTCTTATCAAAATTAAAGAGATAAAGCAATGGCGGAAGAAGGGAAAGCAGATAACATGAACAAGTAAATCACCATTAAAACATAACACAAGAATTTGGAAACATCAACGTCCTTTCATTCATCCAAAAAAGAGTGTGTACAACCAAATGAGCCTTTTACAATGGTTTTCTCCCCACAGGTCTGACCCTGATACTACAAAGGCATACAATATTTATCTAAAACATAAGTCAGTTTTTCTATGTACTTCAGTGATCGTCATTAATTACATTCAAGCCAAAACTAGACAAGTGGAACCATGCAATGGTAGTGATAAGATAAATCTGGCCAAGACAGTGACTGTATTTAATTTGGCAGTCCGTTATTGATTGCAAAGTGATCATAATTCGGCTAGTTTGATGCCGAAGAGGCAGTGATAAAACAAAAATGACATTTGGCTCTGGTTTGGTGGAAAACGTTTGTTGAGAAGAGTGTGCTACTGAACTATGTTAGTTGTGGTGCTGGCCACTTTCTGTTAAACTTCCTTTGTCTTTAATGTTAGCAACCTATGATATATGGGTCATAATTTTGACTTGACTATTGATAATCTTGTAAATTTGTACATACTTTCCCTTTTGCAAGTTGTATTCACATATTTTGTAAAAAATCAAAAAAAAAAATTGAAAAATCAAAAAGAGGGTAAAAAGTCCTAAAAGAATAATCAAAGGACTTAGAAAAAATAAAATACCCCAAAAGAAAAATGAATAAAATATGAAAGTGAGCAAGTATAAATGCCACTAATTTTACCTTTTGACTATGGCAGAGTGTCAATAAATGCCATAGTCCATGATGAGTTAAACAGTGAAATCTTGACTTGTCATTGTTTCAATTTCGCTTGTTATAGATAGAGAAAAAATGAGTTGTTAGATAGTTTAATCCTAACAATTCAGTAGTTAGGTAGAGAAATAAAGTGAATCCACCAGTTTAATCTAGATTCATGGATGAAATAAGTGTATAGTTAGATAGTTTACTTACTTTCAAAAAGAATAATGTTGTGAAGGTTTCTAGCCTAAGTGCACCTTACTACAAAAGAAGAAAAAATGTTAGCATGGTAAGATGGGTAGGTAGAAGAAGATGAAAAATCTCATTGTAAATATCATTCATCACGGGCTTCAGAATAACTAAATTCCCCTTCCCATAGTCATAAAACATTCTAAACTATCAGTCAAAAAGGCTCAAGGCATTTCCTTGACTTTTGTTGGGACCGAACCCAAGGCTCTATGAATGATTAGTTAAAAGAGTGAAATGTCTATATTAATCACTTAATCACATCATTTACCATTCATGCACTTATTCCCTTGAAAAATCCTAAGTGAAATCTCATTTTTACTTAAAGGCATTTGTAATTCCTATTTACCTAAATTCCTACATCATTTAAATGCAATAAACCCTCAAAATAACATTATATCATGAGCTAAGTGATAATATCAATGAAAATAATCTTGTAATTCACTTTACTTGTTATGAATATGTGTTTTGAGTATACCATGTCCTATTTTCATACTAACTTTAACTTATATATTAACTCCCTATACAACTAACATTTTCCTATTATATAACTCCTTTTTATAAATAAATCCCAAAAACCCACTTATTATAACTTAAGCCAAATTTATTTATTCCCACATGTTTAAATAAAAACCCCCCCTTATAACCCCTTTGGATAAGTTTATCCTTATATGTAATCCCGCCCCTATGGTAATTAAGTCCTCCTGATTTAATTAACCATATAATAAAAAGATATGAAAAACCTTGTAAAACATGTTTCATATATGTTTTAAACAAAAAATATATCGAAGTTTAATTTAAACTAAACTTCTAAAAACCATATCCCTTGTATATCTTTCCCCGACCCCCTAAACCTTAGATAAAATCTTGATTAAACCCTCCAATCACCCTTCCCATTGGAGAAAGCCAATTTTTTACATAAAACTCATTAAAAGGCATGTTTCCCTCGGGATGAATGTTAGCCCTTCGATCCCATCTATCCTTTTGATCGAACGGTTGTAAGTCAACGCAATATATTATTACTATTCCATCTCTTCCCCATCGCGATTGAATTATAACCGTTGATCTTTATTTTACTCCCAAGATCTACGGCATGTATTGCACCCGATAAATGATTTTTCCTCGCACCTCCCCTTTTAATCCTGATCGTCCGCTTCTCGAAGCCAGATCCGACGGTGATAAAGCGTTTTCGCGTCTACAAAGTAAACGATGAAATTTTTGTAAAAGTTGCGTGAAATGGGTGGTTTTTCCAAACCACCCTGCACTGACGTGTCGAGATTTGATTGCATCGCGCTCGAAAAGGGTATTACGACTTACCACAGTTGAGCCGCGTGAATACCACTGGCGGTATTCCAAAAGACCACTCCCATATAACCGTGAGTTAATGTAATTTGACTATGGTTTCCACCATGGTTAATTCATAAAAGCTCATAGTTTTCAATGAATTTTCACCTTTTTACGCTTTATACCGTGAAAAACTTTGCAGAGCTATTACCTTCGAAAGTGCACCATTTAACCTATGAGAGCCCGCACAGAGCCTTTTTACTCATTTTTAATCATCCAGTAGCATTTTCGAAACCAAATTGCCCTGCAATTCAACCACAAAGTACTACATTACCCTCCAAGAGACCAGTTCAGTAGAAATTGAAGATCGAGCGCAACTGCTTTGTAGGTTTTAACCCTGAACAGAAATATCTACACACGATTCTTTTAACAGAAAATAAACAATAGCAAGAGCATAAAACATAAAATAGATAAACACAGAGATTTTCCCCTGGATCCCAAATTGGGACGACCAACTTGATTTTTCATTATATTCCTTTTAGTGTTACAACACATATATATACATGCCGAAGCATACATAAACCCCAATCCATTAACCCTGGATTAGAACATAACCGTAGTTCCCTCGACCGGATCTACAAAATACCAGGGGCCGAAAACCATCGAACTCCCAAACCATGTGCAAAACCATGCACAAAACCATGGGCGGATCCGCCTATGAGTGGGTCCGCACAAAACAAATTTGGCCGGGCGCCCCCCGACCCCAACAAAGGGGGGACGTTTCGCCCCTCGTGACCCCCCGCCTACGCCGAACATACACTTTGTATTAATCGCGGAAAGAATATAACACATACCAAACATTCTCCCACTTGTTGTTTTCTTTCCACAGGGGGCCACAGGAGAGCTTAGTCATTGGGCTAATTCTTCAACACCCATTGTTTCTCTACACCAAGAGAACTTCTGAGTGCTCACAGACTTCGTCAATGCATCTGCAACATTCTTCAAAGTGTCCACCTTAACCAGCAACACCCTTTTAGCCTCAACCATATCTCTAACAAAGTGATATTGAACATCAATGTGCTTTGTCTTTGAATGATAAGCAGGGTTCTTAGCCAAGAAAATCGCACTTTGGCTATCACAGTCTATCCTTATAGCTTGCTGTACCAACCCCATACTTGAACACAATCTTTGCAACCAAACTGCTTCCTTGCTTGCATGAGTGGCTGCTATGTATTCTGCCTCTGTAGTTGAAAGAGCCACTACAGACTGTCTTTTACTCATCCAACTGACTGCGCCTCCAAATAGGATAAACACATACCCACTTGTAGATCTTCTTTGGTCCAGATCTCCAGCCCAGTCTGCATCAACAAAACCATGAATGTCCAACATTCTTTCCAATCCTGGTCTTCCCTGGTAGCACAAGCCATAATCACTAGTGCCACGTAAATATATGAAAACCCGCTTCACTGCTGTCCAATGCTCCTTCCCTGGGTTTGACATAAACCTGCTCAATACTCCAATTACATGTGCAATTTCTGGTCTAGTACAGACCATTGCATACATCAGGCTACCCACTGCACTTGCATATGGAACACGGGACATTTCCTCCTCTTCTTCTTGTGTCTTGGGACACTGTTCAGTAGACAGCTTTGCACCTACAGGAATAGGAACACTCACCGGTTTACTATCCCGCATATTGAACCTCTGCAATATAGTCTCGACATACTTCCTCTGGTTTAACCAGAGCTTCCTCTTTGCCCGATCTCTCTTAATTTCCATGCCCAAAATATAGTTTGCAGCACCAAGATCCTTCATGTCGAATTTGGAGAACAGTTGGGTCTTCAAATATTGGATAATTTCTTTGTCATTTCCAATCAACAACATATCATCCACATACAAGACCAAATAAATAACACGGTCACCAATTAATTTGAAATAAACACAGTGATCCTCCTTGCTTCTGGTGAAGCCAAGTCCCCGTATATAGGTATCAAATTTCTGATACCACATCCTTGGTGACCGTTTTAACCCATACAGAGACTTCTTCAACCTGCATACCAGTTCTTTCTTACCCTTCACCATAAAGCCTTCAGGTTGCTTCATGTAGATCTCCTCTTCTAGATCCCCGTGAAGAAAAGTTGTCTTCACATCCATCTGTTATATCTCAAAATCAAATGCAGCAGCAACAGATAAAAGTAATCTAATAGAAGTAACCTTGGCAACAGGAGAAAAAATATCACCAAAATCAATTCCCGGAACCTGGGAATAACCTTTCGCTACCAACCGAGCTTTGTATTTCTCCACCTTGCCTTCTACATTCATCTTCTTCTTAAACACCCATTTTCTCCCAATGGGCTTCCTTCCAGCCGGAAACTCCACCAAATCCCATGCATCATTTTTGTGCAAGGATGCCATTTCATCAACCATGGCCTCCTTCCGTAGTTTTCCATCCTCTGAATCTACTGCCTCCCTGACAGTTCTGGGTTCATCATCAGTTATAGTTAAGGCAAAACCTGAACAGAAAGCAGATGGACTATACCTTTCTGGTTGCCTTCTTTCCCGAACTGATCTTCTCAAAGCTGGAGTTTGTGGCTCTTCATCTTCCGAGTCTTCTTCTATTGTAGAGTCTGATTCATCCTCCTTTAGCTCAAACTCTATCTTCTCAGGTTCCTTTGGTAGGACTTCATGTTTAATAACATCTTTCACTTCTCTAAACACCACATCTCGGCTGTACACAACCTTCCTTGTTTCTGGGTTCCAAAGCTTGTAACCCTTTAAACCATCCTTATACCCAACAAAGATGCACTTTTCAGATTTATTATCCAACTTGGTCCTTTTCTCCTTTGGAACATGTACATATGCATCACATCCAAATACCCTTAGATGTGAAAGAGAGGGTTTCTTACCAGTCCATACCTCATGTGGAGTCTTATCCTCCAACGCCGATGAAGGTGATCTATTAACTAAGTAACATGCAGTCTCCACTGCCTCTGCCCAGAATTCTTGTCCTAACCCGGTACCACTGAGCATGCTTCTTGCCTTTTCCATCAGTGTTCTGTTCATTCTTTCTGCAACTCCATTTTGCTGCAGTGTGTATGGAGTAGTCTTCTATCGTGCTATACCACACTTCTTACAGAACTCTTCAAATTCCTTCTTGCAGAACTCCCCACCATTATCTGTCCTCAGCGCCTTTATCTTCTTCTCTGTCTGATTTTCCACCAGAGCCTTAAATTATTTAAATTTGTCAAAGACTTCAGATTTCTTCCTCAAGAAATACATCCATGTGTTCCTTGAGAAGTCATCTATGAATGAAACATAGTACACAGACTTTCCCAGTGATGGAACTGACACAGGTCCAAACGCATCACTATGCACAAGTTCTAATATCTTGTTTGCCCTCTTAGCACCAGAAGGAAAACTCACCCGATTCTGCTTCCCATATACACAATGTTCACAAAAATCGAAATCCAGAGAAAAATTAGACATACCTTCTACCATGCCATCTCTATGCAGTATCCGAAGGCCCTTCTCTCCAATATGTCCAAGCCTTTGATGCCATAGCATGGTCTTTTCTCCAGAGACAACTAGACTTTCCGTCCCACTTTCAGGAACCACAGAACTATTACACCCATCAATAACAGTGCTACCTTGTAGCTTGTACAGAGTTCCAGTCCGAACTCCCCGCATTAATACCAGTGCTCCTCGAACCATCTTGCAGGAATCTTTCTCGAACACTGTTTTTACACCTGCATCATCCATCTTGCTTACAAAAATCAGATTTTTGGCCAATGCAGGAATATGCAGAACACCAGGAAGTGTTCTAATCCTTCCACCTTGCAGCTTCAGCTTGACCTTTCCACGTCCGATGATTTTGGCCTTCCTATCATCCCCTAGGAAGACATCACCACCATCATATTTTTCATACTCGCAGAACCACTCCCTATGGGGAGTGAAGTGAAAGGATGCACCTGAGTCAATCAACCATGACTCATGATCTACATGTGTATTTGAAGAAGAAGCCAAATACACATCCCCACCTTCATCCAAGGTGGTTTTTTCCTCTGAAGAAGGAGCATCATCAGATCCCTTTCCTTTCTCAGGAGCTTTAGATCTGCAGTCCTTTTTGTAGTGCCCTTCCTTTCCGCATTTCCAACACACCTTTACAAACTTTCCAGGAGATTTAGATCTCCCTCTAGATTTGGATCTCCCACTCGAAACCTTATTCTTGTTTCTGTTTTGGGACCTTCCTCGTACAGATAAGGCATCTCCATTCTGACCCTCCATATTTCTCCGTCTCATTTCCTCCGACAGCAAGGCCGAGACAATGTCATCAAAATTCAAGGTAGTTGTATTGCTACCTATTGCAATAACCAGACTGTCCCACGAGTCTGGTAGAGAACACAACAAACTGATGCACTTATCTTCATCTGAGATTTTAATATCACCGTACGACAACCGACTTGACTACGCATTGAAGGCGTTCTGTGATGCCTGCCACCGAGTCTCCATCCTTCATCCCTGTAATTAAGGCTACCTTTTTCCGCACAAACAACTTATTCACCGTAGACTTAGATCGGGTACAAAGTCCCAAGTTTTTCTCACACAAATTCTTCGCCGTAGCTTCCCGCATAATAGATCCAACAATACCGAATCCGACACACACAACCGTATTGTGCTCTATCTTCCGATCCAGCTTCTCTTCCGCCTTTCATCCGACATTGCCGTTGGTTTAGTACCTGGATCTACCGCGATCCACCGATCTTTATCCACCAGCAGATCCTCCATCTTGAGCTTCCACAACTCAAAACTCTGACCATTAAATTTCTCGATCTCTATCTTTCCGCCGCTCGCCATATTCTTTCACCGCAAGAATCGATCCCACAGATCTCCCACTGCATAGGGTCTACCATAGGCCCGAGCAAAAAACCCTCAACAACAAAGGCATCCCCTTGAAGCCGAAACACCTCTGATACCAAATGTAGGTTTTAACCCTGAACAGAAATATCTACACACGATTATTTTAACAGAAAATAAACAATAGCAAGAGCATAAAACATAAAACAGATAAACACAGAGATTTTCCCCTGGATCCCAAATCGGGACGACCAGCTTGATTTTTCATTATATTCCTTTAGTGTTACAACACATATATATACATGCCGAAGCATACATAAACCCCAATCCATTAACCCTGGATTAGAACATAACCGTAGTTCCCTTGACCGGATCTACAAAATACCAGGGGCCGAAAACCATCGAACCCCAAAACCATGTGCAAAACCATGCACAAAACCATGGGCGGATCCGCATATGAGTGGGTCCGCACAAAAACAAATTTTGGCCGGGGCACTTCCCCGGACCCCAACGGTGGGGACTGCTTCGCCCCTCGTGACCCCCCAGCTACGCCCGACGCAACATACAGCACGTGGGGCTAATCGTGGAAAGAATATAACACATACCCAACATGCTTAACATTTTCAAACCCCAATTATACTGGTTTCAGGTAATTTTCGTCAAAAATTACCCACTGAACTTAAAAATTCTCGCTATTACTTGTAAATACTTGAATTGCACATATAAAATTGAAGAAAAACATCCATATTACAGGGGAGACTCTGTCAAAATTTCCCCAAAATCCCTAATTTCCATTTCTTGCAGTTTTTTCCCTAACCCTAGTCTTTTTCACTGCTGAAATTGATCGTAACATACATTCTGAGCATTAAAACCCTTGTTTTATCCAAAACCCTGCTCAAAAACCCTATTTTACCAGTAAAATTCACCAAGAAGCCCTTGTTTCTAATAAAAGAACTTAGAAAACCGTCTAAGCTTTCTTTTTTCAGTTTAAAAATGAAAAAGAAACAAGTAACCCCTAAAAATGGAGCCCCAAAGCCTCAAAAGAAAGCCTCTGCAAAATTCCCTCAGCCTGAGTCTTCCAAAATTGAAAAACCAAACCCTGCACTCACTGTTGAGTCCACAGAGGTGGTCAGGCTAGTCCAGCCTCCAGTCACTTCCCCAGAGAATAGTCCCTTAGTTGACCTTGATTATAGAATCTTGGACCCTACTGTAGAATTTAACTTGCTTGATGTTTATAATTGGTGCTTTGGAAAATCTGTAGAAAAATGTGACAAAGATATTCCAATATAGGAGTCCAATTTACCAAAATACATTGTTCCTAAAACTCATCCATCCCATTATTTTGTCAAATTATGTCAATCCTTTTATCTTCTAGACTAAACATGCATTGTGAATAAAGACAGAGAGCTCTTGTTTTACATCAATGAAGAATCTATAAACTCTATGATACAACTAAACCTTGATCCCAATTCTTCTTCATTGTCCATAGAGGAGTTAACTCAAAATTACCTAGAGCTTGAATTTTCTTCTAAATTCAAAGTCTTCCAGACTTTTTTCCCCAAGCAAGTTGATATCCCCAAGCTTAATTCTCCATTTGATACCTTTGACTTCCCAGATGAAACCAAAAAACTTGTCTGAATACTATCATTCATACTAGGATACACCAGTGATGAATTCACAAATGTGGCTATCTTAGGTTTTTTTTCAACTCTCAGTCCTGGCCAGTCCCCTTCCATAGTGTACAATTTTTCTAAATTTATTGCAGAAAACATGCATTATCAGTTGTCAAGATTGTCAGAAGGAGTCTTCAGATACACATCATATTTGCTTCACCTCTTTTTGTATTATCAAGCAGATAAGTTTCCCATTGAATTTCAGAAAGTGGATCCAGATGGAAATGTTCTTTCAGTTTTGTTTTGTTCATCACTTCTAAGAAAATGGAATAGAGAATATAGCTTTGCAGATTTCAATGACCTGTTTTTAGTGCCTACTATGAATATGTTGAACAAAGAGCAGACCCCTAGAATTAATGAGGAGACAAAGAGAATTCTATAGCTATATGAGAGCTGTAAAACAGAGGACTGGTATTTATACAAAAGTTACACATAAATTAGAGTATATGGTGCACTCCTGGCCCCATATAAACTACCAAGATTTGTTACAACAAGGATATTTGCATTGGAATATTTGAGGCAGCTATTGAATGCAGATGAAATTAATTTCATAGCTTCCAGGAAAAAGACCCAGTTTAAACTAAAGAATCAAATTGGGCCATTTATTGTAAATAATAGAGAAGCAGCTAATGAAATAAATGTGAAGTTGAAAGAGTACAAATTCCCATATAGTTTCATGTGGAATTATGATCCACAAGGTATTTTAAGCACACTAAGAGTGAAATGCAAGTTTCCTGTCTTCTTGCATGATTACAAGCCCCATATTGAAAAGTATGCTAACAAAATTGAATGGGAGCCCAACACTCTAGTTGATGATGATTCACAAGAAATTCAGAGAAACAGTGGCAAAGGTAAATAGTTTGAACAAAAACAGGTGGCTATAGTGAGCAAATAAAATGAAAGTGTACATAAAAGGAGTAGAGAAGGAGATAGTTTCATAGCTGAAACTATTCAAGATAAAAGATTCAAAATTCCTTACAGCAAGAAAAGTAAATTGACAGATGAAGAAAAGAATAAAGCTGTTAATATTGAAGATAATGAAACTGATGATGAAGCTACAAGAATAGTGACTGAAACACTTAAAGAGATTCAAAATGTCAAAATTGGAACACAACAAAAGGATATAGTCATGGTGGATAATCAAACAAATGTTGATATGCCTTCTTCTTCTAAGGAACCTGACAACACAAAGTCAAAAATTCAAATCAGGTTCAGACAGATCAAAGAGAAGAATGAAGAAATCAAGAATCAAGCATATTATAGATTCCTTAAGGAAAAACCTGGAAACAAGGACAGACTTCTTTCATCTTTTGATTATTCTTCTAATAAATTAGTAATGTCATTCTTAAAGCCTACAGTGGCTGATCCAAAATCAGTAGCAGATTATTCAAAAACAGATCTTGAAGTTGATGCAGATGCTATTCATGAATTAGATCAAATAGAATTTCATAGGAGCAATACTGAAATTCTATATTCTAAACTTGTCAGTAAGACTATGAAATCTACTAGGCTTGAGAAAACAGTGCTCAACCTTCAGAATCAAATGAAATTGGACAAAGCCTCACTATATGCCAACAATTTGAAGATCAAAGCATTAGAATATTTGGTGATTGAAGCAGGAGCTGATCCTTCTAACATGGAGATTGCAAAGGCTTTGATTAAACAGAAAAATGAGGATATAGTTGCCCTCAGAAAACAGCCAAAGTTGCCCAAAGTGAAAATCCTCAAGCAAAGGAAATCCTTTAGCAGAAAACTGAAAATGATGAACTCAAACAACTTGTTCTTAAAATGACTTCCCAAATAAAAGAAATGGAAAGTTAAATGGAAGCTTCCATAAGAGAAAATGAAAACCTAAAGAAAACTCAACAGGTTCACATTCCTACAGTAATCCCTACTGTAAGTACAACTATTCCATCCACATTAGCAGAACACTTGGCACCATAAGGAGTACTGGCCACTGCAGTGCCAATAACTTCTCATGAAATCTCTACTTCTTCTTCCTCAAATTCACAGGTAAATACAATACAAGACAAATCTGTCGTAATCAGAGCCATGGAAGACATGTCAATTAAAGAGAAAGAAATACTTAATTTGAAAGGCACTATTAAAATCCTAGAATCTTCCAAAAGGGATGCCTTGATTACTTCCAAAGGGCATGAATAGAGGGCAGATAGACTGCAAGAATAGGTGAGAATTCTTCAAGCACATGTGAATCTTAATGATCAGGTTGCATATATTAAAAATCATTTATGGAAAAAAATCATTGAAGGCATTCACTCTCAATGACCTTCAATTCAAATAATTTATGAGCAAAAAGAGTTACTACAGGCTGCTAATGCAGAAATTGACAAAACCAAGAGAGAGATTGAAAATAAGCCAGCTCAAGCAGTTCAACTCATAGCCTTTTTGAACAACAAAAATAGGGAAGAGTTAGAAGAGTTGAAAATTACTGATAGGACAGAGGCCATCCTACAAATCAAGAAAGTCTTGAATAAAAGGAACATTATGAATAACTTGGAAGACAGGTGTAAAGACATGAATTTTTCCATCTTAAGATTTTGGGCCAAATACAAAATATTATCAGAAGTAGGTTTGCTAGACATTCATGCATTGAATGAAAAATTGACGCCACAGAAAGATTATGATCTGAAAATCAGGACTCATGCAAAAGAGCAAGCCAAACAACCACTGCCACAAGGATCACCAAGTGGCAAAGTACTTCTTCAGTATTTTGAAAATCTATTCTTTTTGGAAAATGAAATCAAGTATATGTTCACTGTAAAGCCTAACTGTGCCAAATATACTGAAGCTGATGAAAGTTACAGGAAATTGAAGAATATGAAGATTCCCACTGCAGAAAAGTGGCAAGAATTCACAGATCTGCTGTGAATTTGATAGAAAAATTACTTGGAAAATCATATTTTACTTTTACCTTGTGGTGAAAAAATCAGTGTCAAAGTGTATCAGGGTTAAAGTGTATCAGTTAAATCAAATTTTTACTGTTGGGCATTCTTTATTACAGCAGTGAAACAATCAAAAGCAGAGATAAAGAGTATCATATCAGAAGATGAAAAATAAAGAGCACTCCACAAGCTATCATCCACGTGAAGATTTACTTATTGCCAGCAAATACTCACAGCACATCAAAAATCAGTTTAGATAAGATAAAACAGTTCTATTTTCCCTTGTAGAAGAGGATAGCTTGCAAACTGTTTTGTTGTTGTCCCTCTTCTTATGCTCTTTTTCCTATTTTTCTTTAAAACATTATCTCAATTTCTGAGATATTTTGTAAACTATTTTAGTGTATGAATACTTCATAATTCGAAGTATTCGGTGTGGAATAAAATTTCTCAAGACAACTATAGTATTTTTGCTGGACATATTGAAGTTGGTAAGTCAATTAGCGAAGCAGCAGACTGGAAACGAGATTAGAGACATCATAGCTAAGGATTCTTGTGGTGACAAGATAAGTCTCGTTTTTTCCTATTTTCAGTGTATTTCTTTTAAAGTTTACATTCATTCATATTATGTGTTTCTATTATGTAATGATCAATTAAGGAGAAATTAAACAGGATTAGTGATAATAAGCTCCCTGTTTTAAACTTGTTGGAATTTTGATGTTTTCTACTTGATAACCAGACCATAGAATTATTAATTACTCTAGGTCCCTGTTTGATCCCCTCCTTCAATCTTCTTATCTGTAGCTTAAGGATTCTTAAGTGCCGTTTTTCTCAGATTCCGCCCACTCCATCAAATCAAGCCTATACAAAGCCTTATAAGGTCACCTATCTTTCCCTTAGCACATTTGCATCTCTAAGCTTTATTTCTTAGTTCTGCCTCCGTAGAAAGTTGACTCCATTGCCCAATGTTCTGGTAGATCCTTCTGGTTTACCTTGAAATCTCTTTATTCCCACCAATCTCTTAAAACAAGCCCTACTTTTCACTCATAGCTAGCCTAAAATATTTTACCAAAACAAAGCTAGATCATAAGGAGAGATCACTCTCCAGAGCTCAGGAAGGCTAGATCCTGAATTCCCAAAGCGTTTCTTGGTTACCCCTGGTGTTCTTAACTACAAAAATCCCCATCCCACAACCTGAGAATTACTAGGGTGATAACATTTACTAAGTCATTCATTTTTGCAGTGGATTTTAAAACATAAAACTCACTTTCCATTTATAATCCGTAACTTATAACCATATTCTGAAACCCATTGTACCCTTTAAAACATACATAAATGCTTTAATAAGCCCTTTGGATGAAAATGGTGTGGAATGGCTATGTGAAGAAATGGTGGCGGGAGTTGGTAGGTGGACATGGAGCAGCGGTGGTGGGAGTCAATGTGACGCAACGGTAGGGGGAGTCGACGTGACGCAGCGATAGCGGGAGTTGTTTTGTTTACAGAGAAAAACAATTTTTTGGTTGGTAGTGAATTGGTAGGCGGTATAGGTTGGCCGGGGGGGGGTGCGAATTAGCATGGATGCGCCATGCAGCAGGATAAGTGGTAATGAATACCACACATTTCAGACCCCCCCCCCCCCCTGCCCCACTTTGTTAAAGTTCAGGGGTTGAGGGGGGATGAAAGGCGACGTGGGCTGTTATATGTGGATTTCTCAGCAGAGATGTCGGGAAAGTGTAGGGAATTTAAGGGTGGATGTGACGTGTGATGTAATGGTGGGGTCAGGTAGCGGAAAGGTCTGCGATGCGATGAAAAAGTAAAGGGTATATGGTAAATAAAATCATAAAATATATGATAGTATTTAAATGTTTGAAATCCATAACATAGGTTTATAATTGTTAACACTGGAAAATCGTACAGCAGAAGATGACATCAATTAATGTCGAGCCCAAGGATTTATAGGAAAGGAATACATTATGGAATGAAGAAGTATTTAAAATCTCTAAGTTTTTGAGAAAATCATATTTGAACTAGTCATAAATGCTCAAATGCGAGCTTTTTCCTTCGAGAAGAGGCCTTTTGCGTGCCTTTTTTCCTGATAAGCGCACATTCTTGGAAATGGAAAAAAATCACTTTCCGAGACCACAAAAAGCAAAGGACAATTACTCCTTATGTGAAAGCCGCCTAAGGATAGCCACCAACGCCCCCTTAGACATTATGTGAGCACACAAAAGAATATTTGAGCACACAATGGAATCACACCTCTCTCTTGGGTCACCATCCATCATGTACCAAGGGAGGGAAGGAGGATTTGAAGCTCACCTATATAAACCCACACAGAGATGAGAAAATGGTGATCACAAAGTTATGCTGGCCAAATTTTCCCAAGAAACACTAGCATTATGTGTGACTCGGAGCTGGAGCTAAAGAGGACTCGATAGTTGGCCACCCAACATCTTAGTCCACCACAGTAGAGAGAGAGAGTGAGACTACGTCGGAGGTAGAGCTTGGAAGGAAACATCCTTGCATGAAGACCTAGAGCCATTGCCTAGGTGCCCTTTGGCAAGTGGGTAAAATTTATTCTCCATTTCGAATGTTTAATAACAAGAGGCCATCGAGCCATCGTTTGAATTATTATCGTCTGGAACTATCTATATAACTTCTGTGTATTTGTGTTTTTTAGTTTTAATTTAACTAGGGCATACTTCAACATACTATTTCCATTAAGTTTTATGCTTTTGAGCTCCCCCACTTTTTTCCTGTTACCAATAGTTTAGAGAGTAGACCACACTATGTAAGCTTGTGAGATTTTGTACACTCATGCGATGAATCCACAACAACAGGATTGGCGACTCCACTTACGTGTTTCAAGTTTATGTGATTGTGTCATATTTTGCAGGAGACCCTTTGTCTATCTTGGAGTGGAGCTGAAAGTTCTCTGACCCATCTTGCAGTCCCTAGATTCACTGAGGTGACAGACTAAAGAAGGCAACTCCTTATATTTTTACTTGCAGGATTTTTGCGCGCAGTGTTTCCTGACAGAGGCGCATTGTGCACGTTCAGGAGTGACCTGCACGCAGGAAGGCGCACCTGTCAAGGGCTTTTGCGCACAAATTGCAGAGATAATTTTTCTCCCTATTTTCTTCATTTTTTCTGCTTGTAAGTGTGTTGCGAAGCCCCTAATGTATCTGCCAACACTTGTGTTGATACCCCACAGCTTCTGAGAACTCATTTTTTGCTGCTTTCTGTAGGCATTTAGTTAGTTTTCATTTAAGTTGGTTTTTGCAAAAACGTGTTCACATAGTTTAAGTAGGGGGCGAATTAATCATTGCTTTCTAAACAATTTATGTTTTTCCACATTCTGGTATGCACACTTAGCTTAACTAGTCCAAGTAAGTGGCTCAAGGCCACATATGCATAAGCTAGTGTAGAAATTGTTTAGTTTAAATTCATTTTTTCCATTTAGGAAATTGCGGGACTAGGATTGAATCGCCAATTAGAGCAAGTAATCTCTGTTGTATTGCACCATTTGGTGACCCTAGAGAAGCATATGAACACTCTACATTCGTGGTTCACCATATCCCTTTAGTCACTCACATAGGCCAACTAGGAGGATAAGGAGGCGACCCATTATCCGCAATTTTTTTTTATTTGAGCAAGGAACACCGTCACATAGTTTAACTAGGGGACTTTTGTAAAGGATCACCGATATCCATATGTTAAAATTATGAGATTTTTCACCATATTCTCACACAAATTCACCCACTAAGAAAATAAATCCACCTAAAAATAACTTAACCCAACTCACTAAATTCTCCCCACAGGGGCCACAAGATAATTTATAGATTAAGTTAGGATCATGGGGGTAGGCATCCAATAAGCAGCCTTGATCACACTTCACATTGAAACATAGAATTTTTGTATTTAGGGAGCTTTAAAATCCACCTATCAACCCACAGAAAAGAAAACCCGAGTGTGGAAGAGACCCGATTCAAAGGGGGTTAGGTTAGGCGCAGTGCGTGCGGTATCAGTTGGGGCTACTTGACCTGACTGATACTTGGTACTGTTAGCTAACTACCAAGAAGCCCAAGACTCGAATGCTCACGTGGGACGATGGTTCTTAGTGGCCAAAACTAGGGCATCCTTTACCCTATAGGTGACGGTGTAGGCAAGTGCCAGACCCTCTACCTTTACCTTGGTTGATTCTCTTAGGTTGACTGGGGGCATTGCCAGCTCTTATGGGACGCTGTGCCAGCACTCGCAAGAAATAATCTCAAGGAAAAATTACTTTTGAGTGTGTGAGGATGCATTAAGTCTTCTAGGATTTTGAGTATCACATGCAAAAAAACAAAACCTAACCTGGTCGACACTCAAATGGTTCCAATGGAACCCTGTTGGTCCAGGCATCTTTTGGACCTCCCCCCATTACCGGGAGGGGTTCCAAGTCTTTTACCATTTAGGCATCAAAGACAGAACATTTCCACAGTGGTTGGTTCCTCCTTTCTTGGAGAAACCTTATTTGGGAACCCTAGTCAGTCTCCCAACACCACACTGCACACCACTCCACCCTCGTCCCCTGGGGGCAGAGGAGCGCATCCCATATGGGAAGCCAACTGAATTCACAATAGGGTACATCAAAGACTAACCATCTTTCTAACCAGAACTTTGTGTCTTCACACGTTTCCATGGCGTCAACCTCCTAGTCACCCTTCTTAGTGGCATTGAATCTATCGGATTTGACCAAGCTCACCAATGACCCCATCGCACACGTCCCCAATTTGCCTCCCATGCCCACGAAGCTCCCTTCAGACATACCAAAGTTTGAAGGCAAGCAAGTGGAAGACCTAGAAAATCATATAATGACCTTTCACCTGTGGTGCTCATCGAATAGCATCATTGATGACACTATTTTGTTGAGGCTATTTCAACGCACTCTTACGGGAGTGGCCGTGAAATGGTATGTGGAGCAACCTCCTGCTTCACATGGAACCTTTAGCACCATCTCTACCACATTCCTCAAATAATTTCAGTTTCCCATTCACCACAATTCAAGAATGGAGTTACTAACTCATTTCAGACAATCCCCCTTTACCCATACTTCAGAACATCTCCATGAGTGGAGGCAGCATCGCAATTTATGCAAAGCACAACTTGATAACTGAGTCCTTTTATATTTATTCTTGAAAACTATGGTGGCAGAGATTTCAAAGGATGTGGCGCATTGTAACCCAACATTTGAAGAGGGCGCAATCAGTAAAGCCCAACAGCTTGAATTGATCTACACGCAATCAGGATACATATACAATATTCTGCCCAACACCCATGCCTGCAATATTATCAAGAATTTCTAGGTGCATCTAACTCTGCAGATGGACTTATTGGGTCAATAACCTAAGGGTACCTAGGTAGCAGTAGTCAGAATCCCAGTTACACACATGGGTTTACCCAGAACATGTCTCAAGCCGGATTTCAAATTCATCATATGCAGTAGCAAAATTTGACTAATAGGGCACCAGCGTATCACCAAGGAGGACCTTATGCTCCAGCTAAGGGGATCCAGTACACAGGAATAAAAAATGATGGAAGAACTCCCCCCCAACGGCCAGGTGAAAACATGGGACATCAATATGCTCAGTCCCAAGCACATAACCCACCTACACAAAACAATGCACAAGTGAACTTTGTGCAGCCGTCCCAAAATCAACCACACCAGTATGATCAGAAGAATTATCCTCCTAACGTGGTTAAGAGAAAGGTAAAAAACAAGCCCAAAGGGAACCCTGGATAGGGGGGCAGCAACCAACAGTGCCCACCGCAATCCCAGGCTAGAGGTAACTCCAACCGGAATCACAACCAGGAGCCAAGCAATGCCCAAAGGCAAGGAAAAAGGCCACCTCTACGAACAAACCATTCTTGTTCAATATGTGGTGAGTACGGGAACTATACTCACCACTGTCTTAAACTCCCTGAGCTTAAAAATATATAGAGTAACCGAGGACAAGGAGGATCTTCCCAGAAAAATGTGGTTATGCAAGAACCCTTCCCCCGTCAAGGAACAATCAACACTTAGCAGCAAAACACAGAATATTTCGGGAAAAACAACCATGAAATTTACATGGCTAGGGAAGAAATGTTTTTCCAAACTCAGAATCGCAGCTATGACACCCCACCAGACACCAGCACATTAGGGGCTAGTACGAGCATGCCGACTGCACCTTTAATCATTCCAAATATTCCTTTGGAACCATTTCCAAAAATGGTAAAAGGGCCTAATAGGCGAGCAGGTAACTACTCCAAAGCGACCCACAATTACAGCATCGTAGACAATTTAGCTCAATCACCTACTGCTATGTCCGCATTGGAAGTACTGCAGTCATTCCCAAAGTAACATAAAGCCCTACTTTCGGCATTAGGTGATGTTGACCTTGTCGACACGCGCATGATGGCTTTTGACTTAGAAAAAGCTACCCCTAGGCTTCCCTCCATGCTTGCCTTTCAGATACAAGTATCGGTACAAATTATCACTATTCACCTATGTGTCATTGACGAAGGTGCATCCACATGCATCATGTCAAAGAATGTATGGCAGAAGTTAGGAACCCCCGAACTCAAACCTTCCATCATCACACTCAGAGCATACAACGATCGTCCCTTGACCCCCATCAGTCTCTTCCAAAATGTACTGGTCTATTTAGCTGGCAAGATGGTCCACATAGACATCGAAGTCTTGGATGCTCACTTGGATTACAATATACTCCTTGGGTGGAGTTACATGTATGCCATGTTTGCCATAGCATCCTCCATTTTTTGCATCATGATGTTCCCACACGAGGATCAAATCATCACAGTAGACCAAGTGACACACAGTGAAAAGCGTCCCTTGACCAACACGGATGTAATTCTACACTATGTAGATACAGCCGTAGATGGTCTTTCACGGTATCAAGAATATGGCCCTGGCCAATTCAAACCGTCGTTCGTCCTAGGGTCATTCCTAGGAGATCCTCCCATTATCCTTGAGGTATCGCCCGATGCCACAGGGGCCCCGGTATGCATGATGTCCACATCAAGCACCGACGTTAGTCAGGACATGGATTCAAGCAGTAACAACACCGAGGCATCATCTACTGCAGCCTCCCTAGTCTACGCTGCCTCCAAAACTCCTTTCGTCTACCCACCTCCTAGCTTCACCTCCTAGCAGGTCTTGGCAACACTAGTATTACCCAATATATCATTGGCATTCCCAGTGTGGTATCTCGTTCCCCCTCTAGGAATGGCAGCTACCAACATTACTGCATTTCATTTAAAGGCCACCAGTCTCGAGGAGCCCCAACCTACCCAAGCAGTAGTCGAAACCGCCCCCGCAAGGGAAATTCACATTGCGAAACCGGTGACCACGACCAAGAAAATCGCCAAGAAAGGAAAGAAAGTGGTGACTCCCTTCATGCAAAGGGATTCATCAGCCTACGCTATATGTGATGTCACAGGACACCCTACCCACATATGCCCGGAGTTGGACGAATTAAAACCACCCCTCAGTTGCGAGGCAGGCACCTCGACACGACGTTCCCATAAAAATGCCACCAAAATTACAGGCAAACCACTGCATACCAATCACGTATGTGCTCTCTGTGACACCTATGGGCACTATACCCACCATTGTCCAGAAATACCATGATATAGGGATGCTTTACATGCGTTTGAGCGATCCTATCAAGAGTATCCCTCCATCGAGTCTATCAATAACGAGTCGCATACCATCCTATACTTACAAGAGGAGCATCGATTTGTAGAGCACCCCCTAGTAATGCCCATTATATGTTGCATGCTATGTGATGAACGTGGCCACTACCTTGAATAGTGTGCCACATTGGAACTCATTCACAAATGGTATCCAATCGAAAGGGTTTACTACATGGGGCTACGGGCGGCACAATTCACATGCCCATTATGCACCGACAATCACCTATTGGAGGATTGTCACTACATACCTCGCTTCCGGCTAGCCCTTGCAAGCCTCCGCTTAGCCATAGTTCATCTTTCCTGAGAAGACGATACAGATGCTGAATCCATCGGCAGCTCCATGACCCAAGCAGAGGAGATGAGCGGGTCTATCATGTTCTTGTTAGCCAAAGAACGGCCTAGCGGGGAACCCATAGTTACCCCTAAGGGAACTTCACGAAACCCACCTGCATGCACGTTATGCAAGCAGATGAACCATATAGTATTCCACTTCCCTGACTTAGCAGCATTGTGACATTGGTACCCTGCCTAGCCTCAGACCAAGCATGATCGGACCCCCATATCATAGATATTTTCCCTGATATTTAAGGGTAATCATTATGACCGACATTGTACTTATGTCTCATGTCCCACTATCAGGAGATAGTGGGACATGATTAATGCCTTAGAAAATAGGATGAGCGATCTCCAAGAATGGCATAAAAGATACATCGTCAACCCAACGTCCCCACCACTGCAGTGGTGTGTCAAACCTGGTAAGACCACACACCAACCACGTATACCCCAGGCCAAGTCTAGGATAACATGCGGCCTATGTGATCTAAACGATCACCGAGTCAACCAATGCAGAGAACTCAAACCCCTTGCAAACAGTCTCCACATAATCTCGCCTCTTCCTCGAAAACTTCTCTCTAATCAAGAGAAGATCATAAGCACTTATTTCCGAATTTTCTCACACTTTCATCATACATTTAAGTGTACACATCTCCCCAAGCTAAGAGCAACTAGAGTGGAATTAAGTTAACCACCCACCAAAAATGGAGTCAAGTCTCAACCTACGATGCAAAAATGGAAGTAGAAGACGACCTGGTCCACAACCAACCCTTTCCAAGCATCCACATCAAGAACATCAAGTAGTGTATAAAGGCTCTGCAATCACCCCTGATCTCCCAAAACTCAGCAAAGTACAAATGAATAGGATTAGGGCCATAATCCCATATTTATCACCCTTTTCCAGAACTTCAGAGGTCCATAATAGGAGATCAGAAGGTCCGTTCTGCAAACCGTAAGTTGCACCATCATCAGTATACCTCGATGAAGAAAGTGATGCCCCACATTTTCTTTTCGGAAAAATATTTTTTCAACCGCCGTCAGGTATGCACTCTCCAATCTTCCTTTCCAAAATTCATGTTTTTCGATAATATTGGATGAAAATAAGATTCTTTCACTTGAGGTAGTTGTTTTTGTAGGAAAAACCTGCAAACCGTTCATAGCACCATCTACTGAAAGTTCCGGAGCAGGTATCATTCTACCTGTTAGCCACCTATGAATTTTTTGTCAAGCAAACAGGTGGCTAAATATTTTTCTGAGCCTTCAAGAGATACATTTCCTATGAAAATCTCTCATTCTTGAAGCCTATGTGTGTCCTTTACCTTTGAAAATATCGTCACTATTGTTTCCATCAAGATATCCTCACTATTTGTGAAAAAATTATGCTCAGAAAAGCCTCCATTTGCCCCCTTATATCCCTGCAAATTTCCTGATTTTAAGCTTTTTACCCTTTTTCAAAGTTTCCCCTTTAACCCCCAAAATCCCTTCCTAAGCCTACTAAATCATCCCATCACCCCTTTAAACCTTACAAACACCCTTTGTTTGGCTTAAAAATCCCTTTTTCCCTCTACCAAAAACCTCTTTTAAGCCTTAAAAACTCTGTTTTTAGGCCAAAAAGCCCACTTTTACCATATACAGGCTTAGCCCCTTTCGGCCCAGCCCCTAACCACTTCCCCTCCATAAAACTAAGTGCTAAGACCAAGAGCTAAGGCATAAGGCGCTTATCACAATCGAAAGGATGGTTAGGAGTGCATTTTTGTGTTAAAACGAAAATGTCCAATGCGATGAATACTTTTCTCTATGGGTCTGAGGAGCGATATCCATCGTCGATCTGTAAGATATGATGGTTCATGCAAGTCTTATCATGCCCCATAAAATCCCTTTGTAAACCCTCTGACGATTATCTCCACCGTTGATTCATAGTTAGATCCAATGGCCATCGCAGCGCTGCTTCAATCGCCAATCGGAAGTTTTAAAAGTGCCATTTTCTGTCTCCCCGATTGGCTAATCCCCAATTGGATCCTGGCTGTTGAATCCACAAGAACCAACAGCCAGGATTTGATCTCACTCCGCCCCATTTCCCCGATTTTCCACCCTCCGATCCAATCAGAGCCATCGATCTTCCGTCGATCTGATGGTCCAAATACAATCGCTCCTTCATCCCATCAGAGTTTTGGCCCCTGCCTCCTTCGCTTCCAATTGAATCGTATTTGTTCATCCCTTTCGATTCGACAGCTCAGATTCCTCCCGCCCACTAACCAACTCCTCCACCTTTGCTTCTCCTCTACATATCTTAGCCATCCATCACACTGATCAGATGGTTCACAATGAAACCACCTTTGATCGCCCCCCACCTTAAATAACCACGCACGTTATCATATCGTGCTCCATCTCCCACTGTCGGATCTCGCAGTCCCAGATCCAACGGCCAGCATCAATATCATGTTGTTTCCTCGTTCGAAGTTTAGCAGTTTGAAATCACGCAATATGGGCGGTTTCAAAACGCCACGTGTCAGCCGGAGACCTATATCGCGTTCGAAAAGTGAAAACCGCCTTACCCGCCTTTTGCCGCGCGAAAACAACGATTTTTATCCTAAAACCACTTCCCCACTTCTATGCTCGAAAGTATATCTAAGGATCATGACCGTTGATCTGTGCAGATCAATGACCCTCATTGAATTTCGCACTCCATTCACATTTCTCTCATCGCGCTATCATGGCATTTCATCAGGTCATCTCGACCTTTGATCTCCTCCTGAGATCTAACGGCCCACGATCCATCGCCCTCCGCCATACCGGTCCCACCATTTTATCATCCCATTTCATTTAATTTTCACGCATTTCCTTTGAATTTCGTCCAAAGGTTGAAACCGAATTATTTACATTAAAAACCTTTGTAACCCGCTCACATTAAACTTTTATTTTTTACATTAAAAGGCTATATCATTCCGCCTGTTAGTGTCTGTATCTTCATCCCTCCATCAGTGATCAAAATCCTCTTGTTGCATTGCATTTTAGGTGTCTCACTCGGTCAGCTGCATTCCATTAAGAGCATGGATCATCTGACGGTAGTGGCTTGTTTTTCATATTCCTCATGTCCTTTACCTACTGGCCCATTTTTGTTCATTAAGATCATTTGCAGTCATTTTTTGTCTCATAGTTTGCAAAGAGTCATTTTTAGGTTTTTAGTGTCATTAGGTCTAGGGTTTCATTAATAAGGTCTTCAAAATGCCCAATAATGGTCAACAGGCACATGAGGAGTTTGAAATAAGGTTTCAGTACTAAAAAATTCATCATCATATGCTTAATAATGTATTTTTCTTCAAAACTCTGTTTTGAAGAAAAATAGAGTATTTCATCTTTTTATGTATAAATGTAATGTAATTTCAAGTTTTCTCAGTTGTAAAAATAATTTCACTAGCAACCCTGGTCACTGTTGTCAAGCTCCAACAAATCCATTCCCTACAGGGCAAGCACAAAGCACATCATTCAGTCAATCAAAGCCAAAATGAAGCATGCTGTTTAAAACAGAGTTTTAAAAAGTGTCAAAATCTGAAATATTACAAAGTGGGTTTTTTTTTTGAAATGGAGAATTAAATATCTCTGGTATATAAATCATTTTTATGTTTCAAGAGTTTATTTGTATGCCAAGAGGAGAGATTGAGCCAAGGAGAAACCGTGTAGAACGAAGGGAGCAGTTTGAAGGAAAATTTGTGCAAGATTCAGTGCGCGCGCATTGGCTAGGTGACGCGGCACATTGGACAGGCGCGACGCATTGGTTCAGCCCCCACTGTGTTAAGAATACACTTGTATGGCACATAGGAGTGGCATGGCACGTTGGGTTGTTTGCACGATGCGTCGGGCCGCAAAGCAATTTCACTATGATTTCTCTTCAAATTTCAAATCTCCTCAGTCACCTCCGGTCCAAGTAAGTCAAGTAACCCCTCCACTGCCAATGAACGTGAATCTTATGATGTCTTTGCGGATTTAATAAAAAAAAATTCAAACCCTATTTTCTTGTTCAAGAAACATTTCCTTAGGGTTTATAGTTTGGTTTTGTGCCTATCACTTCCACTTCCCCACCTTGTTATTCCCTCATCACTATTATTCTAGTTCCATCATCCCATTTCCCTATTCCCCATATCCCTAAAATTCATCTACCCTATTCCATATTCCCATTATCCCATCCTGATTAAAAATTTCCCAAACCCCCAATGCTATCCCAAAAAGCCTAGAAGCTGCCCCTAAAACTCTTTAAGTCCCCGAATTTCAATTGGCAATACTCTCAACATTCCCCTTACCCTCTCCCTTCATAGCCCCTCACATATTGTCATACATTTGGCAAAAAAAACCAAAGACACCAAAACTCCTCATACTCATCTAAGACAACATAGACTTTGGAAAACATGGAGACAGATTCCTCTTATGACCGAGACAGTGACTCTACAACTGAATTACATGCACCTAGGAGACCTCACAAGGGTGGCAGACATGTGAGGGAGGAGCCTACTTCACTTGCTGAGTTGCAGGCCTGTCCTCTTGCTATTTCATGTTTTCAACAGCAGTCTTGTTATCAGTTTTGTGAGATGGTTGCTAGATTCCACCACCATCAGGAGCTGGCCAGATTATTTGTGTTGCATTTACATAATGGCCAAGTCACTCTTGCATGTGTGACATTCACTTTGACACCTGAGTCTATCTCTCTAGCAACCGATATTCCAAATGTTGGAGAGAAATGGAACAAAAGGTAGCAAGTTGATAGGGAGCACTATGAGCCATATATCAAGCCTGGTTTTTTGAGAAAACTCAGCAGAGTTTTTCCCTTTCAGTTCCTGAAAGATTCATACGCTCCTTTGATGAAACTCATTATCAAATATTTCAGTTGTGAGGGCCGGTTTTCTCGCCTTTATGCCTATCATATTAGGTTGATGATGCATTTTACCAGGGTGAGAATGATGAACCGCCCTTACTTCATGTAACGGAATATTGAGAATATGACCACCCTAGTGCAAAGGAAAACTCCTGAGCAGCAGTATAACAGTATCTATCACTTTGCACTCATCAAAATTTTGGTTATGCATCAGCTTGGCTTGCAGGATATTTCATGGGACGATTTCATTTCTAATTATTTATTCATAGCTCCTAAGGTACCTTCGGAGGCTTTTCATGAGGCACGTGAACCTTCATATCAGCAGGAAGGTCATGAGACACAGACCGCTAGTGTGCCGGTGGTTGTCACCTATCAGAGGGGCACTAGAGGGTTGTTTGCAGCAGCCAAGTGAGTATTATCTCCACCCGGGGTGGAAGGGGTCTCGCTTCCTTCATCAGAAATATAGGTATAGGACAAGGGAAAGAGGCCAATACATGATGAGGGGCCTTCAGGAGGCCAGGATACAGACTTCATACTCACTGATGATGATTTGGGCTCACCAAGATCAAAGCTGAGAGAGATTTTTCAGGAGCATAAGGCGGAGATAAACACTTTTTCCATCAAGTTGAAAATATCCCAGTGGATAATCAACTACCTTGAGTAGAGAAACAAACAGCTAGAAGATCAGCAAACTATCATGGAGCTACAAAACATACGTGAGAATCGGCAGGCTGCCAAAAGGAGCAAAACCGAGATGACATCCATTGAGAAAGAGATTGAGGCTGATCGTGAAGCTTGGCTTGAAAGGGTAAATATTCATTTTGAAAAGTTGTTGGAGAAGGCCAACAAGGAAAAGAACATGTTGAGGCACATGGAAAATCATTATTGGGAAAGAAATCATGTTTGCAAGGCATGAATCAAGATCTTGAAGGCTAAGTTGAAGAAGGCCTCAAAGTGTCTAAAAAAGGAAAGATAGACTTCAAATTTTGGCCAAGGCTTCCTTGGCCCATCATATTACATGATGGAAGAAAATCAGCCCAAATTTCAAGAAATTTAGGACACTTTTTGCGAATTTTGATTTTTTTTGGCCTAAAAACAGATTTTTCAGCTCTATGCGTCGTGCCACTTGGCACGCGCTTTTGATGGGGAACTCGTCTTGAGGAAAACTTTACATTTTTGGATTTTTCATGGAAAATTATGCATGCCTACTTATGGCGTAGATATTTTGACAAGTTTTGGGCTTCCAGAAGGGTCAAAAACACCCTAAAAATGACCTTTCTGCCCCTTTTTGGACACACAGGAAGCAGTGTTGGGAGAACTCATTTTTTGGAGGGGAAAATGGAAGCCAAATTCCAAAATTCCAATTGTGTTGGAAAGTAGAGAGGTATACCTTTCCAACCAGCCCACTTGGAGAAAATTTGGACACCAGGAAGGCCTCCAAAATAAGCTCCAAACTGGCGCGACGAATAGAGAAATCAGGCACAGTGCATTGGGGATTTTTGCTCATTTTGGACTCAGTAACTCAATTTTTCACCTAGTTTTTGAAATTTTGAATTTCTTGCTTCCAAATGTTAAAATCATGATGTAATTTGATGTAATTTTATGGATCTTGGTGTAATTTGGTTAAATTTTTACTCATGGAGGTAGATTCATCCATCAAAAGGTGAATTGCAACTGAATGAATCGGTTTCCTATCTTATAGAGGCAAGTTGTTCCACTGCCTGTTTTCCAGTTCTCAGTTTAGATCTTGTTGAAACAGCTCCTAAAATAGTGAGCTCAACCCCTAGAGGTTGGGGATGAGGTATTGTTGTCTATATCTTGTAGTTTTTCAGTCAGTAGCATGGTTGGACACTTGGGATTGCTTTGAGCATCATTGTACATTCATCTCTACAGTTTGGCAAAGGAATAGACCAGGGTTTGCAGCACTCCTTGGGATTCATGTGGCTCTTTGTTTTAATGATGTGTTTCTCTCTATTAATGTAAGTTTACTGGTGTTTCATGTGTATCATTTTCCCTCTTATTTCTTCTTAAGTTAAACAAACAAGGATAAAGGTGGAATTCAATAAAATTTGCAGTGCTCTACCTAGGGTTTGTTTAATTTTCTATGTTTTCAACTATTTGAAGAGGATTCCTGAAATTTTCTTGCCCTCTTCAACTCCTCACCGGTCTGAGCTATTCATTTCATTCAATATTTAAGTGTCAAAAAAAATTCCTAACTTGCCCCATTCAGATCTCTGCAAAAACTAGGCCTCATTCCCCGACCCAAAATCTGCCCTTCCCTTTGATCCAAAAAACACCCTCAAAATCAAATCAACTCTTTTAGATATATACCTAGCCTAAAATCAGCCTTTATTCAAGTCAACTCAAGCCTCACTGATCATTTTTTGCTGAGATTGACCAGGAGAGAGCCCTCTCCCAATCTGGTAGGGCTAGCTACCAGATTAAGCGTGGTTTGATGTTACCCTAGACTCTGCCTTCCTTAGCCTGAGGTAGATTTAGGCCATAACAGAGCCTAACATCACAACTTTAATGTTTTACGTTAAATTTCATTGCATATCGTCCAACCTTCCAAAGTCATTCCGTCAGTCAATCACCACCGTCGATCATCGTTGGTCCACTTAATCGAAAGGTTCAAAAGCATTCCTCCACCAAACCTCCATCAGAGCAAATTTTCACCATTACACTGCATTTTTCCACCGTTTTCCATTGCATCCACCGCATTCATCACTGCTGATCTGCCATCCTCACAGCCTTACACTACATCCATTCTCCCTTCCGCATATATTTTCTTAACTTATTTGTGTGTTTTGCAGGGTTACAGGCGGTGGAAACCACCATTGCTCACGGTCACTTTCATAGTGGCACAGAGCGCAGAGAAGGCCATTTTCAGAGCCTGAGATTACATAGAAATTCCTGGGAAGGTGTTAGAACAAAATTTTTCATTAAAAGAACAATGTTTAACTCTATAAAACCCTCCAACACCATTAAAGCTCAATTTTCATGGACAGAGACAGCCAATGAAGCGGCAAAGAGTATCAGTGAAGAATTAAGAGTTTAAAGCCTGTAATTGAAGATTTCAAGCCTTAATCCAATGATTAAAGGTAGAATGTACCAGATTGAAGACCTTTTGATTTACACAGAAGGACTAATGAGGCCTAACGCACAGAAAAAAATATTATCAGTGTTTCACATCAGCAGAAGTTTCCCTCCCGAGAAAGGAAAAAGTACCCATACTGTCTTTATTCTACATCATGTTCCTGAGAATATTTCCACCCTGACAGAAGTCCTAATGCTACCAGAGCATTTTTTTATGCAGCATCGCAGACCTCAAAGTCATTTATCTACCTTTTCTATTCACCAGAGTACTGCAGAGTACTACAGCCGAAAGTACATCATGGAAAATTTTAGGGGCTAATATTCGCAGGTGGGCTAATTTTGCATGTTTTTTCCAAAAAAAAGATTCGCCAATTTCCATTTTTTTATAAAAGAGATTTGCCCAAATTTTACAATATAAAATTATTTTACGTTAAAAATCGCCAAAATTAAATAGACAATATAAATAATATCATTATAAATTTGAATAGTTTTACAAATACATCATTAAACATTTTATAGTTTGCATATTAGGGACTAGTGAGATTCGCCAATTTTTTAAACTTCAAGATAATTTTCCATCCTTAAAATTATCCCTGAAGTACATCAAAGAACATACCTAGAGTTAATATCAGCCTGTCGAAGACCACTCTTTCTTCCAAAGAGTACCAAAATTCAATGCATAGATGTTAAGACAGAATGGGCCTCGAGCCTTTCCTCATACCTCTATTTTAATGTTTCATTTAGTGTTTCATCTACCTCCTCCGTCTCTCTTTCAGTTATAAAACTCATGAGGAAAGTTGTTGTTGTTGTTGATGGTTGATCGGATATCTGTGAATTGTAAGCTGTTTCCCTTGAGACATAGTTCTCTATGCAAAGTTGTAATATAGGCTAAGGAATATGTTTTCAGACTAAATATCAAGTTGTTGGACAATGTTGTACGTGACTGGTGTTGCTCTTTAATATGACAAGCACATTTCTTTGGATCCTGATTTAAAGCAGCGGTGATGTTTTATGCCTTTGTCTCTGTTTTCTCTTCTGTAATTCATTACGTTTCATTTCTCTGGTAAGAATCATAAATATGGCTTAGGATATACCCTCACATGGTACCCTAATGCTCCTTCTCTTCTTATCTTTGATGTTTTCTACTGATTGTGCTATCTGAGTACTGATTCAAGATAATTTAACCAGTGTAGTAGCTGTTATTCACTTCTAGCTTATGTATGAATTTATGAATCTGTTCTTAAATGTTCTTGTTTGGTTTTAATTGAAAGAATTGATATAATGGGAGTTTATAATGCTAATTCTGTCTCACTAGGGTATTTTTCAATCAATTAAACCTTTCTAAGTTCCCTTAAGGTGATTTTCGAAGCATTGAAAGTTCAAAGCCTTTCTCTGATCTCAGGCCTTCTCCTTTGTGTTTAAATATTGAGTGTTTCTTGTTGTCTGAAGAGATAGCCTTTTAGGGGAAAGATCGTAGTTGTTTAATGGCATTTCCTATCCCTAGATCCAATTCCTAAGTGGTCACCTTGGAGGTTTCCTTGTCATTCCCCTTCATTCCTTATCATTTCATACCACACTATCATCTTTAAGATCCTATGCTTTAGATGACTAGCCCAATTGAAAGCCTTGAATACTGAATAGCAAGTAAACCCTTTCATGACTCCATTGCCCAATGGTCTTGAGTGTTCTCTAAAGTACCTCTACTTTGCTTAAAATACTCTTTTCTCATCCTTTGTCTTGTATTGAACCCTTCCTTCATATGTCCCAACAACCAAAAAAACAAACAAACAAAACAAAACAAACCTTGTGCCTTATAACTAGCCTAATACCTTCAAATCAAGCTTCAAAGTCATATACCTTTTCCTTTATAGAGAGATCCCTCTCTGGACCCAGGAGGGCTAGATCCTGAGGTCTTGAAGTGGTTTTGATGTTGTCTCATCTTTTGGTATTGCCAAACTTGCCAAAACATGGGAACTCCAACACTACCCTCAGCATGATAGAGTCCCAAAGAACTTTACATATCCTGACATCATTTCTCCATTAGAAATAAACCATAGGGTCGTCATACCTGACCACGTTTATCATCACCTGACCCTGCATATGATAAACGCCCACGATGGTCAGTACAACCTCCCCTCCATGGCAATATTCATCCAAAGTAACCATACATCACCCCACAAGTGATGCCATGGCCATACCATTTTAGTCCGTGAAGCACCTCATGCCGATTCATATATCAGGCATAAGGTCAAGTTCACCATTCAAACTCAACCCCCTTCTCGGACGATCAGGTTGTACAAGCATATTGAAGGCGCACCTTCGTGCACCACATTTGGCTCGCCATACCTTCTTCAGCATAATCCCATCTGTGACATCTTCCGCTTCATCAACCCCGCACATGAGGCCAACCAATGGGACCCCTACCCCCAGCAAAACATCGTCCTCAAAAGTTCAGTAAGCGACACTATTTCATGTTTTGGGGTACCCGTCTCTATGTTTTGTACAAACCAAACACCATTATTTTACTCTTTTGTTAAGTGTACAAAGACCGCAAACGATGCCCTTCGCCACTTAGCCCTCATATTTCACATTTTCTCCCATGGCAGCAATCCCCCATCTCCCTTGGTCAAAGTATTTCACCCCCCATGCACGCACCATTACAACAATCATAGCCGGTTCACACCCGCCCTGGAAATCCTACCGACTACAGGGATTTTTCCTTCAGAAATACCTATGACTGCCGCCAAGCTACTCAAGTATACTTCGACCTCGGGCCACTAAATCCCCATCATCCATTTTCAACCACCGCTCACCAACATGCCTATGTTAAACCCATCATATCCCGATCCCTGACCCCTCAGGTCGGTGACTCATGGTTTGGTGAAAGCTTCTTTTTTGTCAACCTCAACACCTCTTTTCCAAAAAGGAACCGGTACCTTGGATTACCACTCCCCATGCAAAGCGGTATCCTCCGGTGGCACTGTGGGAGACATCATTGTCCATAGATGTCATCGATCCTCTTGACATTCGACTAAAGTAAAAGCTTTCATGTCATGATGGTATCATACCTTACAACCATTGCACTTTTATCAAGATCTGTCGAAGACCCATGCCTTCATAAGCGTCTATGACAATAATTCTTACACGTGAAGGTCCCAACCAGTACATATGCGTACGTGGCACAGTGATATGCCAGACCAGGATTAGGCATATGGGTACCACATTCCACCTATCTTCAAAGAAAAAATGCCCCCAAGGGTGTCAGCAGTCATCGTCAACAACCACCAGCATCACTACCATAGTAGTGGCACAGACAGCGCATGTATCTGTCAATTTTGATTAACTAGCCATAGCATCACGAGCATGGGACATGCCCACCTCGTTGAAATTTTGTAAATATGTTGTATATTTTTTCTGCATGCAGGGGGTCCCTTAGGCCATGGTTATCTCGGAAACGGTGCAAGGTGTTGTCAATTCAAAAAATACACGCAGGCCTCTCTCTCTCTCTCTTTCTCTGTCTCTGCGTATGATACAGAAAAGAAACTATAATGTATTTCGGCTATACAGTTCTTCCTAGACCTCACAAATTAGGGGGCAACTGTTAACACTGGAAAATCGTACATCAGAAGACGAAATCAATTAATGTCGAGCCCAAGGATTTACAAGACATGAATACATTATGGAATCAAGAAGTATTTAAAATATCTAAGGTTTTGAGAAAATCAGATTTGAACTAGTCATAAATGCTCAAATGTGTGCTTTTTCCTTCGAGAAGAGTGCCTTATACGCACCTTTTTGCCCAATAAGTGCGCATTCCTGGAAATGGAAAAAATTCACCTTCCGGGACTACAACAAGCAAAGGACAGTTACTCCTTATGTGAAAGCCACCTAAGGATAGCCACCAGTGCCTCCTTAGACATTATGTGAGCACACAAAAGAATATTTAAGCACACAATGGAATCACACCTCTCCCTTCGGTCACCATCCATCATGTACCAAGGGAGGGATGGAGGATTTTAAGCTCACCTATATAAACCCACCAAGAGATGAACAAATGGTGATCACAAGGTTATGTTGTCCAAAGTTTCCCAAGGAACACCAACATTGTGTGTGACCCGGAGCTAGAGCTAAAGAGGACTCGATAGTTGGCAACCCAACATATTTGTCCACCACAGTAGAGAGAGAGAGTGAGACTGCATCAAAGGTAGATCTTGGAAGGCAACATTCTTGCATTGGGACACAGAGCCATTGCCTAGGTGCCCTTTTGAAAGTGAGTAAAATTTATTCTCCATTTCGAACGTTTAATAAGAAGAGGCCATGGAGCCATCGTTTGCATTATTATCATTTGGAACTCTCTATATAGCTTCTATATATTTGTGTTTTTTAGTTTTAGTTTAACCAGAGCATACTTCAGCATGCTATTTCCATTAATTTTTATGCTTTTGAGCTCCTCCACTTTCTGCCTGTTACCAATAGTTTAGAGAGTAGACCACACTCTCTAAGCTTATGCGATTTCGTACACTAATGCGACGAATCCACAACAACAATAATGATGATGGAATTCATCATATGATATGGCGAATTTGGTAATATAAAGCCCGAAAAATTTACATTAGAGGGTGTTTGAAGATTTAAAGGGTAAGCACTAAGCGATGCATTTAGGCTTAATTTGGTTATGGAACATGGGATTTATAGTACTTAGGAGAAACCGTTCTTTGCCCTTTCTGACCAGCAATTCCTTCTTGGAAATAAATGACAACCATGGAATACTATTTTCAATATAAACGATCTAAACAGAAATAATAAATCACCTTGACATTCTGTAAATTACAAGATACTAATAGTGGCTCCAGCTAGGGATGGAAACACCTTCAGTATGTGTCAATCACATTGTATACTAGTAGCTTGACCCATTGGGATGATCCCAAATTAGCAACTTGATCTGCTACAAAACCTCTATGGCTGAAAATCTTCAAGTTGAAATCAAAACTCTCTGCAACTCAAGTCTGGAACACACTTGATCTGGAAACTGAAAAGCAATCTGAAACTAAAACTAGAAAAATGCTCAAAGGACTGAGCTTATTTTCACACCTACCTATCTACTCTAATTAAGTGACGATATATACACTAAGTGAACTCTTCTCTCCAATGCAACTAATCAAGTAAATGTCTACATGACTGATTCTTGTTCACTTTCTTGAGCAGGAAGAAAAAGGAAAATAACCATTTCCCTTTTCATTTCCATTGAACATAATTGTTCAACTTTTTCCTTTAATTATTTAGCAAACCATCCATGGCATAAAATACTCCTTCTTTAAATGATTCTAAGAGGCCAGCAAAAGGATCTTGGAAAAATACTTGGTACAAAGGATTCGAATAATCAACTTCATCTAGGTCTACTCTTTATTCCAATTTGTTATGCTCTGGATCATTCTCAAAGAGAATATCTAAACATTCTCCATGATTATCTGACATGGCATCTTCATTTTATACCAATAGCTTGCCCTCAAGCACATCTAATATATCTTGATTGAGATTGCTAAATTATCTCTGAAGACCATCATTTTGATGAATAATTTCTATCAATAAGCCTTCTTGTGAATGTAAAACAACATCACCATCAATTTGTTCTAAATTTGTTTCTTTATGAGGAATGACTTCAGTACATAAATCAGCAGTAGAAAAAATAGAATTAATCTCTTGATCACATAAGGATTGAGAGGTTGGCTGCAAACTTAGAATCTGATTAATTTATTCTTCAGCTAAAGGAGGAGGCATTCTTTGTTTTCTTTGGATTAAACAACAATTTTTTTCTTTCTCTCGTGAAGATTGACCATGATGTTGAATATATTATTTAGTTTTATACAAAGGAGCGGACGAATTATCATTTCTATCTGAAGAGAGATCATGGGAATCTACTTTCATTTCTTGATTGATTTCATCTTCAACTAACTTCTCTTGCACATCATGACAATTAACTTGAGAAGAAAATCGATAAAGTGCTTCTAACAGATCCTCATCATTCATATCTTCTAGATATTCATCAATACTTTCAAGGTATTGTATGAAATTATCAAACTAACCACAACAATTTTCCACTAATGACAGAGATGCAGAATATTCTTTATAATTCTCATAAAACGCTTTTTGGAAATATTTTAAATAAAACAAGCTACCAGGGTTTAAACCTTCATACCATTTCCTCACTATTCCTTCTATTATTGTCGTGAACATCTTCATGAGGCAATCCTCATTCCATTCTACTTTCAACTTCCATGAATGTATATGAAATTTAATGAGACATAACAAAGCATCATCAGCATTCTCATCTTGAAAAATAGGAAGATTTATTTGCCAATTTACCTGAGGAATTTTTTTTGGGAAGCCTGGAATAAAATCTCTGTTCATTGTGTTATCACTCAGATTGAACCTCGAGCTGAAAAAGGAAATTCTGAGGTAACCTAAAACCACGCTTAGCCAAGTAGCTATCCCTACTAGTCCAGGAGAGAGCTCTCTCCGTATAGATCATAGTCAAAATTACTGAGGAAAGAAGATATTAGGCTAGGTATAGTAGCTCAGGGTTTTTTTATTTGATTGTTTAGGGTTTTTCTGGATCAGGAGGAGTCAAACAACTAGGGCAAGGAAATTAGGTCAAAATTTGCAGGGGTTCTGAGGGGAAAGATAGGTAGAAGGTTTGGCATTCAAAGTTTTATTATGGTTAGGTGAAGATACTAGTGAGGAGTTAGGAAGAGCATACAAGATGAATTCTCCCTAAACTAAAGAAAATAAACAAATTATGCTAAATTCCCCAAAACAGAGCATGAAAACATGAATTCTGACTTTCAACTTGAAATTGAGCATATCATAAACATGAAAATGTTTTATGAGCTTATAATACATTCATACAAATGATTACAAATAATAAAAATATGTCAAACACTGCATACCACATGCATCCCAAAGAAATAGTTGAAAATTTATCATTAATTGTCCAGGACAAACTGATACAAAATTTGTCCTTGAGACGCTAAAGCTCCAAATGAGTCCAAACATTACAATGACTGAGAAAATACATCATGTATACCTCAAAACCACTCTCCCTATCATCAGGGAATTGAATCCATGAGATAGGGATCAGTTTCACCCACTCCCAAACAAGAATCTGCAGACTAGGAAAACTCAACAATTTGCCTCTAAAAGAGAGGAAACTAATTCATTTGACCTCTAGAAGTCTTATACGATGCATCTACCCCAGATGAAAGTAAAAATATAAAATTTACATTCACCATGACAATTTATGTCAGTAATTTTCTCATTTTCCCAAGTAAAATGTTAAAAAGTCAAATTTTTTCCAAAGATGATGAAAACTGCATTTTCCTGGTAAACGCACGGTGCCATGACAGAAAACAAAGCCTGTCTTGTAGGTAACTTTTGGAGGCCTTCACGATGTCAAAATAAGCTCCATGATATCTCTTTGGAAATCTCTCTGAGTCTAGTTTCCAAATATGCCTCCATTTTCCAAAATGGTGTCCATATTCCCTATCAAAAACATGTTATCCCAAGACTGGTAAACACGCAATGCCAAGGAAAAAACAAGGGCAGAAACATGTATTTTTGGTGGTTTTTTCCTTTTTGAGGGACCTATTCTCCTCCAAATATTCTGAAAATTACTGGAGTTAATTTAATCACCATTATGAACATGATGGTGGTGGCCATTTTGCAATTGTATGCCCCAAAAAAGAGCACAACTCCAGTGGCGCTGCGCGTTTAGCAGAATTTCTATTTGTCAAAATTGCCCAAAAACCAAAATTTGCACTAAAGTGCTAAATGTGCCAAAATTTGTCCAAAATTGTGAGGTTGCTTGATGATCAAGGGTTGGAGGCATGAAGAGACACCTCTGAAGGTATGCCTAACCTCTCCTTCTACTTTTGCTCGGTCAAAGCTTGAATTTTTGCATGGGCTCATTTGAGCTTGGCCCTTACACTTTTGTTTCTCATGGAATAGTTCTTTGCCATTTTCCTCTAAATATCATTATCCTTCTTGGCTTTCTCTAGTAAACCCTCCAAATGAAATTTGGCTCTATCAAGCGATGACTCTCTACCTCTTCTAATCTCAAGGGCAAGTAGCTCACGTGGAGTGAGCTGCTCTGCCAACTCAGCCTCTTTCTGTCTTTTACAAGCTAGATCTCTATTAAGCCCTATTATCTTTGGTCTCTGTCTTGGAGGCTGATCCTCCTCACCATCAATCTCACCAAGTCTATCCAAGGTCTCCTCCAACAAGGCCTTAGCCTTCCCTGCCTCTTTTTGAGCTTTAATGGTCCTGACCTCACTGATGATCTACTTGGTCTTTAGCTGTTGATTTTACTGCTCAAGAAATTCAATCACATATTGTGCTCTGTCAAGATTAGCTTGAAGCTCACTAATCTTTGATTTATTGCTTCTAATCACTGCACTAGTGACTCTATCCTCATCCTCCTCATCAATTTCAATCAACTGAAGCTCTTGCTCAGTTTCATGTTTGTCTTCCTGCTCATCAATGATAGGCTCTGTAGCCTTTTCCTTGCCCTTGTCTACCTGTTTTTCTAATGAAGAAAGCATGGCCACATGCATGTGGCCTCTCTAATATGTCTTGGGGAATGGCTTAACATCAATCACATTAGCCCAAGTTGCCTCAATGTTCCTTTCACTCCTTGATTCTCCAATATCATGATCTGATGATGAAGGGTTATAGAAAGGTGAAGACATAGGATCAACATGAGGTGAATGAATCTGACTAGGTGATGATTTATGAGCAGGAGGCTGAGATGGAGAAGTGAATATGGGAAGATGAGATAATGAAGCGATATTCTGCTCATGATGACCAGGTGGGGTAGTGAAAACGTCATTTTTAATGAATTTATCCCATGAAATTTTCTTCTTCTCAAGATGATGCATGATTACCATCTTAATGAGTGAATGGTGAAAAAGACTCTGCATTTGATGATTATAATCTCTCTTTTGCATAATGTATGCCATCTTGTCAATGCTAGAGAAGAGATAGTAAGCTATGTGAAGCATTCTGACTCTAGTGAAGTGCATGAGGATTCAGATATGGTATGAGTAGAGTTGAGAAAGCCTCCCCTCACAAGTGAAGTACTTCATGATTAGTTTCATCATGGGGACATATCGGTCAAGGAGATGAGAGAAATGGAAAATGTACTTCTTATCATCCTTGTATCTAGGTTTGAGATAAGGTTCATAATAGCTCAGATCAAGGCTTCCTTGCTTAAACCATTTCTCTCCCACATTAGGGATCCCTGTAGTAGATGAAATGGCATTGGCGGTCATATCAAAAGTGACCCCAGCAAGAGTGACCTGCCTATCATGAAGATTTGTGATGAACAACCTTTTCAAGGGTGATATTGAATCTGCTGAACTCTCTCACAAAACTCAAAACAACCAACATGTTTAAAACATGACATAGTAAGAGGAGAATAAATGAGCTATTTTGTGGTTATGGGTTCATATCTGTTAATTTTCCCTCCTTTGTGGTCACTTTTCCTTGGTATTTGTGCCTCACCAACACCTCTATCTTCTTCTTCAGACATTTTAAATTTTGACTTAGGAAACCCTAGGGTAAAAATTGGAATGAGATGAAGGGAGGAGATGAGATGGCTAGCTTAGATGAATGAAGGGAATGAGTGTAAATAGAAAACCTAGGTCAATGAAAACCCTAGGGATTAGCCACGCTCATGATTGATATCATTTTAGAGAGGTGAACAAGGATATGGTGTATGAAAAATGAAAATGAACTGAAAATAGGGTTTCATAAGGAATAAACACTTCAAATTTGTAATAGACACCCAATATCTTAGAGGCAAGGTAAATAAGACTGCACTTACTGTTTAGAAGTTGTTTGGATAAGTTTAGGAGAAGATTGAGCTTGATAGAAGTGGTACAAATCTTCACAACCATCATTTTGAAAGCGCGTAGCACTGCTAGATAAATGCGCAGTGCCGATTCAAACGTGCAGTGCCTGTCTGAGAATGCACAATGCTAGTGTTAATTTCTCTGGTTTCTCTGATAAAATGCGCAGCACAGCTAGGTAAACGTGCAACGCCAGCCAGAAAACACGTAGCACCTTGAAATTTTGGCATCAACTGTTCAGTAAACTCATAATTTCTCCTTTGCTGGGAATTCTTGATGGCTAGATGGCAAAAATGACTCATTTTGAAATGCTTGATAGCCTTTATAGCTTTAGTGGATTTGAAATTTCATTTTGAATCACCCACTTTCCTAATGTTCACTTTTCCTTTGGCACTGATACTCTTTTAATTTTCTGACTTTTGGCACTGCAGGTTATTCAACATGGAGTTTGGCTCTCTTTTCTCACTTAGGCTGAACATGGTTTCAATTTGACATCTTTTGGATTACATTTATTACATATAGTAACATAAAATTACATTTGGATAAATTGATATAAATTACAAATTTGACTTTTCTATGAAAATGAAATTTTGATATAAAAGTCATTAAACTAAAAATACAACTTTGAAATTATAATAAATGCATCATGATGATCTTATTTAGTCCCTCTCATATATGTGCTGACCTCACCTAAATGAAGGAATGACCTTGAAAAATGCAAAACCATAATGACCTAATGGGATTGCTTGTTGACTTGACCTTTGAATGAAATTTTTACTTTAAAGACTTCCAAGCAAACAAATACTTTCCAAAGGTGTTATTATGCTCAAGGAATCATGAGAATGAGTTAGCCAATATGATCTCTAAGGGAGAAGGAAGTTTATTTGAAAAAAACAACCACTAGGAATAATTTTATGTCATGACCTAATGGAATGATGAAAATTTTATTCAGAATGGGACACTTAAGATGCACATGAAAATGTGTTTTGATCCCTGGTAGAAGTATACAAATACTGACACTAGTACATTGGAGCATATTTCCTTGCAACTGATCCCATTTTGAGCTTTTGGAGTCGAGGGTGAATCTCTGTTTTTGAATTTTGCTACCAATGGAGTTTCTAGGTGAATGAAACAACCTTTCTGGTGCTTGAATTTTGTTCAATATCAAAAGTCAAAATTAAACTTGAAGTGGATCTATAGAGAAATTTCCCCAATATGGTCGCCACTATGTTATTGCCTCATAATTCCGAAGGTTGAAAACAAATTGTTGGAGGGATAACATTAAAATCGCTTCAAGCCTAGGATCTAGCTCTCCTAGATCCAGAGAGGGATCTATCTGTTAGATATATATTTGTTGATTTGGAATTTTAGGCTAGTTATTAGAGAAAAGGGGTTTGTTTGAAAATTTGTGGTTGAGACAAGAGAAGAGGGCCATTGGGCTAATGGAGTTAAACATGTGTGAACAGATTTAAATGGATGAATAACTGAGATCATGTGTAAACAGGCAAGCTAGTCATGTCAATGAATCTTTACAGTTTATGAAATGGAAAAGGAGAAGAGATTGAGGTTCTATGTGAATGCAGAGCAAACTTTACCTGAATTCTACATTCGAATTTTAGAGAAAAACATAGATTAATGTTTCAAGACTGAGAAGGGTGCCTGATGACAAATCCTGAACAAAATTTTCTTATCAATAGTAAAGAGATAAAGCAATGGTGGAAAAAGGGAAAGAAGATAACATGAATAAGTACATCACCATTAAAACATAACACAATAATCTGGAAACATTAGCATCCTTTCATTCATCCAAAAAAGAGTGTGTACAACCAAATGAGCCTTTTACAATGGTTTTGTCCCCACGGGTCTGACCCTGTTATTGCAAATGCATACAATATCTATATAAAACTTAATTCGGTTACCCTATATACTGTAGTGATCGTGATTAATTACATTCAAGCCAAAATTAGACAAGTGGAACCATGCAATGGCGGTGATAAGATAAATTTGGCCAAGACAATGACTATATTTACTTTGGTAGTCTGTTATTGATTGCAAAGTGATCAGAATCTGGCTAGTTTGATGTCAAAGAGGCAGCAATAAAACAACACTGACATCTTGCTCTGCTTTGGGAAACTGGTTGTTGAGAAGAGTGTGTTGGTGAAATACGCTGGCTGTGGTGCTGGCCACTTTCTGTTAAACTGCCTCTGTCTTTACTGCGTCAGTCACTGTTGCAATGGAGTTTAAAACAAAAAACTCACTTTCCAGTTTTAATCGGTAACTTATAACCATAGTCTGAAACCCACTGCCCCCTGTAAAAAAAACAGAAATGATTTAATAAACCCTTCATATGGAAAGGATGTGGAATAGCTACGTGAATCAATAGTGGCAGGAGTTGGTAGGTGGATGTGGAGCAACGATGGTGGGAGTTGATGTGACACAGTGGTAGCAAGAGTCGACGTGATACAGCGGTGGTGGGAGTGGTTTTGTTTGTAGAGAAAAGCGGTTTTCAAGAGGTGAGTGAAGTGGTAGGCAGTATAGGATGGGGGGTGCGAATTATCAAGGACGCGCCATGTAGCGGGATCAGTGGTAAAGGATACCACACATTCCGAACCCCCATGCCCCTTTGTTAAAGTTCAGGGGTTGTGAGGGGGGCGAAAGGTGATGTGACCTGTTAGATGTGAATTGTTGGGTGGAGATGTCAGGAAAGTACAGGGAATTTAAGGGTGGATGTGATGTGGGATGTAACGGTGGGGTCGAGTAGCAGAAAGGTCCGCGATGCGATGAAAGGTAAAGAGTATATGGTATATAAAATCATAAAATATATGATAATATTTAAATATCTAAAATCCATAACATAGGTTTATAATGATACTGACATTCATCATATGATATGGCGGAGTTGGTAATATAAAGCTCGAAAACTTTACATTAGAGGTTTTTTCAAGGTTTAATCTGTAAGCACTAAACGATGTATTTAGGCTTAATTTGGTTATGGAACATGGGATTTATGAAACCTAGGAGAAATCGTTCTTTGCCATTTTTGACCAACACTTCCTTCTTGGAAATAAATGATAACCATGGAATATTATTTTCAATATAAACAATCTAAAAAGAAATAATCAGTCACCTTGAGATTTTGTAAATTACAGGATACTAACAGTTGCTCCAGCTGGGGATGGCAGCTCCTTCAAGATGTGTCAAGAACATCATAGACTAGTAGCCTGACCCATTGGGCTGATCCAAAATTAGCAACTTGATCTACTATAAAACCTCTATGGCTGAAAATCTTCAAGCTAAAACCAACACTCTCTACAACTGAAGTCTGGAACACACTTTATCCAAAAACTAAAAAGAAATCTGAAACTAAAGCTGGAAAATTTCTCAAAGTACTGAGCTTATTTTCACACCTACCTATCTACTCTAATGAAGTGACGATATATAAAATAACTGAACTCTTCTCTCCAATGCAACCAGTCAAGTAAATGAATGCATGACTGATTCTTGTTCACTTTATTGAGTAGGCGGAAAAAGGAAAATAACCACTGCCCTTTTAATTGTCGTTGAACATAAGTGTTCAACTTTTTCCTTTAATTCTCTAGCAAACCATCCATGGCATAACATACTCATTCTTTAAATGATTGTAAGAGGCCAGTAAAAGGATATTGGACAAATACTTGGTACTGAGGATTCGAATAATCAACTTCATCTAGGTTTTCTCTTTATTCCAATTTTTTATGCTCGGGGTCATTCCGAAAGTGAATATCTAAACATTCTCCATGATTATCTGACATGGCATCTTTATTGTATACCAATATGTTTCCCTCAATCACATCTGATATATCTTGATTGAGATTGCTAAATTCTATCTGAAGACCATCATTTTGATGAATAATTTCTATCAATAAGCCTGCTTATGAATGTAAAACAACATCGCCATCAATCTATTCTACATTTGATTCTTCATGAGGAAGGACTTCAGTACATAAATCAGCAGTAAAACAAATAGAATTAATCTATTGATCACATAAGGATTGAGAGGCTGGCTGCATACTTAGAATATGATTAATTTCTTCTTCAGTTAAAGGAGGAGGCAATCTTTGTTTTCTTTGGATTAAACAACAATTGTTTTCTTTCTCTTGTGAAGATTGACCATGATGTTGAATATCTTCTTTAGTTTTATACAAAGGAGTATATGAATTATCATTTGTATCTGAAGGGAGATCATGGGAATCTACTTTCATTTCTTGATTGATTTCATCTTCAACTAACTTCTCTTGCTCATCATGACAATTAACTTGAGAATAAAATCCATAAATTTGTTCTAACAAATCCTCATCATTCATATCTTCTGGATCTTCATCAATACTTTCAAGGTATTGTATGAAATCCTCAATCTGACCACAAATATTTTCCACTAATGACAGAGATGGGGAATATTCTTTATAATGCTCATAAAACACTTTGTGGAAATATTTTAAAGAAAAAAAGCTACCATGGTTTAAACTTTCATACCATTTCCTCACTTTTCCTTCTAATGTTTCCATGAACATCTTCATGAGGCAATCCTCATGCCATTCGACTTTCAACATCCATGAATGTATCTGAAATTTATTAAGATGTAACAAAGCATCATCAACATTATCATATTGAAAAATAGGAATATTTCTTTGCCAATTTACCAAAGGAATTTTGTTTGGGAAGCCTGGAATGAAATCTCTATTCATTGGAGTATATTTCCTTGCAACTGATCCCATTTTGAGCTTGTGGAATCACCATTGAATCTCTGTTTTTGTATTTTTCTACCAATGGAGTCACCAGGTTAATGAAACAACCTTTCTGGTGCTTCACTTTTGTTCACCATAAAAATTCAAAACTGAAACTTGAAGTGAATTTTGTTAGTATGAATCTTTCGTCGTAAAAGATCACTTTAGCTACGCATAAAAAATAGCCCTAACATCAATTATGGCTGAAAAATACCTTTAAGATTGCTGCACAAATTCAGATCTAAGCACAAAAGATATTAAGCAGATAAGAAATAACATAGCTCCATAGATCCAATGAACAAGACAAGAAGAATGTATATGAAATAATTTTGTATTATATTAAAGAATGGGGCACCTGTGAGGAAAACAAGAAAGGTGTTTTCCGGTTCTCCTCAGTGGGATGGGTTCTTGGAAGTCCTCAGTGTTTCAGATCTAGCATTTCTCTCTCTTATGGATGTGGAAAAACAAACATAGAACTCAATGGGAGTTCACAAAACAAAATGGGAAAATGGTGACCAAGAGAAGATCTAGAGTGATCTAATGCAATGAAGGTGACTAATGAATGGGGAAAACCCCCCTATTTATAACAAAATATTGGGGCAGTCTAGAACTCGGTGCATGAATAAAATATTATTAATCGAATTCTAGAAGCACCTTTTAGGAATATTTTATTATATTTGTTGGAGGGAAAAGGGTTCTTGACTTGGGTCAATTCCTTTATTTATAAATAATAAATAAATAAATTATTTATTTATCATTTTAGGGGAATGATGGCAATAAATAATGGTTTATTTGATTATTTATGGATGATTTAGTCAAATTTAACTAAGAATATTATTTAAATAATGATTTAAATAACTTGTTTTTAGGAAATAATTAAATAAATAAAGATTTATTTAATTAATTTCTTTGTTTTGGGTTAAAAATGACCAAATAAGTTATTTTATATGGTGAAAGCAATATTACTTGGGGTAAAATTGGTCTTACATGGTGTACTTGGGTTCATCTAATAATAATAGGTTAGATGACCAAAAAAATGGTATAACAGATTGCTCCCCAACGTACGAGTGTTAGGAGCAAATCATATGACCGAAGTATGTTGTAAGAACTCAATCACTAGATAGCAAAAGGCAAGCGAGAGAGAGAAGTGTAATGTGTCTGATGTGGTAAAGGACTAGACCCTGAGGAGACGAGACTTACAGGTGCAACAAGTCTCTATGAAGTGGTACTTGTGCTAAAGGTGGCGGGGGAGGCATACCTATGCCCGTCGAGACAAAGTAAAAAGAATAAGGCGCCCGGAAAACCACGGAACGCAATAAGTACAAGGAATAAGGCGCCCGGAAACCCACGGAACGCAATAATGAAGCATGTGATGGCCTAAACATGAGCCAGATAAATAACATGATAAATCTCACATACATGCGATGCCTGGAATAGTCGTCAGGACGTATGCAACAATATGGTAGTACATGAGATACAAATACACCCAAATGCCCCCTACACGCGGGGAAGGGATCGCAACATCTGACTGATATGTGCAAATCGAAGAGGCGCCGCAAGCGGTGGAGGCTGATATCGTCAAATGGGAGGAGGTGCATCAGGGGCGGAAAGGAAGTCATCTGGGCATGTGGGGGGCTACCTGCAGGGCCACCCCCTCATGAGGGTTGATACATCTCACACATACCCGGGAATCATCAAGAGCTTGTGCTGCATCACTGGACCATCAAGTTATAGATCACGATCATGCTGATAGGAGCTCGAACCAAGGGACACTGCCCCTTAGACCTGGCTTCTAGAATAAATGAGCTGATGTCGACAGAAATAGGTCTTCCATAGGTGAGGAAAAAAGGGAACCCCACCTAAGGCACGGGGAAAATAGTAGAGCGACGACCAAGTAGACACTAATGATGATGATGGAATGAGAGAAATGGAGGGGCGGTTGGACGGCTTCCCTTGTTAGATCATAAAGTGTATGAATGGCTTGGCAGCGACTGACACAATATCATGAGGGAGAGTGGACAGGGGTATTGAAGGCCATGATGTGGGTCATGAGGGAGGGACCAAGCAGGAAAGGATGGAGGAATATGGCGGGGAACCAAGGGACTCAGGATAGACTCCATGAATGTGCTGGTGACTCGACTCGAATGCTCTAAACAAGGGCGACTCGATGGTGCTGCCTCATAGTACGGGTCCAATGGGGAACCATAAAATCATGAGTACAATAGGGTAGCTCATGAAAAAAATCAACACGAACGAATACGAGTAAGGAGGCAAAGTGGTGCCCCAAGTACAAGTGTCGTAAGTGAAGAAATTCGATTTTGAGAAGAGGTGAATAGACCCTTCATGGACAAAATGTGTCCTGTTGAAGTATCAAAACATAAAAAATTGACAGATACCCATTTGAGTGCTCAGTGAGAGCTTTCCAACGGTGCAGACAGTGTGTCAAACGGGGCTACGGTTTGGTCGCAGCGGGCAAAAGAAAAAACAGGGGTTTTCTTCTAATAGGGCGTTTTCCCTTCAAAATCATTCATTTGCTTATGTAGCTGTGGTGAATGTGGAGAGGAGAGAAGGCCCTAAATCTTGCGGCGATCATAGCGGACAAACCGACTGTTGGAATTGTGATCCGTCAGTTGCAAGTGAGAGGCCTAATCTTAATATTTTTTTTTGATGGATTCAAATTGAAAATTAGGGCTTTAAATCTCAGTAACTGCGCCTATTTTTTCCTCATGGCCGGGTCGCACTTTTTGGGGCAAAAACTGCGACCTGGGACGCAGGTTTGGGCCTGAAAAGTGCGACCTGGCCCAGGTTTTTGTTGAAAAGTGCAACCTGTGAGAGGGAGGTGATTTCAGTGCTGTATTGGTCTGAGATTCAGTTTTGGTGTGGATAGATGCAGTTGTGTGGATCTGTAGACTGAAAAATTGATGTTTTTGTGCAGATATGGCAGATATAGTGATCAAATGGAGAGAGAGAGACTTGGGTACATTACGGACGGAGATCCAGGCGGATCAGGGTGTCCGTCGTGTACTGGCTAGGTATGGGGTGCTGAAATTTTTGGAGAACCCGTTGATGAGGGTTGGAGAGCCCTTGTTGGCCCGTATTATCAGTTAATGGGATCCAGATCAGGAGTCGTTTGTAGTGCAGGGGCACAGGATCGAGCTGACGGTCCAGGATTTGTATTTCTTGACTGGTTTCCCACCATTAGGGATGGTGGGGAATACGCAGCCAGTGTTACCACGTGGGCACAACATTATGGAGTTTTTTGAGCGACATTGTCAACCAGGGGTCCGAGTCAAGGGGACTCGAATATCCATTGGTGATCTAGAGAGGTTGGAGACCCGGGCAGTGGCCGCAGCAGTGTTACGGGTCTTGGGTAGACAGGCGTTCCATCACATCACTGGAGGGCAGATGATGATCGTGGAGAGTGTGCTGAGTGGGACCTACTATGGGTGGGCCCAGATGATGTTGGTGTCGGTGAAATGACAGTTGTCGCTATGCAAGTGACAAGTGAATCATGATTGCGCCTATGGGATGATGTTGTGCTTGTTCTTCTTTGAGAAGATCCTGACCTTACGACCTCGTGTACAATTTCCTGATGGAGGTTCGAGAGAGCCTCGGATGCGGCGGTGGGGACGATTACTGAGTAGAGGAGGGGGAGGGGCGGTCAGACGAGTGTGTCGACCAGAGTTCTTCACCCATTGGGATCAGATGTCGGTATACATAGACGACTATCCCTATAGTGGGATGAGTTATTGGGGAGATCTGGACTTGCCGCTTCCACCTGGTCGAGTATGGGGACCCGATGGTAAGTGACAAGCAACTAATCTGTTATGTGCATTTTAAAGTTTGTGACTAGTCTTTATGGTGCTAATCGTTATAATTTTTGGAATGCAGATATAGCGCTGGTAAAAACGGCCGGATATATGGGACGTCCTGCAGCAGGAGGAGCTACAGGGACAAGTGGATCGAGGACAAGACAGAGCGAGGAGATGGCCACACTGGTGGAGGAAATCCATCGTAGATGTGAGGGATTGTTGACTGGTGTGTCGGAGCGTGGTTGGAAGGATTTAGATGACCGATACATAGAGTTGTGTGTCGGGCTACCCTCGGAGTGGCGAGGGATCATGCAACGCATGGCGATGGCCGGTCAGACTGTGCATGATCTACAAGCTGCGGGAGCAGAGCCATTGGCTCGGGATCCTCCAGGGAGTGATTAGGTGTAGGGCAGGTGGTGCCCCCCAGTGTTTTTGTAGGGGCAAGTGGTGCCCCCCATTTTTGTAGTTATGTTTTGTTTAACATGCTATGGGCATGTCGTATGTTTTAGAGAAGATGGACTCTAAAAACACATATGATATGGTATATATGATGGATGTATTTGATTGATGGTGTTAAATGTTATTGTGTTGTGTGTGATAAATGCCAGTCTAGAACATGGTTTACGAGTTGATCTACGTAGTGATTTTTATCTCTAGGTACATGGCTAAATGTAATGAATCTAAATTAGCGGATCAAAAGCTGCACTCGTAAATATTGTCTAAACAGGAGAGGGTTATGCACACGATAGACACCATTAAGTTGTAAGAAAATAAGCAGGGAATATAAATGGACATGCAGATGGAGGATGTGATGAGAGAGAGCATCGGCTAAGAGACCACGAACTGCATCATATTCGGCCTGATTATTGGTGGCTTGACCAATACAGACCCCATTTGCAAGGACAAGGGTATGCAAGGGGGTAAAAATGGCCCAGGCGGCTGAGGCAAGGTTTCGAGAATAGCGACTGGCGCCATCGGCGTAACCAAGGTAATGAGTGGACGAGAGGGTCGAGGGAATATCATCACAAGACAAGAAAAGGGTGGAAAAGCGGAGACGCATGGGGCAAAGTACATCGTAGATACGGATGGGAGTATCGGGATGATGGGAAGGCAAGGAAAGGTGGTGGAAACCACAAGAGGCTGCAAAGCTACCTAGATCATCAGTAGAGGAAGAAAGGTGCACATACGGGTCATTAGGGGAAATGACAGAAGAAAAAAGATGGTCAAAACATAAAGAGGCCGAAAAAGTGGCGGAAGGGGGATCATGCGAAACAGACGGAGTGGATTTAGAGGGGATGTACGCCGAGGGGTGTGCGGATGATGATAGGTATAAGAGAGGAGCAGCAGATTCGGACATCTCAACATCAGGGGGAGGGATGTCAATGGTATTCGGGGGATCCTCAAGTAAACTTGACGCATACTCAGCAAGGATAGGCGAGGCAGATTGATTTTGTTCAACTTCGTACTCGCAAATGACCTATAAAGAGGCTCGGTAATGCGTGAGGTGAGGGAAATGGTGGGAATAATGGCCATGGATACCACACAGAGCACAGGGTTTGTTGGTGTGAAGATTCTTTGGGTTCTTGGCTACGGATGAGGAAGAAACAGAGGTGTCAGGGACCATAGATTCAGGGAACGCGACTTTAACCATGGGTTGGATACGGGGCAGCTCAGGACAATTATGGGTGGGATGACCGATACCATCACACAAGGCACAAGGCTTGGTGGGTGGGGGCGGGGTAGGGTCAAGTGCGGTGGCCTTGTTAGTGGATGCCCCCTTGCGAGTTTTGCGTTTCTTGCCTGTAGTTGTCGCAGCATTAGGAGGGTTCTGCAAAGGGGCTAGGGGCACTGTGGTGGTGGAAGGAGCGAAGGGAATCGGTTGCACGGGTGTCACGGCTATGTATGGTTTGGGGTGGCCTGGTGGGGTCTCGGTTGGAGGAGTAAGATACCATACTGGAATTCCCAAGGTTAAATTATGGAGGGAAAGGGTGGCCATGACAGGAACCGAATAGACGCCGGGGGGGCCAAGGAAAGGTATTTGACCGACGGGGTAATGACCAGGGGGGATGGCTCCCATATGGTGGAGACCAGGGGGAACCGACTCGGGAGGGTAGGAAGGTTCCTGAGTGTGATGGGAAGGGCCGGGTGAAAAAGGTTCAGTTGACTGAAGCGAAGGGCTAGGATTAGGAGGCTGTGGGTGAGATAGAGGTTGCTGACTAGCCGGAGCAGGCTACGGAAGGCTAGCTTGAGACGATTGCATCATGCAAACATTTGCTGAGCTGGGGTCAGAGATAGGAGGAGGGGGAGGACTAGGAAAAGTTCCAAGCAGAGAGGAGTCTTTGTAGACACCGGGGGAAACACTGGTCAACGAATCAACAGTTGGTTTATTGGTGACAGTAGAGACGGTGGACTCAGGGGAGGTTTGAGATTTTGGTTCATGGTAGGTCAATTGGTCAATGGTGAAAATCTTGCCATTATGAGGAAAAAAATATTGCGGTGGACTGCGGACGGGATGAATGACATGGCATAGGTGTAACTACGCCCCAAAAGGATGTTGTAGTCAAGAGGGGTGTCGATAACTTCAACGTCAACACAAACAGTCTTTCCGGCAAGGGTGATAGGACAGTTACGAAAGAGGCCAATGGGCTGGGAGGCATGGCCATCCCATGCATGAAGGGTGATGGTGGAAGGGGCAAGTTCAGGGGATTCGAGTTGTTTCCAAACCGAAGCGGACATTATGCAGGTGGATGCCCCCTCATCAATAATACACCGAGCAACATTGGTGTTTCGGATTTTGACTGGGATTTGGAAAGAAACTAAAGGAGGAAGAGGGGATGGTCTGACTGACGGGCGTCGAAAACAATCAATTGGTCATCAACACAATCTACAACGCCCATGGTAGATAGTAGAGCCCTCTTTTGAGAAGGACACGACTAGAGGAGTTCTACTGTTGAAATGGTAGCAGGAGATTGGGCTAGATCGTCTACTATGCTGTATGAATGGGCAACCCGACCAGAGGCAGCATTTCGACGTAATGATCCCTTAGGAGGCTTGGGATGAACCTCGGTTTTGGGCAGAGGAAGTTTCAAGGGACCATTGGGTGCCGATAGAGGCTCTGTAGGACGTGACGATGGAGACTCAGAGACAGGCAGAACAGGAGGTGTGGAATACTGATGGGACTGAGTTTGAAGATTGAGGTCGACAGTGAGAGGTGGCTCAGAAACCATCATGAGAATCTAGTAATCAAAGGAACTAGAAGGGGAAGGGTGAGTGGTTACCGGGGTGTGAGGTGGTTGAGTGGCCATGAATCCTTGTTGCGGGAAAGGGTCGGTAAACACAGCAGGTTGAGAAGTATTGGGGGTGGGAGGGGCAGTAGGGAAGGAGTGATGTCCCCGTATTGTGGCCTGGGAATCCAAAAGTTTCCGCATTTGTGGTAATAAGAGACAATCGTGAGTGTAGTGACCATAAACACCGGAAAACGAACAGGGCTTATTGGTGCGGAGTGGCTTGTCCGGCTTGGGCTGAGAGCCTTGTGGCTGGTTCGCAGTGGTAGAGTTGATATTGGAAGGAGTGGGTCCATGATTACCAGAAGCGGATTGATTGCCCCGTCTCCTTCTATGAGAAGGAGGAAAGTTAGGTGCCCCCTGTTGTGCAAATACTTGCCCTAGGGGGGGTAGTAAGTGCGGTTGTGGGGGTGGAAAAGGAAATGGAGTGGAAGGTCCAAATGCTGGAGTAGCAGGGACATTGGGTTGCAGATATGGATAAGGGGTAGGGTGGGCAGAAGTAAGGTAAGCAGGGGGGTGGGAAAAAGGAGGAGGCATGCCATAGCCTGAATACATGCTATCGGGAGGGGAGAAAATGCCGAAGGGGCTGGCCCCTGGAGGAAAACCATGGCTCGGAAGAGGTTGGGAAGAGGTATGGGATAGGGCTCCAACAATACCGTCGGCAGAGTGAGATGCCCCGAGGCATTAGGGCCATCGGGTTTGGGAAGGTCAGGGAGGATGGTATAAACATAACCAGATTGGGCGTAGATAAGGTCATACTTCAAGGCTATTTGGAGGACGGCTTCTTCGGTTTGGAGAAAATGGGATGCGACATCTTTGCCAATGGGAGGTAAGAGAGAGAAAAGGAACCAGTCCATGTAAACCTGATCTTCAAAGGGGGGAGCGCGGCACAAGCTCCATCATTGCCGCCATTCCTGGACATGAGTAGAAAGGCAGGTCGAAGAGGATTGATGGAAAGAGGTTAAAAGCTCGGTACCAATGTCGTATCGGAAGGGGAGCTGGAAGTAGGATAAAAAGGCTTGGGCAATGGTTGCAAAAGTGGTATGGGAGGAGGTGGCATGTTCAACATACCATTTAGAAGCGTCGCCTGTAAGCGTGCATTGGAACAATCGAAGACAGATGGAGTCATCGGTGATGGAATTAGAGGAGCACCACATGTGCAAAGAGCGGATATGGTTAGAGGGATCTTCGCTAGCAAGGCCTTTGAACTTGGGAATGTCGGAGGGGAGCTTGGTTGGCATAGCAGGCCAACTCACATCGTGGTGAATGGGATCATTAATCAGCTGATTGAAGTCGGGGAGACTGAGGCCAGCCATATAAGGGAGTAATGGGGCAGTCGAGGTAGGTCCCGTAGTGATTCCACTAGAAATGGACCCGGCGGTAGAACTGGGGTTAGGGCTAGGTCCGGAACTAGACATGGTGAAGGGAAAAGAGGAGGAACCAGAAGTAGGGGGAGAACTCGAAAAATCAGAAGAGGAGTCGGAGTGCGGACTCAGGGGAAGACTAAATCGATGACAACGGGAAGGAGGAAGTCGTCCAAGCGGAAACTGAGGATGAAGGCCAAGAAGTCTCCAGGAGCGGCGCCTTGGGGTCGCAATGATGACAGGAAGAAGATAAACCGACGAGGGCAGGGAGGGACAAAATCCAGTGAGGTCAAGGGCAGAGAGGTGCAGTGAAAATTGATTTTAAAGTCTTTTCCAAGCGGTGTTAACCAGGCACTTCTTCGCTTAGGGTCAGTGTGTGGCGTGCGTAAATTTTAATTGTTTAAAACCAGACGTTTTGAGAGTAAAAGAGAAAGTGTGTTGCGTAATGGAAAAGAAATCTACAGAAAATAAGACTGAAAGAACAAAAAATTAACAACTAATAGTGCAGCAATCTAACCCAAAAATGCGAGTCTCTCAAAACTAGTCGACAAGAGGGAAAAAACTAGGCAAAGCATGCTAAAATATGCCAATAGATCGAGGGTCCGGAGGGACTGGGATCCAAAGTGTGAATCTGCTGAAAAGTGGTGCAGAGAACAACAAAGAGGCGGAGGCAAGGTTGCTGCTAAAAAGAAGGAGATCAGCTAAAGATAGGAGAGAAAAGGCAGTGGCCTTAGAAATTAACCCAAACAAAACGAGATGAGGTGGTTTTGAGAGGGAGAGGAGCTGATCTAAAGGGATCTGAAAAGGAGGTATCAGATCTGAGAAAAAGAGGGCTGAAACTCTGGAAATTCAGACTTCTGAAACAGTAAAGACTCGTCCACAAAAAGTGGAGGGTACTAGAGCCCTAAGGGGCAAGATTCCCTCTTAGGTGAGTGAAGCAGATCAGAAACAGGTCCAAACGGGCAGAGACAGAGGCTGGAAAACCCTAACAGAAGCTTCAGACAAACCCAGAAAAATTGTTGAAAAATTTGCAGAAAAAGTGCAGGTCACAGGTTCTGACCTGTTTTCAGTCCAGGTCGCAGGTTTGGAGCAGAAAAGTGCGTCCTGAGGCTCAGGTCGCACTTTTTGGGCCAATAAGTGCGACCTGCAAATCCGGCTGTCTCGGCGATAGATTTCAGAAAAATTTTGTCATCTCAGCGGCGGCTGTGTCTGTCACCTGCGCAATAAGGCCAGAAACACACAGAAGTTAAAAATTTGACTGTTTAAATGGTTTTAGGGGTGAAAATCACCATAAAAATAGGAAAAACAAAAAATGGAAGAGAAACCCTAGGGTCTGAAACAACTGGATATGCAGGAATAGATAAAACGACAGTGGTCGCAAAAGAAAACCCGTGTGGAGTCACCAATTGTTAGTATGAATCTTTCGTCGTAAAATATCACTTTAGCTACGCATAAAAAATAGCCCTAACATCAATTATGGCTGCAAAATACCTTTAAGATTGCTGCACAAATTCAAATCTAAGCACAAAATATATTAAGCAGATAAGAAATAACATAGCTCCATAGATCCAATGAACAAGACAAGAAGAATGTATATGAAAGAATTTTGTATTATATTAAAGAATGGGGCACCTGTGAGGAAAACAAGAAAGGTGTTTTCCAGTTCTCCTCAGTGGGATGGGTTCTTGGAAGTCCTCAGTGTTTCAGATCTAGCATTTCTCTCTCTTATGGATGTGGAAAAGCAAACATAGAACTCAATGGGAGTTCACAAAGAAAAATAGAAAATGATGACCAAGAGAAGATCCAGAGTGATCTAATGCAATGAAGGTGGTTAATGAATGGGGAAAACCCCCCTATTTATAACAAAATATTGGGGCGGTCTAGAACTCGGTGCATGAATAAAATATTATTAATCGAATTCTAGAAACACCTTTTAGGAATATTTTATTATATTTGTTGGAGGGAAAAGGGTTCTTGACTTGGGTCAATTCCTTTATTTATAAATAATAAATAAATAAATGATTTATTTATCATTTTAGGGGAATGATGGGAATAAATAATGGTTTATTTGATTATTTATGGATGATTTAGTCGAATTTAACTAAGAATATTATTTAAATAATGATTTAAATAACTTATTCTTAGGAAATAATTAAATAAATAAAGATTTATTTAATTAATTGCTTTGTTTTGGGTTAAAAATGACCAAATAAGTTATTTTATGTGGTGAAAGCAATTTTACTTGGGGTAAAATTGGTCTTACATGGTGTACTTGGTTCATCTAATAATAATAGGTTAGATGACCAAAAAAATGGTATAACAAATTTCTGGAGAAAGTTCCCCAGTATGATCGCCACTATGTTAGCGCCCCGTAATTCTGAAGGCTGAAGACAGAATGCCAGAGGGCCAACATCAAAACTGCTTCGGGCCTAGGATCTAGCCCTAGACCTAGAGAGGGATCTCTTTGTTAGATATAGCTTTGTTGATTTTTAATTTTAGGCTAGTTATTAGAGAAAATGGGTTTGATTGAAAATTTTTGGTTGAGACTGCAGAATAGGGCCATTCGGCTAAGGGAGTCAAATAAGTGTAAAAAAATTTAAATGGATGAATAAATGAGATCATGTGTAAACAAGAAAGATAGTCATGTCAATGGATCTTTAGAGTTTGTGAAATGGAAAAGGAGAAGAGATTAAGGTTCTATGTGAATTTAGAGGAGAATTATCTGAATTCTACATTCAAATTCAGAGGAAAACATAAATTACTGTTTCAAGACTAAGTAGGGTGGCTGATGACAAATCCTAAACAAAATTTTCTTATCAACAATAAAGAGATAAAGAAATGAAGGAAAAAAGGAAATAAGATAACATGAATAAGTACATCACCATTAAAACATAACAAAAGAATCTGGAAGCATCATCGTCCATTCATTCATCCAAAAAAGAGTGTGTGCAACCATATGAGCCTTTTACAATGGTTTTGTCCCCATAGGTCTGACCCTGATACTAAAAAGGCATATAGTATTTATCTAAAACTAAATTTGGTTTCCCTATCTACTTCAGTGATTGTCATTAATTATATTCAAGACAAAATTGGACAAGTGGAACCATGCAATCGCGTTGATAAGATAAATCTGGCCAAGATGGTGAATGTATTTACTTTGGCAATCTATTATTGATTGCAAAGTGATCAGAATCTGGCTAGTTTGATGTCGTAGAGGCAGCAATAAAACAACACTGACATCTAGCTCTGCGTTGGTGGAAAATGGTTGTTGAGAAGAGTGTGCTAGTGAACTGCATTGGTTGTGGTGCTGGCCACTTTGTATTAATCTGCCTCTCTCTTTACTACGTCGGTCACTGTTGCAGTGGAGTTTAAAATAGAAAAATTACTTTCCATTTATAATAGGTAACTTATAACCATAGTCTAAAACCCACTGTCCCCTTTAAAACATGCAAAAATTCTTTAATAATCCCTTCGGATGGAAATGGTTTGGAAGGAATATGTGAAACAATTGTGGTAGGATTTGGTAGGTGGACGTCGAGCAATGGTGGTGGGATTTGACGTGACGCAACGGTAACGGGAGTCAACGTGATGCAGCAGTGGCGGGAGTGGTTTTGTTTTCAGAGAAGAGCGGTTTTCAGGGGGGTAGTGAAGTGGTAGGCGGTATAGGATGGGGGGTGCGAATTAGCACGTATGTGCCATGTAGCAGGATCAGTGGTAATGGATACCACACATTTCAGACCCCCCCTCCTTCCGCCCCCCCCACCCACCTTTGTTAAATTTCGAGGTTCGAGGGGGGGTTGAAAGGTGACATGGCCTATTATATGTGGATTTTTTAGTAGAGATGTCGGGAAAGTGCAGGGAATTTAAGGGTGGATGTGACATGGGATGTAATGGTGGGGTCGGGTAGCGAAAAGGTTTGCGATGTGATGAAAAGGTAAATTGTATATGGTAAATAAAATCATAAAATATATGATAATATTTAAATGTCCGAAATCCATAACATAGGTTTATAATGATGATGGCATTCATCGTATGATATGGCGGAGTTGGTAATATAAAGGTCGAAAACTTTACATTAGATGGTTTTTCAAGATTTAATGGGTAAGAACTAAATGATGTATTTAGGCTTAATATGGTTATGGAACATGGGATTTCTGAAACGTAGGAGAAATCGTTCTTTATCGTTTTTTACCAACAGTTCCTTCTTGGAAATAAATGACAGCCATGGAATATTATTTGCAATATAAATGATCTAACTAGAAATAATCAGTCACCTTGAGATTCTGTAAATTACAGTATACTAACATACCAAAAGGAGATCTATTTTTTCATTGTTTAACGAGCATGAAAATTAGGAAAAATGGAAGCGTGTTCTTGTTGGGCAGATTAATCAATCTTGCGAACAAGATCGATCTCCCTAGTACCAAAAGGTAATCTAGCAACAAACAGCCAAATAAACCTATATTTCTCTAAACATCTGCGATTTACAAAATAATACTATAAAGGTGTTAAGGACTTACCGTAGACCCAATGCTTGTTCTAAGTTGTTGTTCCTCGTGCACTTGAAGGAGTTATCTTTGTAAACCTGCAGTCACAAACAAGCAAACATTAAATATCACCTGTATAGTAAACATTATAAATCATGCTTATCATGGTGATCAAGGAATCCATGAAATAAATAGTTAATTAATAGCTCCTTGAGAAAAATGAATTCATTTGTATTAACTTTGAAAGAAGGAAAACCTTACAACCTTAGCCTTGATGTTGAACAGGCCTTCCCAGGGTCCGAAGCAGGAATATCCTCTACTCTAACAAGCCTAGCACTCTTCCAACCGAGACAGATAGAGGTATGTGATCTCTCCTCACAAAAATCTCAATTAAATGAGTCTAAATCCCAACAGCACTTAACCTCAAATAATTCTAAAGCTTGAAATCCCCTTGAGGCTACCCAATGCCTCTTTTTATAGTGGAAAAGAGGAGGTTTCAGTTCCAAATATGAAGGGATAGAATCCTCCTTCAAAGGGGTAAGCTTCTCACATAAAGGGGTTAGCTCCATAAGGTAATGGATACATGAACCTCAAAAGAGCGGTTCTGCCACCGTAAGATTCTTTCTAGAGGCTTCTAGAATTTACTGAAAGGGAGATTTTTTTAGTTTACTTGTGCCTTTTTAATCTTTTACAGGGGTCCGCACCCATAACATAGATAAAGTGTGTTCAGGTATGTAGGAGTCATGAACATTAGGTGCGGGACCGCAGGCAAGCTAAAGAGAAAGTGTGATACCAGAGTTAAGGAGATTTTTAAGAACTTTTATCTTATTTTCAAGGCTTGATATGAAGAACTGATATGTTAGACTTGAAAAGGAGGAAGTATGAGTGATAATGAACTCATACACATAGAAAAATGTTATGATGACAATTTTTAGTGCAACAGATTGCCCCCTAAAGTGAAAAGTCTGGAATAGATGAAGCTGAAGTTTGTCATATATGAAGAGTGAAGTACTTTATCATTTCAAGGATCATCCTATGGACACCCCAGTTGGAACCTGTAAAAACATTCAATGAAAAATATATATGTGTACATATCATCGCTGAGGTAGAAATTCCCATACTCAGATCAAAACTAACTAGAAACTGATTTAAACTGTCCTGATACAGGAACGATTTTGAATACATCAACAGTATAGACATGTGTAGACACAGTATGGACGCAACCATTTGTTTATGAATAGTGCACTGTATAAATGATAAAAAAATTCCTCGCAGCCTGGGTGGTAGAAACTAGATCCAGGGTATTGATTTCTGCTTCTCAAACTAGTACGATTCTATCCATGTGAATGAATGTGTCGAAGTCGAACATGGTAGAAACCACTTGATTACCATTCAATAATGTAAACTGTTAACAAGTGTGAGAGTAACCACCAGTAATGTCAATGGCTCTCAAAGTAGTCAGTACAATCCATGAAATGTGAATGAATGAGCTGAAGTCGAACATGTCATGGAATCTTTCGATCGAAGCTCATTGATGCAACCTGTCATCGAAGGCGAGAAACTTGCCATTGAGGCATGCAGATTTCAAGGTACTGACGATTTCTAGATCAACTTCCTAGATAATGAGTTGTCATCGATAGGAAGTGATCTGTCGTAGGCAAGTCCACAACACGAAATCATAGATCAAGTTTTGAAGAAACATATTGGCAAGGACTGACTCAGGGATGGTCAAAATGGATGACAGATATTTTGCAGATGAATGGTTTATTTGAACTATCCTCTTGAACACATAACAACACTGCAGATGGCTTGGTGACAATTGACCCAAATCTAATACCTAGAAACTGGCTGAAGACTTTCAAAATGGTTTGATTAACTGTGAGGCAAAGTATTTTCCCAACCCAGGTGTACAAAAGTGTCGTGTTCAAGAGTGGTTAACTGGCTTTTCAAAAAATCAAAATACAACAAACAAGTCCATTTTCCTCTCTTTTCCCCCACCATTTCTAGCAAGTACCTCTTTATTTTTGACAAGCTTGAGGAGGATAACATTTTCTTGTTTATAAGCTCATCCTTTGGATAAGTCCAACTTAGTTTAATATTCGAACCCTAAGAAGGAGTGGTCCGTTCCTGCTTAAAATTTAACAGGTCCTTTACTATTAAATTTTAACGAGTCCAGTATAGGAGAAACTCAGTGTTTTTTCAATTTTAGGGAGTCAGAAGAAAAAATTTAAGAAGACTCCATGGGGGTACTTTTTCGTAAATTTAGTCTCTCGGGCCCGAAAAAGGATAAAATAATGTGAGAGAGAACTCTATTGACTGTATTTAGTCAACGTATACGCTTTTCGTAAATAGTCCATTTCAGTCCGTAAAAGGGGTAAACTTATACTGAAGGGACGATCATTCATTTATTTTAACGAGTTTGAATAATCAAGTGCGCGGAAATATTTTCATATTTAGAGAGTCTGAAAAGGGCTTAAAGAGGACTCCAAGTTTTCTATTTTTCGTAAATTTTTGAAAGAGTCTGAAAAAGTGATAAAAGTATGCTCTTTGTTGAAAATGATCAATTTTCCTGAAAAATCCAATTTCTGCACAAAAACTCAAAACATTACACATACCTGTTTAAGATAAATAAAAATTCTTTCAAAAATAACCTTTTCAAAGTTAAAAATAAACAAATTAAAAATTCATTTATTCGAAAAAACTTATAAAAAGGACTTTTCTAACTTCATTTTTACCATTTGAGTTCAGAGTGAAAAGTAAAAGCTTTTGGGTAAAAACGTTCCTGCAAAGATGCTAGAAAATCCTTCCAACGAAATCAAGAACTGTCAGCTCCAGGTAATCCACGACCTCCTTATCTTGCATTTCATCCATTTATATTTCATTTTTAGGCTTTAGATTTCATTTTTTAAGCAAAAATATGTTGAAAAAATCGCCCGCGGGGGTCCGTAGGTGCAACACGCGGGCCCTGCGAACCCCGACTTTTTTCTACATGGGAAAGAGTCTTGGGTCCGCACCTGTTCCACAGTGCCCATGCATATCTACACACTGTGTATGAAATTCAGGTGTGGACCCCGCACAATGAAATTTCAAACTAAATTTTCTCAATTCCCACCTAAAAATTTTCAAAAAATCTTGTTCTAATATGTCTTTTTATGCATTGTAGGACATACAAGATGCTTATTTGGAGAGAACGTGAGCATGAAGACGTAGATGACGCCACAATGAATCATTTTCCTACAATGCAGGCATTAAGAGCATGCGGTTTGTATAAATTCTGGGCCATTCAGGGCATGAGGGCATAGGTAGACCTCCTGACGTGGCTGGTGAACAGATGGAATGTACAGGACCAGTGTTTCATTATTGGTGGCCACCGGCTCGAAATTGAGCTGGAGGATATCTATTTTTTGACTGGTTGTTCCAAGAGGGGTGAACAAATTTCTCTGTTTGGGACTAGGCCAGGTGGCTAGTCTGTCACTAGTCTTCGACTAGAGTTCTGTGATGATCAGGCAGACTCTCAGGACAAATGGATTGACATAAAAAATATCATCCGTCTTGAGCTTAAATTTATTGCATTTACTGTCACTACACTTTGTGGGAGCGTAGCATTGCATGTGGCTACTGGTTCCCAGCTGCACATTGCTGTAGATTGTTTTCGAGGCACCATTTTCAACTGGTGCGAAGCTGTGTTGGCCAATGTAAAAGGCCAACTAACCAAAAAAAAGAATGGAAAGCTAAACAACTTTGGATATGGATCCATTGTAGTCACCTTTTCTCTAGAGAGGATCCCCATGTTAGCTCCGCAAAACATTCTTGTTGATGCTAGTCGACCTCGAGAACCTAGGATGGTTCGTTGGGTTGCTTTGATGGCCCGTCACGCTGCTGAGGGTGTCGAGATTGTTCAATTTCCTCCTTCATATTTTCGTTGGATAGAACGCCAACTTTTTGTTATAAAGGACTTTCCATACGCTAGGATAGATTTCCGTGGTGACCGAGAGATGGCTCTCCCAGCAAGGGAACAACGGGATGAATTAGGTAAAAATCATTTTCAACAATTTCTAAGTTCTAATTTTTTGTATTTTAATCGTCTCAAAATTATTAATCAAAAATTTTAAATATATATGTGTGCCCACGGTGACTAGCCCATCTCCAGCCTTATGAGAGGAGGCATCTAGCTACCGCAACACTAGCCCCAGAGGGCCAATCAGCAGATATTCTGTCTGATTTAGAGCATCACCTAGAGTGCCTGACTCTAGACATTCCAGAGACTGACATAGATGATATTCCGCTCAAATTACAGAGATATGTGATTGATGTCCCAGGACCTTTTAGGAGGTTCCTATGTAGGGTGGCCCGGGTAGTGGTCTCTTATCATGATCATCATCCGTGATAGGATGATCGTGTCGTAGACTCATATTTTTTATCTTTTGTATATCATTTTTGCCGATAATAATGTGTTTCCAACCTATGATCGAAGACGATGTATATTTTTGAAACAAATTTCTATGCTATGATATATCACTATTACCAGCTATCTGTGTACATGTTATTGAATGTTGTTTAATTTACTGTTTTGATTATTTCAAATGTCGATTTATCATACTAGAAGCAACTACATCTACTAATGTATTTAAATGTCTTAGAATATGCTAATATTCAATGTAATCAAATTCACGTTCCAAGAGATGAACTCTTAAAAATAACCGTAATAACACTGGATTTCTAATGGCGTAAACCTTGTTAAGCTGTAATACAACAAGTTCAGAATCCAACCTAACAATCAAACTTTGAATTCCAAACGATATGGATTCAGATAATAACTCAATCATTGCACTATACTTTTCAATGTTATTCGTTGTTTGACTAAGGCTCACCCCATTGCGGAAGAAATGTTTCGTGTACTACGACAAGCACCATCAACAAAACCAATGTAGGTTTGAAGAGACCTCAACATCTGCAATATCAAGAGTAAAACTCAGATAAGCAGGAATAGTGATAAAAACACACTCTAAACTAGGCACACTTTTCTAATCTAATACACACCAGCAGTAAAGAAATCTAATCTAATCAAAAATGTCCACACCAAATTTAAGCATAATATCTCTTCAGATAAAGCCCATTTCTGGGTTTATCTAAAGCAACACCGTCGAAATATATCAGCTCATAGGCCCCTTTTGCTAGCTTTCACTTAACAATGAAAGTACCATGCCACATGGGCACAAATTTTCCAACTCCTAGTTTATCGTTGGCTTGATCGTACACTAAGACTAGGTCTCCTTCTGAAAAATTACGAGGGGTAACACTTCTATCGTACTGAGCTTTTATTCGTTTGACATGAGCCTCATTTGCTATTGAAGCATTTCATCGATTCTCATCTAGTTGAGCCAAGTACAAAAAACGTTTCTCCTCTTCAGACGTAGCTAGGAGTAATTCTATGGCTAATTTCAATGATGGAATTTCGCATTCAATCGACAACATAGCTTCCAAACCGTAAACCAGTTGAAAGGGAGTGAAACCAATTGATGTTTTTACTGAGGTCTGATATGCCCAAAGTGCTGAAAATAACATAGAATGCCAATTCGACTTATGAATACCAATAATTCGTCTGATCATAGTGACTGAAACTTTATTGATAGCTTCAACCAGAACATTAGCCTGCGGGTAATAAGGAGTAGAAATATCGTGGCGCAAGCCAAGTTGATTTGTCAGGTCAATCATCATGATATTTCAAAAATGACATCCATGATCAGTAATAATGGCTTGAGGAACACTGAATCTAGAAATTATATGATTGAATACGAAATTTGCAGCAGTCTTGTCGTCTGCTGAAAATGCAGGCATCTCCTCGGCCCACTTAGTAAAATAATATACCGCTAAGATAATATATGCATGCCCCCTAGCTGAGTGAGGGTTATGTTAGTTCCCAAATCCACCTTAGGCTGAAGGAAGGCGAGATTCAGGGTAACACCAAACCACGCTCAGCCTCGTAGCTAGCCCTACGAGGACAGGAGAGGGCTCTCTCCAAGTCAATCTCAATGAAAATATTCACAAGGGCTTGAGATGACTAAAACAACAACTGATCTTAGGCTAGATAAACAAATAGGAGGGTTTTATTTTTATTTTTAGGGGTTTTTTTTTGGAAAAAGGGAAAAACAATTTCGGGCTTGGGGATGAGGCCAAATTCTTGCAGAGTTCAAGTTGGGGCGAGGTAGGCAGCGGATTTGATGTCTTAGATCAAATGAATGGATTGAAAAGACTGCTGAGGAGCTGAAGAGGGTAAGAGAGTGCAATGATCCTCTTCAAACTGACGAAGAACACGTAAAACTAAACAAAATTTTAAGGCAGAGTACCAGCAAATCAATGAATTCTACCTCAAATACTCATTTTTTTAATTCAGAAGCATAGAGAAGGGAAATGGCATACATATAACATTAATGAAACTTACAATAACATGAGAATAACATCATCAAAACTTAGAAGTCACAAGGATCCCAAAAAGTGCTGCAAAACTTTGGTCTTTCCTTTGCCAAAAATCTGAAATGAATGTACAATGAGGTGCAAAACTTTTCCCAAGAGTCCAACCCCTGAAAATGATTGAGAAAATACATCATATAGACCATCCTAACCCCTTCCCATGCCTCTAGGGGTCAAGCTCATCCTTCTAGGAGCTGTTTCAACCAATTCTAAACATAGAGCTAAAATCTAGGTAGCCAAACAACTTGCCTTTATATGCTAGAAAACTGATCCATTCACTTAATTTTCACTTTTTAGCAAATGAATCCTCTAGAAAAAGTAAAAACATGCCAAATTTACATCATAGTCATCAAATTACATCATTGTAGGTCAAACATCACATGAAAAAATAAAACTAGTCAAAACTGGGCGAATTTCTGAGCTGAAGAGTGAAAATGAGGCAAAATCTCTCTATGCGCCGCGCTCAAATTCTCTGTGTGTCACGCCACTTTGGAGGTGATTTTTAAGCACTTCCTGAAGTCCAAATTGAGATCATGATAGCTCGTTGGAAAGCCCTGGATGTCTTCTATCCAACCCAAGTGGAATTTCGCAATTTAGATGTTAGTTTCCCCTCTAAAACTGCAATCTCCCAAGACTAGTTCTTGCTGGTGAAAAAAGTGGCAGAAAGGCCATTTTTGGAGTGTTTTTGGCCCTTTAGGCAGCCCAGAATTTGATAAAATGCTTCGGCCATTCCTAAACATACATAATATATCATGAAAAACCCAAAAATTCCAATTTTTCCTCCAGAAGATCTTCCAAACGTATGCGCGCGTCAGGTGGCGCGACGTGTGAGGCGGAGAAACCTGTTTTGCAACCAAAAAATTTCAAAATGACAAAATCTTCTCCAAATTTGCTGAAATTTGGAGTGAAGGTCTCCCATCATGTCTCATGCTCATCCAAGGAAGCTTTGGCCAATATTTGGAGTGGATCCGGCCTTTTCTGACGTTTCAGTGCCTTTCTCAGCCTCGCCTTCAGGATCTTCATTTTTGCTCTGCAAACGTGCGTGCGGGCCCCATAGTGATTCTTCATGTGTCTAAGCATGTTTTTTTCCCTATTGGCCTTCACCAACAGGTTCTCTAGATGAATTTTGACGTGTGTAAGGCAAGTCTGTCGCTCAACCGGTGTCATGTCACCTGGTCTCTTCCGGGCCAATTCACGGTCTTCACGGATTTGCCACAACTCTATGAGTGTGTGCTGATCCTCCAGTTGTTTATTACGCTGCTCCAAGTAATCTATAACCCACTGAGCTCTCTGCAACTTTACGGTCAAAGTATCAATCTCATCCTTTTGTTCCTGGATGATCTCTTTCAGCTTTGAGCTAGGAGAGCTCGCATCAACATCGATCAAAATAAAATCAGTATCTTGGCCTCGCGAAGGGCCCTCATTGTGCATAGGATTCTTGCCTCTGTCCTGTACCTGTGCTGATGTAGAAGGCGAGACCCCTTCCACGCCATGTGGAGATAGTACTCGCGTTGCTGATGAAGATAACGAGACCCCTTCCACCCCTGGTGGAGATAGTACTCGTCGTGTTGCTGCAAATAAAGCTCTGTAGCCTCTCTGACGTGCCTACCACTTTTATGAGACCTCCTCGGTACATTTAGCTCTGCGGTTGAATCATTGTCCTGCTCATATCCCTGCTCATATGATGAATTTTTCTCTGACATGATGCTGAAATCAAGGTGTTTAACAAGTATGCGCTGATATATGTATGGTGAAAACAATATTTTGGTGTATGCTTTGATGCCAAATGTGTCACATATATAATAAGGTGCTATGTAGAAATGTCACAATGGGAAAAAGGACTGTCAAGTAAGATTTAAGTATGAGGACAGTCACTGTTTGGGGGACTTAGGGATTTGGGGATTCATAAGTGATATGGGAATAAGTGATAGTGATGGGGGTAGTTTTTAGGAACAAGAGTCAATGAGATGGCAAAATATACCTGGGTCAAGTGAAAACAAGGATAAAGAGACAATCCTTGAATGCTTCAGAAATTAGGATTTCACCAATGATAGGAAGGGATGGTAACCATGGCAGATGATAGGGTTTGAGAATTCAAAAACATTGGAACAAAGGGTGAAAGGGATATGGGACAATGGGAATAGAAGAGGGACTGTGGTATAATAATGTGACAGTAATAAGAGCACAAATGAAAGTGGGATGGTAGTTTAAGCACCAAACACCTGTTTGCAAACCCTAAAGAGAAGATTTAATATGGGTATAGGTTTTACTCTTTCATTAACCAAACTCCAATGTCTTTGCTTTCTAAACACACCACTACTTGGAGAAGAATTGAGCTGAAACAAATTGAGTTTTTGTGGAGCGGAGATGATTTTGGCCTTGGAGGCTCTATGCGCCACACCCCATCCCAATGCGCCACGCAGGCTAGATGCACCGCACCATTGTTAATTTACACTGGGAAAAATTGCTCTATGCGCCACGCACCTTCAGTGCATCGCGCTCCTACCCAATGCGCCGCGCCATAAATAGTGCATTTTGCAGGAGGCTTTTGGAGGCCTTCCTAGTGTCCAAATTGGGCACATGATAGCTATTTGGAAATCTATTTGAGTCTACTTTCTAAAACAAGTGTAATTTTTCAATTTGGAGTTCATTTTCCTTGTCAGAAATCAAATCTACCAAAACTTGTCAAAATGAGCAGAATGAGGCTGCCTCAAGGCAGAGTGCTGTTGCAGTCAACTTTTGAAGGTCTTCCTCAACTCCAAATTGAGCTAATGATATCTCATTGGAAATATATTTGTGTCTAGTTATCATTTGACTCATCGAGAAAGTCATTTAGCCAACCAAGATAGGAGAAAGTTTGATTTTCCCAAGGTCACTTCAGAGGTGCATTCAATTCTCCTGAGGCAACGGTATTTTTGACATTTCTCTAAAACCATGAAACCTGTGTAAAAATTGAAGGAATTTTTTCTTATTTGGCATGTTGGGGACACAAACCTCTCTCAATTTTCAAAAATTCATCTTTTATTGCTCAGAAACAGCATTTGAGTGAAACCTATCCCGATGTGTGGAACCAGGGATTTGTCGAAATGAAGCGAAATGAAGGGGATAAGGGGTTTCTAAATTCTTGAGAAAATTTTTGGAAGTAGGGAGGGATGTTAGGAAGTAGGGGAAAGTGTAATTTCAGATATTGAGTGAGGGGAAGGGGTCCAAAAGGGCAAAACACAGGCCTAGCCTAGAAAATTGCCAAGTTGTAGCAAGAAACTAGGGTTTGTGCGAAAATGAGGAATTTGGGGAATCTCAATGATGGGAAGTGTTTATTAAGGTACATTAAGGACAGGGGAAGGTGTATGAACATCAGGATACAATTTTTGATAATTATTTGACCATCCAAGAGAAATTACCTCCAAAACCCTAGGAGAGGGAAATGGACCTTACCTAGGCACAACTGAAGCATGAACAAGGTGTAAAATGACCCTTTGGAATCTAGCATGATGATGAAAACCCTTTGAATGATGGTACACTCAACTGAATGGTGACATGGACCGACATTTGGACAACTCTGGAAGGATTGAAAGCAAAACCTAGACCTAATACTTAGTGACCAAATTTTACTTGAATACTCACTGAAATGACAAAATTTGACCTTGACATCTTAAAATCACTTTGTAAGAGAATGTTTGATCACTGGAGGAAGGCTGCAAAGACTGAAACTAACATTGGCTCCAATGGGGATGGTAGCTCCTTGGAGGTGCCAAGAACTACAGATCTTTGGAAAGAAGACAGTGCCTTCATCCATTGGGCAATGGAATCAAAAACTCAAACTGAAATGCATGACTGAAAACTGATGACTTGATGACACAAACTGACTCTCACTCAACTAAAAACTAACTCGATACTTAAACACAACTGAAAAACTGGAAAAGATGCTCAATATGAAGCTTATTCAATACAACCTACACTAATTGTTCCATTCATCACCTGATCAAGTGAAATGGAACAACCAATGCAACCATGTAAGCATCCTAGCTGCTATTTGATTTCTTCCCAAATGCTTTTTGATGCGCAGGAAAAGGGAAGAATCGAAAGGCAACTCCCATGAAAACTTGGAATCAAGTTTACTGCTGATAAACTTGCAAAGCATGAATTGACTAGAGGACTTCAAGAATACTGCAAAAGGATCTTCATAAGCATAGCTATTGATTTCCATTAACACATCACTGCTCTGATCCTGGTAATCTTCATAGCTGGATATTAAGATTTTCCTCACATCTGCGCTGTCTTTCTTCGGTGATTGCAGCAAGTTGTCAAAAGGCTCTTGAATTTCGTGAACAACCAAACTCTGGAGCTGATTCCAAACAGAACAAAAGTCTCCTTTATCAATCTCCTCATATGACTGCAAATCTTGATATAGGCTTTGTAATGAAAAATCTGTTAGACAAGACAATGAAGGCGACTTTTGAATAAGATTATTATCAACATTCTTTTCTGGCACATGGTTAGCTAATGGAAAAGAACTATTATAGAAAAAACCATCCAACACACGAGCAATAGGATCATCAAAAACTTGAGAAGACTGCTGCAATGTATCCATTGAAACTGTATGGCATCCTACTGACTATTCATCTTTTCCTTTAGAAATATTACGAAGATTCTGCTTTATAAACTGAAATGTTTCGAAACAAAAGGGTACAAAATTCTCTTGCATCATTAAATCATGTATTTCAGCTTCCACAACTTCATCTGTAATCTGACCTTCAATTTCATTCGGTGGCTGCAAATCTGATGCTACAGGATGCTCATTTGAAGATTTACTATGCAATTTACCCTTCAAAAACTGAAATGATTCAAAACAAAATGGTACGGAATCATCTTGCATCATTTGATCATATGTTCCAACTTCCATTTTTTCATCTACAACTTGACAATCAATGGCACTCGGGGATTGCAAATTTTAATGTGAGAAGTCTTGAACAAGGTTTTTATTGCCCTCAGGATGGTCCAAATCAAGGCTTGTTGGCAATTGATTTCTGATTGCATGGAAATTGTCTCTGATGAACTGAAACGAATAAAAACAAAAAGGCAAAGATCCTTCACTTACTTCAAGATTTTCTGCACTTTCCTCGTCATTGTCATAGCTGATATGCATCGGTTGATCACTGTACTTGAGCTGCTGAAAGTGAACTTCCTCCTTCCACAAACTAGTTTTTGATTCGTCTGCAAGATTAGTTTCTGTTTGGAGAACATAATCATCATCATACTAATCAAACTGAGGCAAATCATCAGTATACAACACATCATCAAGCATACATGTCATATCAACAACTCTCTCTTCTTCAAGATGATCTATAAAGCAATCACTATGACAACTGGGATAAGAAACAAAATATTTTGGATCAGCAACTTGTTCTTCTTCAATCAGTGAGCCATGGGCTTGAATATTATTCTCATTCCTTGTGGTGTTCTTTTGCATCATATCTTCTACTGTGCTTACCAACATGTCCAGCTTTACCTCTAGAGATGTCGATTTCTTTGGATCTATGTTTTTCGTCTCTTCCTCCTTCAACCTTGCCCTTCGAATCAGCAAATGAGCTTCTACATTCACTGCCTTGTTCTGCATCTCGTGAAGTGTTGCTAGATTCTTTTCTCTCAGCTGAAACTCCATTTCCGGGTCAAAGGCACCCAGGTAGTGCAAGAGAGCAGATCTAGGATAAGGTCTTATATTAGCTGGCATCGAAAAATATACTTGGTTAAATCTGGCAGAGAACTGTTGTACTGTCTCCCTTGGCAGTCTTTTCAGCTGGTTATACTCTTCTATAATAAGGAAAGGATTATGTCCGATCACCCAACTGTCGAGGAAAACTTCGAAAAACTACTGGAAATATGAGATGCTCGCATCAGGCAGAGCTTTGAACCAACTCTTCACGTTGCCTTGCAAAGAAAGAGCAAAAATTCTAATACTAACATCTTCGTCATCAACTTCAAAAAGATCTATAAAAGTCTCAACATTCTACACATGTTGCTCAACGTTGACATTTTTACATTCCCCGTCAAATCTTGGTATATATAGGTCATAATTTGCAGGGAAAGCATGGAGAACAGAAGGTAAAACAAGAGGTTTATACCTATCTGGGACTACAAATGGTGTAGGAGTACATACAAGGGCTACGGGATCAGTTTTTTTTCCTTTAGGCTCATCACTCTGAAGAGAGTCATCATAAGATGTGGGAAAAGTAAGGAGGCTAGGATCAAAGGGAAACTCAGTATTTACACTTTTTGAATGGGTTGAGTGAACATTTTGATCACCTTTATCATACAACAAATTTTGAAAAACTTTGAGGACAGCTTCAAGAATAGTGAAGAAGTAATTTACAAGAAAGCAGACTAGATCCTGAATACCATTCCACTTTGGATACCAAAATTTTGTGTAAGATCCTTCCATTTTTTCAGAGAAAGAGTTAGTCCTCCAGTGGAGTCTCTTCATTAAGTTGGAGTCACCAGGTGAATGATTTCAACCTTCTTATGTCTAATCGTTGTCCACCATCAACAATCAGATCTGAACTTGATACATGTACTGGGGAAATTCACAAGTCAAGTGTCGCGTTCACAAGCTAGACCGGAGATTGACTCAAGCAGCGTTTATCTACTTTCGCTAATGCAAAGCAAGAGCATTTCGAAGGCTACTTGGCTAACTTCAGGCTCCGTCTGTAGCTTATAAAACAAATAACACCAACAAGAAAACGATTTTATTCCCTAGTATGATCACCACTATGTTAGTTCCCAAATCCACCTTAGGCTGAAGGAAGGCGGGATTCAGGGTAACACCAAACCACGCTCAGCCTTGTAGCTAGCCCTACGAGGATAGGAGAGGGCTCTCTCCGGGTCAATCTCAATGAAAATATTCACAAGGGCTTGAGATGACTAAAAAAACAACTAATATTAGGCTAGATAAACAAATAGGAGGGTTTGATTTTGATTTTTAGGGGTTTTTTGTTGGAAAAAGGGAAAAACAATTTCGGGCTTGGGGATGAGGCCAAATTCTTGCAGAGTTCAAGTTGGGGCGAGGTAGGCAGCGGATTTGATGTCTTAGATCTAATGAATGGATTGAAAAGACTGTTGAGGAGCTGAATATGGCAAGAGAGTGCAAGGATCCTCTTCAAACTGATGAAGAACACGTAATACTAAACAAAAGTTTAAGGCAGAGCACCAGCAAATCAATGAATTCTACCTAAAATACTCATTTGTTTAATTCAGAAGCATAGAGAAGGGAAATGGCATACATATAACATTAATGAAACTTACAAGAACATGAGAAGAACATCATCAAAACTCAGAAGCCACAAGGATCCCAACAAGTGCTGCAAAACTCTGGTCTTTCCTTTGCCAAAAATCTGAAATGAATGTACAATGAGGTGCCAAACTTTTCCCAAGAGTCCAACCCCTGAAAATGATTGAGAAAATACATCATATAGACCATCCTAACCCCTTCCCATGCCTCTAGGGTTCGAGCTCATCCTTCTAGGAGCTTTTTCAACCAATTCTAAACATGGAGCTAAAATCTAGCCAGCCAAACAACTTGCCTCTATATGCTAGGAAACTAATCCATTCACTTAATTTTCACTTTTTAGTGAATGACTCCTCTAGAATAAGTAAAAACATGCCAAATTTACATCATAGTCATCAAATTACATCATGGTAGGTCAAAAATCACATGAAAAAGTAAAACTAGTCAAAACTGGGCGAATTTCTGAGCTGAAGAGTGAAAATGAGGCAAAATCTCTCTATGCGTCGCGCTCAAATTCTCTATGTGTCGCGCCACTTTGGAGGTGATTGTGAGGCACTTCCTGAAGTCCAAAGTGAGGTCATGATAGCTCTTTGGAAATCCCTAGATGTCTGCTATCCAACCCAAGTGGAATTTTTCAATTTGGATGTCATTTTCCCCTCCAAAATTGCAATCTCCCAAGACTGGTTCCTGCTGGTGCAAAAAGTGGCAGAAAGGGCATTTTTGGAGTGTTTTTGGCCCTTTAGGCAGCCCAAAATTTGATGAAATGCTTCGGCCATTCCTAAACATACATAATATATCATGAAAAACCCAAAAATGTAAAGTTTTCCTCCATAAGATCTCCCAAACGTAAGCGCGCGTCGGGTGGCGCGACGCGTCGGGCGGAAAAACCTGTTTTGCAACCAAAAAATTTCAAAATGACAAAATATTCTCCAAATTTGCTGAAATTTGGAGTGAAGGTCTCCCATCATGTCTCATGCTCAGCCAAGGAAGCTTTGGCCAAGATTCAGAGTAGATCCGGCCTTTTCCGACGTTTTAGTGCCTTTCTCAGCCTCACCTTCAGGATCTTCATTTTTGCTCTGCAAACGTGCGTGCGGGCCCAATAGTGATTCTTCATGTGTCTGAGCATGTCTTTGTCCCTATTGGCCTTCACCAAAAGCTTCTCCAGATTAATTTTGACGTGTGTAAGGCAAGTCTCTCGCTCAACCGGTGTCATGGCACCTGGTCTCTTCCGGGCCAATTCACGGTCTTCACGGATTTGCCGCAACTCTATGAGTGTGTGCTGATCCTCCAGTTGTTTATTACGCTGCTCCAAGTAATCTATAACCCACTGAGCTCTCTGCAACTTTACGGTCAAAGTATCAATCTCAAATTTTTGTTCCCCGGATGATCTCTTTCAGCTTTGAGCTAGGAGAGCTCGCATCAACATCGATCAAAATAAAATCAGTATCTTGGCCTCGCGAAGGGCCCTCATTGTGCATAGGATTCTTGCCTCTGTCCTGTACCTGTGCTGATGTAGAAGGCGAGACCCCTTCCACGCCATGTGGAGATAGTACTCGCGTTGCTGATGAAGATAACGAGACCCCTTCCACCCCTGGTGGAGATAGTACTCGTCGTGTTGCTGCAAATAAAGCTCTGTAGCCTCTCTGACGTGCCTACCACTTTTATGAGACCTCCTCGGTACATTTAGCTCTGCGGTTGAATCATTGTCCTGCTCATATCCCTGCTCATATGATGAATTTTTCTCTGACATGATGCTGAAATCAAGGTGTTTAACAAGTATGCGCTGATATATGTATGGTGAAAACAATATTTTGGTGTATGCTTTGATGCCAAATGTGTCACATATATAATAAGGTGCTATGTAGAAATGTCACAATGGGAAAAAGGACTGTCAAGTAAGATTTAAGTATGAGGACAGTCACTGTTTGGGGGACTTAGGGATTTGGGGATTCATAAGTGATATGGGAATAAGTGATAGTGATGGGGGTAGTTTTTAGGAACAAGAGTCAATGAGATGGCAAAATATACCTGGGTCAAGTGAAAACAAGGATAAAGAGACAATCCTTGAATGCTTCAGAAATTAGGATTTCACCAATGATAGGAAGGGATGGTAACCATGGCAGATGATAGGGTTTGAGAATTCAAAAACATTGGAACAAAGGGTGAAAGGGATATGGGACAATGGGAATAGAAGAGGGACTGTGGTATAATAATGTGACAGTAATAAGAGCACAAATGAAAGTGGGATGGTAGTTTAAGCACCAAACACCTGTTTGCAAACCCTAAAGAGAAGATTTAATATGGGTATAGGTTTTACTCTTTCATTAACCAAACTCCAATGTCTTTGCTTTCTAAACACACCACTACTTGGAGAAGAATTGAGCTGAAACAAATTGAGTTTTTGTGGAGCGGAGATGATTTTGGCCTTGGAGGCTCTATGCGCCACACCCCATCCCAATGCGCCACGCAGGCTAGATGCACCGCACCATTGTTAATTTACACTGGGAAAAATTGCTCTATGCGCCACGCACCTTCAGTGCATCGCGCTCCTACCCAATGCGCCGCGCCATAAATAGTGCATTTTGCAGGAGGCTTTTGGAGGCCTTCCTAGTGTCCAAATTGGGCACATGATAGCTATTTGGAAATCTATTTGAGTCTACTTTCTAAAACAAGTGTAATTTTTCAATTTGGAGTTCATTTTCCTTGTCAGAAATCAAATCTCCCAAAATTGTCAAAATGAGCAGAATGAGGCTTCCTCAAGGCAGATTGCTGTTGCAGTCAACTTTTGAAGGTCTTCCTCAACTCCAAATTGAGCTCATGATAGCTCATTGGAAATAAATTTGTGTCTAGTTATCATTTGATGCATCAAGAAAGTCATTTGGCCAACCAAGCTAGGAGAAATTTTGATTTTCCCAAGGTCACTTCAGAGGTGCATTCAATTCTCCTGAGGCAACGGTATTTTTGACATTTCTCTAAAACCATGAAACCTGTGTAAAAAGTGAAGGAGGTTTTCTTCTTTGGCATGTTCTGGACAAAAAAATCTCTCAGTTTTCCCAAATTCATCTTTTATTGCTCAGAAACATCATTTGAGTGAAACCTATCCCGATGTGTGGAACCAAGGATTTGTCGAAATGAAGCGAAATGAAGGGGATAAGGGGCTTCTAGATTCTTGAGAAAATTTTTGGAAGTAGGGAGGGATGTTAGGAAGTAGGGGAAAGTGGAATTTCATAGATTGAGTGAGGGGAAGGGGTCCAAAAGGGCAAAACACAGGCCTAGCCTAGAAAATTGCCAAGTTGTAGCAAGAAACTAGGGTTTGTGCGAAAATGAGGAATTTGGGGAATCTCAGTGATGGGAAGTGTTTAGTAAGGTACATTAAGGATAGGGGAGGGTGTATGAACATCAGGATACAAGTTTTGATAATTATTTGACCATCCAAGAGAAATTACCTCCAAAACCCTAGGAGAGGGAAATGGACCTTACCTAAGCACAACTGAAGCATGAACAAGGTGTAAAATGACCCTTTGGAATCTGGCATGATGATGAAAACCCTTTGAATGATGGTACACTCAGCTGAATGGTGACACGGATCGACATTTGGACAACTCTGGAAGGAGTGAAAGCAAAACCTAGACCTAATACTTAGTGACCAAATTTTACTTGAATACTCACTGAAATGACAAAATTTGACCTTGACATCTTAAAATCACTTTGTAAGAGCATGTTTGATCACTGGAGGAAGGCTGCAAAGACTGAAACTAACAGGTTACATGTAATAAAGTCAATACCCCACTTTTCTAAAGGACCGAAAGCAATTATAGGGTGAAGAGGAGCGGGTGGTGCACGCATTTTACGATCAAAGAATTGACAATTGTGGCATTTTCGGACTGCATAAATACAATCTTTGAATAATGACAGCCAGAAATAACCAACACACAATATCTTTTGGACTGTGGCATACCCATAAATATGACTGCCACATGCTCTAGAATGGTAGTCATTTAAAACCTTTTCAGCTTCTTGATGAATAAGACAACGTCGGAAAACAGAATCCGCTCCACGACGATAGAGTGTATCACCAATAATATTGTGTTGTTGGGATTGGAAACGTATTTTCCATCGCTGAGATCATGAGATTTCAGGCCAAAAATATTGGGTTTGGAGATAAACTATAATATCCCCATACCAAGGATCAAGTGTACTGATAAGAAAAAAGGATTCGTCCGCAATGGGCTGCTCCACCACAGTTTTAGTATCAGTAGAGGGGAAATCACACATCTCTTCGACAAAAACCAAAGATTTCTTTGCCTTGGATTTTTCAAATTCCAAGTCAAATTCCTGCAAGATAACTATTCATTTGGAATACTTTCCCCATAGCAATTGTATGGTCAAGATGTACATCATAGGGTTACAGTCAGAAATTATTGTGGTTTTGTGTAATAAGATGTAGTGTCGAAATCTCTGGACAGCTTGAACAGCTGCCAAGGCTAATTTCTCCACATGTGTGTATTTGATCTCATTCGGATGCATATTTCGACTAAGATAGTAAATCACATGTTCATTGTTAAATTCGTCTTCCTGAACTAAAACCATCCCAATTGTGGAATGAGAGGTGGCGAGGTACAAAACGTAGTCCCGGTTGTAAGTGGGAGGATGAAATAATGGTGCATGGGTCAACGCGTGTTTGAGTGCATCAAAAGATCGATTAGCGATCTCATCCCAAAAGAATGGAACATTATGTTTTAACAACCTGGTAAAACCCTTTGTTAACTCACCGTAGTTAGGAATGAACTGACATAAAAATTTTGCTTTCCCCTGCAAACTTTGGAGTTGGCGCAAAGTCGAAGGAGAAGGTAGATTGACAATATCTTCAACCTTCAACGGATCAACGCGAATGCCTTATTTTGAAACAATAAAACCCAGTAAGCGACCCGATTCTACACAAAAAACACATTTGTGTGGATTCAACCGAATTCGATAATGCCTACATCTCATAAAGATTGCTCGTAAATGAGTGATATGGCCAGCCCTATGTGATGAATGAGCAAGTAAATCATCGAGATAAGGCTGCACAATGTGCTTAATGTCATGAAATGCATAAGACATAGCCCTTTGAAAAGTTGCCCCAACATTATTTAATCCAAAAAGTAGTTTGCAATAAGCAAATGTCCCCCATGGACAAATGAAAGTTTTTTTTGGCTGATCAACAGGGAGTATGTTTATTTGATTGTAACCAGAAAAACCATCAATAAAGGAAAAAATTTCACTACCGGCACAATCATCAATAATTCGATCGATATAGGGGGTTGGATAATTGTCTTTAGGACAAGCTCGATTAATATCCCTATAATCGATACATACACTTATCGTTCCTTGTTTTTTGTTAATAGGAACAATATTCGATACCCAATCGGTTAAAGGAATTGGATAAATGAAACATGCATGAAGTAATTTCTCAACTTCGGCTTTGATAGTAGCATCTTTTCTTGGATGTATTTGACGTAAACATTGACAGAAAGGTTTGGCATCTGGGTAAGTCTTGTTTTCATGCACGATAATTGACGAATCGATTCCTAACATTTCTTCATATGACCAGGAAAAAACATCACGAAATTCTTGAAATAGGGCTTTATAAGATTGAATTTCATCTTCTGTACAGAAAGCACCTATATGAATGTTTTCAATTATTCCTGGCTTTATTGAAATGTCAATTGGAATCGTTCAAGAGATATTTTCCAAATTTAACTTAGAATCAGGATTTCGTAATGGATTATGCAGTTCTTTGACATATTCAGTAGTAAAAATAGAAGCGAAATCATCTTCAAAATGATCAAGCTTAGGTAAAAACGAAGATCGGTGATGTAGATATTTCCATGGTAAATTGTCAATAGACAAAATTTCATGAATTTTCTCATCAGTATGAACAAGATCAGGAAATTTCGTTGTGGCTGAACTAGATATAGAAAGTGATTCCACATGGATCTCATTCATTGGATCAGTTTCGGTTGAAGAAGAGTCGGAAAGTGACTGTACAACCTGATATGCAATTTCAAATGGACTGAAAGGCATCATGCCATCAAATGAATCTAACTTGGAGTCGGAAGGTACAATCCAAGGATCATCAAACATAATAGTATTTGATGAAATCATATGAATAGTTGCGATAGAAGGCGATACGTTAGGAGGAGGAAAGGAAAAAATTCCTAGTAAACCAGAATCTTTAATCAAACCTACTCCAACATCCTTGTAAGGGATAGTTGTTTTACCGACGTTCTGGATTGTTTCTGTAGAGGCTGGATCGGAAGAAAAATAAGTTAACTGATCTATTGTAACGATCTTTCCTTGATGTGGAAACTTGATAAGCCGAAAGACCGAAGAAACAACAACAGTCATAGCATAAGACCAACTACGACCCAGGAGAAGGTTGTAATCTATAGGGGAATCAACCACTTCCACATCTAGATTTACGGTTTTACCTTCGACCCCTATGGGTAAATCCTGTAAAATACCAAAAGGGTGGAAACCTCAGCCATCAAAAGCCTTTAGAATTGTCAGAGACTGATTGAGTGTAGGAGAACCAAGCGATTTCCAACACTGGATCGACATAATACACGTTGAAGCTCCCTCATCAATCACAGTCCGAAAGATCGGTCTGCTTTTGACTAATACTGGAATTTGGAAAGCCATTTGGTGAGGTAGGTGAGGTGTACTATTCTCTAAATCAAAGATTATTAGGTTCGAGTCCTGAATATTGATAGCTCCTATGGTAGAAAAAAGTAATTTATGCTATGCTGGGCATGATTGCAGCACTTCCAAAGCCGACATTGCTGAAGGGGAAATAGCTAAGTCCTCAACAATGTTGTAATTATGAGCAGCTCTCGCATGTGGATTGAAAGTTGATTTACGAAGAACACCTTTAGCAGGCGGTTTGATTACTAAGTCTGGATTGGGTTTCTCGATCTGTAGCAGACCAGAAACAGGAGAAGGTGTAGTTGATGTGTTTGCACTAGAATATTTTGCTTCTTTACCATCAACAGGATTCTTAATACCGTAATCTTACGATCGTGTCGCAATCCTGACATGAGACATCATCAGAATAGGTTCTTCTGAGGCATTCGAGGTAGAACCAATCATCTTACTATCTTGAGTGGGAAAAGGATCCTTCAATACAGCAGGTTGTTGTGAACCTTTGACGAATTTCGAAACCTCTGCTCGATGTGGGCATTCTTTAGTAAAATGATCCTCATCAAAAATGTAACAAGGATAGCGAGGCTTGCGTTTTTCATCATTGGATTCTTTTTTATCAGTTTTCTCTTTTGAATTCTTTTTGTTTTTATTCTTCCCCCTCTTTTTACTGCCAGATTTGGATTTGGACGTAGATGACTCTACGACATGAATGTCGGTAGAAATTTCGGGGGAAGACTCTCCTTTCGGGGAATCAGGTAAAGTTATAATAGGAGAAGATTTCTTTGAAGATTTCTTCTTGCTTTTAGTATTGACTGTACCAATCATACCATCAGCGACATGAGACCCTGAAGGAGCTACAGTTATTTGACCTTGTTTTGGAAGATCAGGGATTTTTTCATTTAAAGTACCTGACTGCGTATAGACAAGGTCAAGGTATTGAGCTTGAGCAATGACTTGCTCCTCAATAACAACTCCGGCCTTAGCTACATCTTCAGTGATTTTGGGTAACAATGATTTAACAAACCATTCTGCCAAAATTTGATCCGAAATGTAAACTTTCACCAAACGCCTTCTACGTCACCATTCATGAATATGATCAGAAATATATGTAGACGTGGATTTCTTTAGTGAAGTTAATAGTTTCGTGCCATTGTCGTATCTGACAGGCAACTGAAAATGAGTCAAGAAGGCAGTTGCTAACTTATTGAAATTATTAAAAGAGCCTCGTGGTAACTCAATGTACCATTTGGCAACAAGACCAATAAGAGTCCTTTGGAAAAGACGTAATCGAATTGAATCATCAATTATTGAATTAGATGCACACTAGAGGTGATAAGTCATAACGTGATTTGATGGATCCTCTCCTGACTTACCCTCGAATTTCGGTATATCACTGGGAAACTTATGTGGCATTGGTGGCCAATACGGATAATAGAAAATTGGATCATTCGTAAGGTGTGTCAAATCAGGTAAATCCAAAGCTGCAATAAATGGTAACCGATGGTTAGGGTCGCAAAAAACTTGATTAGCCAAAGCAGTTCCGGGAGGAGGATACCCAGGATAACTGGGAATCGGATTTGCATTAGGAATGGTATAGCCTCCCAGGTAACCAGGATTAACCAAACCAAACTAGGGTTGTTGAGGCTGTTGATAAGTATAGCCAGGGTACGGTTGATACTGATAAGCTGGGTTTTGTGAAACGGGACCGAATTAAGGCTGTCCCTGATACGGTTGATACATGAATTGTGGTTGACTTATGACAATCGTACTTGTACCAGCTTGTCCTGCAGGTATCTAGACCGAAGTCTGAACTGAAGGTCTTGACTGGGGTACAGGGACTTGAGGGATTTGCACGGATGCAGGGATAGAAGAACTCGGAGCTACAGATACTCCAGAAATAGGTGTTATAGGTTGAACAGATGTTGCAATAGTTGCAGCAGTTTGAGGCAGAGTCTGAGGTGTACTAGGCCCAGAATGTTGAACAGAACTAGGTGCAGGAGTTTGAATAGTAGGCTGGACAGGTTGTTGGGTTGAACCAGAAACCAAAGGTTGTCCAGGTTGAGAAGACAACTGCACATTAGGTTGCATAGGCTATTGAAATTGGGACGAATCCCACACCATATTTGCTCCGGGGTATTTTCCTGTAGAAGGTTGAACGTAAGGACCATAGCTTGGTTGAATGTAAGTAAGTGGTAAATTTTCGTCTCCTTGTACAAATGATTGACCAGAAGGCGGTTGTAAACCTTGAATTTGGTATTGACCTTGAGGTTGATAACCCTGAGGCGAGGACTGAAGCTGGGGTTGATAAGGACCTTGAGGAACATATTGAGTTTGGGGTTGACCTTGGGGTATGTACTGTCCTGAAGGTTGATAACCTTGAGGTATGTATTGTCCTTGAGGTTGCTCTCCAAAATAATATTGTGTCACAGTTTGTCCTGGGAAAAAGTTACCTTGAGGTTGCCCCCCATGTGGTAACTGACTGCCTGAAGGTTGCCCCCCAGGCGGTAATTGACTACCATGAGGTTTCCCCCCAGGCGGTAACTGACTTCCCTAAAATTGTCCCCCAGGCGGTAACTGACTGCCTTGAGGTTGAGGATTCGGAATATTACCAGACATCATAAATATTTGCTCTACGTTCGACGTTTTAGTTTTAATTCCATTAAGACCAGATGATAATACTTGTTCAATCGGTCGAGGAGTTGCTCCTGAGAAAGTACCAGAGAGAGCATGATACCTCGAAGGAACAGAAGGACCACCATATAAAAATGCTTCCGATGTCTGGGAAAACATAGATGACTCTCCTGCCATAATGGATGAAGGATAGTAACCTCTGGGTGTAGGATGAAATGGAATTCGAGGTGGAGAAAAAGCAAGACCCGAGTTTTCTAAAAAGTTCGTCAAAGATAGATACCAAACGTCACTCTGAATAGGGCTGTAGAAAATGGATTCATGCTCCCTAAGATTTAAAGACTCAGGGGATTCGGGAAGAGATATCTCTTCTTCTGGACTAGCAAGTTCTTCAATAGAAATGAGGCCAGATGGAAGATCTTCAGTAACAATATTTCTTACCCTAGGTGAACCAGGATCGCTAGAAGTTGGTGTAATAAATCCTGAGGATGTTTCCAAAACAAAATGTTCAGTTTCAGGCTCAGAAATTTTAGGTTCGTCAGCTAGTTCACTGGAAGGAGAAATACTACCAATAACTTCGGAAACTGAAATGAATGTGTTCTGTTGTGGGTATTTGATGATCAAGATGAACAACTATAGACGAACTTCCAATTTCTGTTGATCTAATTCTACCGCTACTAGATGATACTAGAGCATGCAACCCTTCAAGTTGACTTGGTGTATATTCAGGGGGCTTCCCCTGAAGTCTCCGAGATTGTCTCGGTAATTCTGCAACGATTAAATATTAACCAATCACACGCAAACAAATAACATTTCAATAAAAACACCTAAAGTCTCTAAAGAAACAAATAGTTGAATCACACGCCTAAAAATCTAAGAGTTCAAACCACACACAAATAGTAACTTCCCGTACTAAAAACACTAGTTGGTGATGAAATCCAACTTAGTAGAAGTTTAATAAAGAAAGGGTGGTTGGAACAGTTACCCCGACAACTTGCTTAATGAAACAGACTGGCACAAGTTTCTTCACAAAACCAACTCATGTGAAGAGAACCCCCCAGAGAGTCCAAGTGAGTCTAGTCGACGTCTGCTCCAGGTACAGTGAGATATTTCCTTCACCGTCACCTTAGGAAATAATCTTAAGCTTATGGACACTAAGGTTACCAACAGTAACAAATACAACTGGGGGAACAGTCTACGATCCGATTCCACGCGCAAGGGAAGAGTAACAAAGCTCAATCCCCTTGAAGGCTCCTCGACATGGTCAATCTGAGGTTTACCGACAAGTGACCCCAGGCTCCTCGACAATGGTTAATCCGAGGTTTACCATTTGTAATGCGCGCAAAATCTTCTATCTTCCCCAATGAAACAGAATTGATTGTCTCAAAGGTTCGGATATGATCTCGTGATTGACTTCTTTAAGAGAAGCTTCCCAGATTATACAAATTACAATTGGATTTATTTCCTACCGCAAGATTTATCTACTTGTTTGTTTTTACTATCTTGGAGAGTTAATTACTCCCTACTCCAAGATACTAAGCCTAAGCTATATTGGTGGTAAGAGCCCTAGAAATAAAAAGATTACTAGATGAATTTTAATTAAGCGTTACTTTTATGGGTTGTTCTTTAAGTCAATAGGTATGGAAATGAAACTTTGATGGTGTGAAGACTCGACTTCCAAAAACACTAAAAATGCACCTAAAAATGATAATCAATTCGTTTTTCTTTCAATGAAATTCTAGCTAAAGAAAGAGTTCGAGAATGCAATTCTTTTAAGAGACAATTCTTTCTTTGAACATAAAGAATAAATGGAAGAAAATCTTTTTTTCTTTTCAACAAGAACGCAAAACGAGACAAATTATCAATGCTCACACTAAAATCCTTTCACTTTCAAGACTTGAAACTACAAAAACAATTTTCCTTCAAAAGAGATCTACGAATTGTCAAAGCACTCAAAGCTACAAAAACTAATCTTGAGATCTACAAACTTTGAAAATCTAATTGAATAAAAGCTTTAATATTTTTTGAAGAATTTTTTACTTAGTTGTTCAGTAAACTAAGGATCTATTTGTCCAGAATAACAAACAAATCAAAAAACATCCAGATATGTTTCCTTTTAAAAAAATGAAATTCAAAACTTATAACAAAGTTTTTTCGAAGATTTGCAAAGAAACAACTATATCTATTTCTCAATAAAGGATGGATTTCACAATCAGGTCAGACTCAGCAAGAAGGCAAAAAGACCAATGTAATCTAAGGTATTTCAAACTTCCAATGCTTTGAGTCACTACATAGACCAAACGAAAAGCAATCCAACTTGCAAAACTTCTATAAAATCATCAAAAACATAAATGCTGTTGGAACTCATTCACAAAAGGCTTTTGACAGAAACAAAGTCAATCTGGATAGATACTAAAAACTCTAAATCAAATTAAAGATAAACTGAAAAAATAAATCTAGAATTTCTCAAAAAATTTAACAGGGTCCGCAGGCTCCTAGTAGTAACAGGTGTGGTCCCGCACTGTTTACTAAAAGAAATTGCGAAACTACCCGCAATGTGCAAGAAAACAAAGTGCGGTCCCTAGAAAAGTTTGAGAAAAACTCAAAAGACTTCAAAATTTTCAAAAATAGAGAAAACCTAAGCTACCCAAGCAGATATCCATCAGTCAAAAACTAGGAAAATCTTTTCCTCAAATCAAAATAAAGGAGAACCAAAAACAACAAGAATCTCCCCCAGCGGAGTCGCCAATTTGTTGGGCGGATTAATCAATCTTGCGGACAAGATCGATCTCCCTAGTACCAAAAGGTAATCTAGCAACAAACAGCCAAATAAACCTATCTTTCTCTAAACATATGCAATTTACAAAAGAATACTATAAAGGTGTTAAGGACTTACCGTAGACCCAATGCTTGTTCAAAGTTGTTGTTCCTTGTGCACTTGAAGGAGTTATCTTTGTAAACCTGCAGTCACAAACAAGAAAACATTAAAAAGCACATGTATAGTAAACATTATAAATCATGCTTATCCATGAAATAAACAGTTAATTAGCAGCTTATTGAGAAAAATGAATTCATTTGTATTAACTTTGAAAGAAGGAAAACCTTACAACCTTAGCCTTGATGTTGAACAAGCCTTCCCGGGGTCCGAAGTAGGAATATCCTCTACTCTGACAAGCCTAGCACTCTTCCAACCGAGACAGATATAGGTATGTGATCTCTCCTCACAAAAATCTCAGTTAAATGAGTCTGAATCCCAACAGCACGTAACCTCAAATAATTCTAAAGCTTGAACTCCCCTTGAGGCTACCCAATGCCTCTTTTTATAGTGGAAAAGAGGAGGTTTTAGTTCCAACTATGAAGGGATAGAATCCTCCTTCAAAGGGATAAGCTCCTCACATCAAGGGGTTAGCTCCATAAGGTAAGGGATACATGAACCTCAAAAGAGCGGTTCTACCACCGCAAGATTCTTTCTAGAGGCTTCTAGAATTTACTGAAAGTGAGATTTTTTTAGTTTACTTGCACCTTTTTAATATTTTATAGGGGTCCGCACCCATAACACAGATAAAGTGCATTCAAGTACGCAGGATTCATGAACATTAGGTGCGGGACCGCAGGCAAGATAAAGAGAAAGTGCGATATCAGAGTTAAGGAGATTTTTAAGAATTTTCTCTTATTTTCAAGGCTTGATATGAAGAACTGATATGTTAGAATTGCAAAGGAGGAAGTATGAGTGATAATGAGCTCATACACATAGCAGAATGTCAGGATGACAATTTTCAGTGCAACAGTTCTAGAGAGACGAGTGTTATAACAATATGCATCTTATTGACAGGGGTAATGATGGAATTAACCTAAGAAAAGTGGAAGGAAGTACAGAGTGTTTGGAAATAAAAATTCACTCATCAAAATGGTCTCGCTGTAAGGTGATGGAGGGTTGTGATATGTAAGGAAGGTTAATGCAAGGGAAAGAGGTCGAACATGGCCAGAAATATGGCAAGAAAAATGAAGGAATGATTTTGTATGATAACATCTAGGAGGACATTCAGGACCATGCCCACGGGAAACCATGAAGCGCCATGAAAAAAAGTGTGGGTACCCCCTATAGGGTGATAGCCATAAATGATAGACAAAGAGAGCCATGAGGCTAAAATTTAATGTCATGGTGGGTACTAAAAAGGATCATCAAACCTGCAAATTACTGCACGATGAACACCAAAATGACACATCGGTGCTAATCTAGGGTGCCCATGGTGGGTAGGAGATACCACACAGGTTATAACATGCAAAAATCAGTTAATATCATAACATGACAGGTCGGACCGTAAGGAAATAGAAATGGAGTTGAAAAAGGAAAAGAATGCAATGATAAGGTCGGTGAATCCTAATCCTATATGCCAGTTTCAAGTATATACTTCAAAGCAATATATATATATATATATATATATATTTGTGTGTGTGTGTGTGTACAACATGACACCGTTTGGCAGGTTATGCAATGTAGTGCCCATTGTCGGATAGAAGCCAAGGATTCGAATGTATGAACACGTGCAGTTTTTGGTAACATATGGCGCACCAAAATGGGATGATGTCACATCAAATTTAACTTCCATGTTCCTAAATATTGATGATTCCAAGGATTTCCTAGAACCATAACATTATTAGAAATAACCTAAGGACAGAACAGATGATCTCACAAGATAAGAAAACTCCTTCATATCAATGATCAAGACATGAAGAGGGTATGATATGTTAGCACTATTATTTGCTAAGTCATGAGTCCATTTCATATTTTTTTTTTTAGGATTAAACTTTAAAAAAATTAAAAATTTTAAAAAATAGTTTTGGTCACTACCGGAAATTCCAGAAGTGCTAGTTTTAGTCTTTTCAGACAATCTGTTATTTTCCTGTTTTTGTATTTTTCTTTTTTATTCTAATGCTGTGGGAATTTCCGGAAGCATACTCTGTTTTAAAAAAAATAAATGAAAAAGTGCATCCGCTTTTACCAAGCCACATGTTGTAGTGTAAATATGCCTCAAATATTTTTTAAATCTTTTCATATCTCATGATAGGTTCAAGTCAAGTCATGATATACGTTAAGCCTATCTGTCAACCGTAGTAATGCACTTAACCGTTAATCTCATCTTCCTGTCCACCCCAAGTTAGTTATACATATGTCAAAGTACATGTTTTCTTGAACGGAGGAGATCATGGTCCTCATGCTTAACACCATAACCGTTTGGTTGGTTGCACAATAGTGTTGTCAGAAATTTTGGCCAACTAACAACAAGACAGCGAAGGTGACTCTTAATCACATATCTACTTGTCTCAACCTAGCTAGAGTTCTCCATATGAAAATATGCAGCCAAATAAAGGTAATGATGGATAATTATCACATTGTGCACATCACGGTGAGGGATATTTCAATTATGAAGGTTGATTTTCATGGCGTGATGAACCATAGTTTGTTTTAAAACCACTGAAAAAGAAGGGACACTGTCATTTGAAATGCTATTGGAGATCGAATTGTTTAGAGTCATAGTTTGAGGAGGAGTCTAGATTTCAGACAAGATTCCAAAGGTGAATAAAAGCAACACTTGTAAGGTAAAACTCCTCCAACTCTGTAACCTATCAGTTGCAAGAGAAAGAACCATTTATTTTCTGAATATGACTAGAACAGGTGGAAAAATAAATTTAATTGAGCCATGGGTGAGGACTTATTGGATGTAAATTCGAGGGTAAGAAGCTTGTTTATCCAGTCAGGGTGGTATTTGTAGGTTTTAACCTTGAATAGAAATTATTTAAACACGAATCTTATAACAAAAAATAAACAATAGCGAGAGCATAAAACATAAAACAGATAAACACAGAGATTTTCCCCTGGATCCCAAATCGAGATGACCAGCTTGATTTTTCATTATATTCCTTTTAGTGTTACAACACATATATATACATGCCGAAGCATACATAAACCCCAATCCATTAACCCTGGATTAGAACATAACCGTAGTTCCCTTGACCGGATCTACAAAATACCAGGGGCCGAAAACCATCGTACCCCAAAACCATGTGAAAACTCATGCACAAAACATGGGTGGGTCCACCTATGAGTGGTTCCACACACCAAAAAAAAATTCACCGGGGCGCTACCCCGGACCCCAACAGTGGGGGCTACCTCCCCCGTTGTGACCCCCTTGCTGTGCCCGGCGCAACATACAGCGCGTGGGGCTAGTCGTGGAAAGAATATAACACATGCCCAACATTCTCCCACTTTTTGTTTTCTTTCCACAGGGGGCCATAGGAGAGCTTAGTCATTGGGCCAATTCTTCAACACTCATTGTTTCTCTAGACCAAGAGAACTTCTGAGTGCTCACAGACTTCGTCAATGCATCTGCAACATTCTTCAAAGTGTCCACCTTTACCAGCAACACCCTTTTAGCCTCAACCATATCTCTAACAAAGTGATATTGAACATCAATGTGCTTTGTCTTTGAATGGTAATTAGGGTTCTTAGCCAAGAAAATTGCACTTTGGCTATCACATTCTATCCTTATAGCTTGTTGTGCCAACCCCATACTTGAATACAATCTCTGCAACCAAACTGCTTCCTTTCTTGCATGAGTGGCTACTATGTATTCTGCCTCTGTAGTTGAAAGAGCCACTACAGACTGTCTTTTACTCATCCAACTGACTGCGCCTCCAAATAGGTTAAACACATACCCACTTGTATATCTTCTTTGGTCCAGATCTCCAGCCCAGTCTGCATCAACAAAACCACGAATGTCCAACATTCTTTCCAATCCTAGTCTTCCTTGGTAGCACAAGCCATAATCACTAGTGCCACGTAAATATCTGAAAACCTGCTTCACTGTTGTCCAGTGCTACTTTCCTGGGTTTGACATAAACCTGCTCAATACTCCCACTGAATGTGCAATGTCTGGTCTAGTACAGACCATTACATACATCAGGCTACCCACTGCACTTGCATATGGAACACGGGACATATACTCCTCTTCTTTGTGTGTCTTGGGACACTGTTCAGCAGACAACTTTACACCTACAGGAATAGGAACATTCACTAGTTTACTATGCTGCATATTCAACCTCTACAATATAGTCTCGACATACTTCCTCTGGTTTAACCAAAGCTTCCTCTTTGCCCGATCTCTCTTAATTTCCATGCCCAAAATATAGTTTGCAGCACCAAGATCCTTCATGTCAAATTTGTCTTCAAATCTTGGATAATTTCTTTGTCATTTCCAATCAACAACATATCATCCACATACAAGAACAAAAAAATAAAAAAGTCACCAATTAATTTAAAATAAACACAGTGATCCTCCTTGCTTCTGGTGAAGCCAAGTCCCCGTATATGGGTATCAAATTTTTGATACCACATCCTTGGTGACTATTTTAACCCATACAAAGACTTCTTCAACCTTCATACCAGTTCTTTCTTACCCTTCACCATAAAGCCTTCAGGTTGTTTCATGTATATCTCCTCTTCTAGATCCCCGTGAAGAAATTTTGTCTTCACATCCATCTGTTCTATCTCAAAATCAAATGCAGCAGCAACAGATAAAAGTAATCTAATAGAAGTAACCTTGGCAACAGGAGAAAAAATATCACCAAAATCAATTCCCAGCACCTAGGAATAACCTTTGCTACCAACCGAGCTTTGTATTTCTCCACCTTGCCTTCTACATTCATCTTCTTCTTAAACACCCATTTGCTCCCCGATGGGCTCCTTCAAAATCGGCAACTCCACCAGATCCCATGCATCGTTTTGGTGCAAGGATGCCATTTCATCAGCCATGGCCTCCTTCCAGAGTTTTCCATCCTCTGAATCTACTGCCTCCCTGACAGTTCTGGGTTCATCATCAGTTATAGTTAAGGCAAAACCTGAACAGAAAGCAGATGGACTATACCTTTCTGGTTGCCTTTTTTCCCGAACTGATCTTCTCAAAGCTGGAGTTTGTGGCTCTTCATCTTCTGAGTCTTCTTCTGTTGTAGAGTCCGATTCATCCTCCTTTAGCTCAAACTCTATCTTCTCAGGTTCCTTTGGTAGGACTTCATGTTTAACAACATCTTTCACTTCTCTAAACAACACATCTCGGCTGTACACAACCTTCCTTGTTTCTGGGTTCCAAAGCTTGTAACCCTTTAAACCATCCTTATACCTAATAAAGATGCACCTTTCAGATTTATTATCCAACTTGGTCCTTTTCTTCTTTGGAACATGTACATATGCATCACATCCAAATACCCTTAGATTTGAAAGAGAAGGTTTCTTACCAGTCCATACCTCATGTGGGGTCTTATCCTCCAACACTGATGAAGGTGATTTGTTAACCAGATAGCATGCAGTCTCCACTGCCTCTGCCAAAAATTCTTGTCCTAACCCGGTACCACTGAGCATGCTTCTTTCCTTTTCCATCAGTGTTCTGTTCATTCTTTCTGCAACTCCATTTTGCTGCGGTGTGTATGGAGTAGTCTTCTATCGTGCTATACCACACTTCTTACAGAACTCTTCAAATTCCTTCTTGCAGAACTCCCCACCATTATCTGTCCTCAGCGCCTTTATCTTCTTCTCTGTCTGGTTTTCCACCAGAGCCTTAAATTCTTTAAATTTGTCAAAGACTTCACATTTCTTCCTCAAGAAATATATCCATGTATTCCTTGAGAAGTCATCTATGAATGAAACATAGTACACAGACTTTCCCAGTGATGGAACTGACACAGGTCCAAACACATCACTGTGCACAAGTTCTAATATTTTGTTCGCCCTCTTAGCACCAAAAGGAAAACTCACTCGATTCTGCTTCCCATATACACAATGTTCACAGAAATCAAAATCCAGAGAGCAATTAGACATACCTTCTACCATACCATTTCTATGCAGTATTCAAAGGCCCTTCTCTCCAATATGTCCAAGCCTTTGATGCCATAATAGGGTCTTTTCTCCAGAGATAGCTAGGCTTTCCACTCCACTTTCAGGAACCATAGAACTATTACACCCATCAATAACAATGTTACCTTGTAGCTTGTACAGAGTTCCAGTTCTAACTCCCCGCATTAATACCAGTGCTCCCCGAACCATCTTGCAAGAATCTTTCTCGAACACTATTTTTACACCTGCATCATCCATCTTGCTTACATAAATCAGATTTCTGGCCAATGAAAGAATATGCAAAACACCAGGAAGTGTTCTAATCCTTCCACCTTGTAGCTTTAGCTTGACCTTTCCACGTCCAATGATTTTGGCCTTCCTATCATCCCCTAGGAAGACATCACCATCATATTTTTCATACTCGCAGAACCACTCCCTATGGGGAGTGAAGTGAAAGGATGCACCTGAGTCAATCAACCATTACTCATGATTCACATGTGTATTTGAAGAAGAAACCAAATACACATCCCCACCTTCATCCGAGGTGGTTTTTGCCTCTACAAAAGGAGCATCATCAGATCCCTTTCCTTTCTCAGGAGCTTTAGATTTGCACTCCTTTTTGTAGTGCCCTTCCATTCCACATTTCCAGCATACCTTTACAAACTTTCCAGGAGATTTAGATCTCCGTCTATATTTGGATCTCCCACTCGAAACCTTATTCTTGTTTCTGTTTTGGGACCTTCCTCGTACAGATAAGGCATCTCCATTCTGGCCCTCCATATTTCTCCGTCTCATTTCCTCCAGCAGCAAGGCTGAGACAATGTCATCAAAATTAAAGGTAGTTGTATTACTACCTATTGCAATAACCAGACTATCCCACGAGTCTGGTAGAGAACACAACAAACTGATGCACTTATCTTCATATGAGATTTTAATATCAAAATGACAACTGACTTACCACAGTATTGAAGGCGTTCAGATGCTCTGTCACTGAGTCTTCATCCTTCATCCTCAGGTTATACAAATTCTTCCGCAGGAACAACTTATTCACCAGAGACTTAGATTGGTACAAAGTCCCAAGTTTTTCCCACAAATTCTTCGCCGTAGTTTCCCCAGATACATTCAAAAATACTGAATCTGAGACACACAACCGTATTGTGCTCTTAGCCTTTCAATCCAGTTTCTTCCAGTCTTCATCTAACATTGTCGTTGGTTTAGTACCTGGATCTACCGTGATCCATTGATCTTTATCCACCAGCAGATCCTCCATCTTGGGCTTCCACAACTCAAAACTCTGACCATTAAATTTATCGATCTCTATCTTTCCGCCACTCGCCATCTTCTTTCACCGCAAGAATCGATCCCGCAGATATCCCACTAAACAGGGTCTACCTTAGGCCCGAGAAAAAAACCCTCAGCAGCAAAGGTGTCCCCTTGAAGCCGAAACAGCTCTGATACCAAAAGTAGGTTTTAATCCTGAACAAAAATTATCTACACATGAATCTTATAACAGAAAATAAACAATAGCGAGAGCATAAAACATAAAACAGATAAACACAGATATTTTCCCCTAGATCCCAAATCGGGACGACTAGCTTGATTTTTCATTATATTCCTTTTAGTGTTACAACACATATATACATATGCCGAAGCATACATAAAACTCAACTTACTAACTCGGACACAATGTCCACCTTGACTGTATCTACAAAATACCAGGGGTCGAAACCATCATCTCAAAACCATGTGGGCAAACTCATGCACAAAACCTGGGTGGGTCCACCTATGAGTGGTTTCGCACACCAAAAAAAATTCGCCGGGGCGATGCCCCAGACCCCAACAGTGGGGGCTGCCTCCCCCGTTGTGACTCCCCTGCTGTGCTCGACACAACATACAGCGCGTGGGGCTAGTCGTGGAAAGAATATAACACATGTCCAATAGTATTCTCTATGCACTAGGTTAGGGAGCTCTCATTCAGGAGTAGCTCAAGGGTTTTCTAACTCTTTTAATGGGAAAGAAGCCACATTTTATGACCTTACCTTGCATTTTTCTAAAGACTCCATTGTTGAAGCCTTTAACCTTCCACAAAAAGAAGAAATGCAGTTTAAAGGGCAGGTTATCACAAGAGGAGATCTCAATAGCTTCCTCAAAGATGCACACATAGATCCAAATTGGGCCAAGGGCATTCCACGTAGCTATCTTAAGAATGACTGGGTAGAAGCTATTAATCTTATCAAGATATACCTCACTTGTGAAAGGAAGTAGACAATTGTGCTCCTTTATCACATGGGGTTTCTTTTTCATGTTTCAGGTATGAAGACATTAAATATTCCATATTTCTTGTTGAAAAGAATGACAAAGATGTCAGCAAGGGTTCAAACTCACATTGTTGTTTCATAGTATAGCTTGTATCATCAAACTTTAATCAAAGTTCTAGTTGAATAAGAATTGGGAAGAGAAATCAAACTTGGGACCACTTTTTGTTTTACAGGGTAGGCCAACTTGCACCTACACCTCCAGTTTCACAACAACACCCTCAGCCTACAAAAAAAAGAACAAATAGAAAGGCCAAAAAATAAAATATCTATAAGAATTCCAAGGGTAAGAAAGAAATTTTTTCTACAGTTAAAGCTGAGAGAAAGTTGGAAAAGGGAGAGAGTTCGTCAACAAGTAAACCCAAATCTATGAAAATAGTGCCCCATGTTCCTCCTTTTCCTAATGTCTACACTAGAACCCAAAGAGGAAGGTCTGCAATTGTAGATAAATCAAAAGTGGAGGTGCTACCAAAAATTTTGAAAGCACATATTCAACAGAATTTGTAGAAAGAGTATCATCCTACACAATTAGATGAAGAACTCCTCAAGGATGTTGGATATGACATCAGCAATAAGAAGAAGAAATAAAAATCCAAACCTGTTGTTGGTACTATAAAGAGGCATACCAGGGAAAACAAAAAGTTTAGGCTTCATTCCAAGGCTCTACATAGTCCAATCCTAATGACATAGGTCATTGATATTGAAGGTAAACCTGAAGGGTCAAAGACAGAGAAATCCATGAAGAAAAAAAAGAACAAAACCCCTTCAGAGTAGCTCTCAGAGCCCTCAAAGATAATAAAAGCACAAAAGGGTTCTAAGGAGGAGAAATCCACTGTCAAGGAAACATCCACAAGAGAAACCAGATCCATATCAGCTATTGACCGTAAAACATAATTGGATAAGCTTGTTGAAGTTGCAACACACATAGAGGGAAGGTAAAAAGGTTTTTTGATACAAGTACCTTTTTTCTTATCAGTTACAATTTTGAACATTAGCTTAGGTGTCAAGGAATATAAGCCTGCACAGGATTTTCAGATTTTCTGTGTATTTTTTAAAAAGAAACAAGGCGCTACATGAAATTCTGGTAGCATTCCATATTTTGCGCAGTTACGGGTTTTTATCGGAATTTCTGGTAGCACTTGTTTTACTGAATTTTGACACCTATCAACAATTTTTTCCGAGCCAGTTAAGGATGGATAAGAACCCATAACTAAATGGATAATACAAGTGATGGTGGTGGTTATGAGGTTGTTGGACGTCTTATTAAATGGAGCTACATGGTTACTAAATACCCAAGACACAAGGGGATAAATCAGCTCGAAAAAGGGGCAGCATGACAACACACTCAACATTTCAGCCCATATTTCTTCTCTTCTTTCTTATCCATCTATCCTTTATGTTATATGTTGATGGGATAAACCTGTAATGTCTTTTGACACCTTTGTAATGTTACAATTAATTTTTCATTCTTTTTAGAAGAGATTGAGTTGGTGCCTCTCTTGCTATATATACCACTTGTAAATACCATTTCCATGTTGGATGTTGGTCTACCTAAAGACTGAATATAATAAAAATCCTTTTTACTTCATGCTGGAGGATTTTGTGACTGAAGGAACATATAATGTGTGGTGTGCCTCTTTTATTTGTTAATTTATTCTAAATGTGAATTGCAGCAACTAGTAAGGTGTGAGTTAGAAACTTTTAAATGATTTAACAATAAATTATTTCCTTTCAGTTTTCTTCAAATTATATTTGTGCTATAGAACATGTCAGTGAAGATTTAATAAAGGATTGTGGAATACTTTATACATGTAATCTATTTTTTGTATGTTTTTTGCCTTGCATAAACAAAGTTTGTATAAAGAGCCATCATCATAGCTATGTGACTGATTTAGGATAGGAATATTTCCTAGAATAGGTACCAGCTATCCATATTCTCCATTTGTACACTATGCTCCCTATACTACCAATTTAACCACACAATTTATACTTTCCACAGCTTGCCAAATGCATGAAAGTATTAAAGAATATAAAAAATCATTTCAAAATCATTGAGAATCCATCCCACGACTCAAATAGCCCTTTTAAAATTTGAAATTAACTATGATGTGTAATTATTACTGCTTATACATTCATCAACGAGAAAGTTGTGACTGGGTAATCTAGTGGCAAGTTTAATATGATAAATTTTTTAATTTACTCGGTCCAAGGGTGGTACTTTGTTGGATGACTCACAAAATTCCCCGTGGATCAATTCAAGGTTTTGAGTCTCGTTATCTATCTCTTCCAATTTTGAGAGAGAAAAGGCATCATGAGGCATACTCTCCCTTATCTTATCATTTGAAGGCATGATTCCTAAGATGTCCTTATCTGAAGGAAACTCAATATCAAGGGTGTCAAGTGAAATTGATGCAGTGATGACATGTGTGGGAAAAGTATCCTAATCATATGCCATATTTGGATAGTGATTCTGGAAAATGTCTTAAAGTGGTGGTGGGACCACTGAATAAGTGATTAATTCCAAAAAAGGTGGCATTTCCCCCCCATGAGATTCATCTTCTCTAGGCACCTCTCAAGGATCAGGTGGTCTATGAGATTCACTAGTGAGAAAAGAGATCATGCTAATCACGGAAGAAGATAACATGGGTCTGACATAGCAAGGGGAAGCATTCCCATCAATCAGGAGTCTTTGAACATCAATGATATAATACTCTATGAAATATTGGTAAAATTTGCTATAAAGGGGACCGATTGACTATAATGAAATCAAATATCAGGCTTGCAGAAGTATAATTGGTCAATAGTGACTATTTCACCCTCATGTAGGAACATCATGACACGAAACAATAATGACACAACAACAATCATAATGTAGAACCAACTTCACCCAAGTAGGAGGTTATAATCTAATAGTGCATCAAACAAATCGACTTCAACACAAATTGTTTTACCTCCTAAATTGATAGGTAAAGCTAAAAAAAACCTTGAGGCTACAAAGTGTGCCCATCAAAGGCATTCAAGGCTGATATATGATCGAAACTTAGAAAGGAACACAATAGAATAAAAATATAACCATAAATGCATAGATACAAGAAAAATAAAAGTTCATTTCATTAATATCAGAGAACTCAAATATGCTTACAATCAAAATGGAAATAAACTAGCTCGGGAGATGGAAGATTATCTCTGAGAAGAGATGTGGCGGCCGCATGCCTCTAAAATATGATAAAATGAGGCTCAAAGGCCTGTTTATTATTAAAAAATAATGGGAAACCCAAACATCCAAAAAAATAACCCTAGGAGATGAATCACCAAAACAGTGGGCCCCGTTGGGGTATATTGGTACATCAACTTCCTAGTATTGTCACTTTGACATATGATCTTTGTTTGACGAGAAAAATACCTCATTAGAAATATTTATCCGAGGAATATAATGTTAAACTAAACATGCGTGTTGGAGGCTCATGTTTTCCCATTTTCCAAAAAAACGTCGTTTAGGGCCTCAAAACAGCTCCGGAAGTTCAGGACCCAAAAAACTCCCAAAAATAGTAAATTGTGCTACAATTAAGGAAACTAAAAAAACTGAAAGAAACAATGGTGGGGGGCAAAGTGAAATAGGTGGGTGACCACCAATATACACATGAATTGATTGAAATGAAATAAAAAATCAGGCTTGCAGAAGTCTAATTGATCAATAATGACTAATTTACCCTCATGGGGGAACATCATGACACGAAAGACTGGTGACACAACAACAGTCATATCATAGAAAAAATTTCTCCCAAGGCGGAGGTTATAATATAATAGTGCATCAATGACATCAACCTCAACGATAATTGTTTTACCTCCTAACTTGATAGGAAAAGCTAAAAACAACCCTTGAGGTTGCAAGGTGTGACCATCAAAGAACTTCAAGGCCAATCTAGGTGTAGAGAAAGTAATAGAACCAAGATATTTCCAACACTTCGATGAAATTATACATGTCAATTCCCCCTCATCCTATAATTTCCTATTTACATGCTGTCCAAAAATATTGACCATAATATGGAAATCCAGATCATGTGGAAGACAAGGTTTCCATACAGTTGGATTGAAGGTCATAATGTTGAGTCTAAGGAATCCACCCGACCGATAGAAGACAAAATGGACTTTTGTTGCATTTTGAAACTTTGCAAAACTTCTAATGCAAACATATCGCCATGATATTGGGCCATATCGTCAACAATACTATAATTATGAGTGACCTTTCAATTGGGATTGTGTGTAGCATTTCAAATGGAACCCGTAGGTGGGTGCAACACGATGTTCAGTGATGGTTTATAAAAATGAATTCGACCATTACTGTGGGTTGGTTCTGTTATCACTCAGTAATTTCTCAAGGTTAAAGAAAGAAATAGTCTGAGGTAACCACAGACCAAATTTTAAACTCTAATATCTAGCCTTCCTAGGGTTCAGAGAGGGCTCTCTCTATAAATTTTAACTTTGTTTTGATTATAAGATATTAGGCTAGTTATGATTGTGAAAATTGGTTTTGGTTTTCTTGGTTTGGTGGGAAAAATCACTTAATGATATGGATAGTGGGAAATATGTTTGTCCATTGGGCTAAGGAGTCAAAAAATCAAGCAGACAGAACTAGGATCAAGGTCAAGAAGTCAAATGTTTTCAGGGAAAGATAGATAACCCTTTGAAGATCTTGGAAGGTTTTTTGGTGAGGTGATATGATCGGGATAAAGATCAATGAAGGTTTCTTTGATCTAGAAAAGAAAAGTAGTAGGCAGAGTTCAAATGAAAGAGGAAGCAATTAAGGGTTCCCTACTCTGGAAATCAGTAGAAAACATAGAAATGATAAAAAGTAAAGACAGGGTGCTTTTAAAAAATCCTAAATTAATACTCCTGTTTATTCATTCAAATTTAGAACACATAATGGATGCTTGAAACAAAGAATATAAACAATGACAAGTAGAAAATACTTTACTTCAATAGCTCATCACATGAATGTGAAATATGATGCTAATTGATTCGATCCAGTCTGCTACTCAAAATTTGAAACACAAAAGCCTTCAAAGCAACAAAAATGACTATAGAAATCTTCAACAATTTATTCCATGCTAATACTTCAAAGGATGAAGTATTTATACAAATTCTAAACTAAAATATCTTGAAAAAATATCAAGATTGGTTTACAAATATCTCAAACTGTTTTACATAAATAGAACTTAATAAAAGGAAAATCAAAACTAATGAATCTATTTGGAACTATACTTATAGATTGATGGTGAAAAATAATAGAATTCGAATTTGATATCAACTCTTAGTTGATGTTGTGAAACTAGCTCCAAAAATAGAAGAAAAGAGATATCAACGCCTTAGAAATAAGCCACTTCGAGGGGGCAACCTCCAATACATTACATGAATGAACAATTCTTGGATGATTCAAATTATAAAACCTCCTTTCTATATATAGGAGTCCATGGGGCCACAATGTAATCCTAGCCGACCTAACAATAATAATTTAAGGGCACAATAATAACAATATGGGGTTACAAGGGTACAATAATAACAATAAGGGGGTTACACTAACAACAATAAGGGACTATACTAGTAATATAGGGACCTAACATGCCCCTCTCCTTCAAAAAAGTGTTGTCCTCAACGCTTGAGTAGCTCTGGGTGCTTCTGTATAAAATTCTCATCCTCCCATGTAGAATCTTCAGTGGGTAAGTTCTTCCACTTGATAAGATACTCTGAAATTGATCAATTTCGTAGTTGTCGAGTTCTTGTTTCCGTGACCGCTTCAGGTTCCAATATGATTTCTCCTTCCTCGTCAAGTTCTGGAAATATTGTTTGAATTGGAATATTTTCACCTATAACCTTCCTTAAGCATGAAACATCAAAAATTGGATGCACTCGTGAAGAAGCAGGAAGCTCCAATTTGTATGCCTTAGTACCAATATTTTGCAACAGCTTGTAAGGACCATAGTACTTTGGTGATAATTTATTATCCTTCTTAGCTTGCTTGAGGGACACTTTTTTGTATGGTTGTAGCCGTAGAAATACCCAGTCTACTACATCAAAACTTCTCTCGTTGCGATGTTGATATGCCTGTTGTTTCATTCAATTTTGTGCCAAATTCAGGTTGTCCTTTAAGAGTTGGAGAACTTCTTGTTGATGCTCGATGTGATCTTCCACTACTTGAACCTTCAAATTTTCTCTTAAAGGTGATGTGATGGATGGTGGATGATATCCATAAAGTGCCATAAATGGGGTCATTTTTTCTACAGTATGGAAGGAAGTGTTATACCACCATTCAACGAGAGGTAACAACTTGACCCATTGTGTTTGTTTATTAGATACAAAACAACGAGGATATCCTTCCAAAAATTTATTTACTATCTCACTTTGACCATCAGATTGAGGATGATAAGATGAGCTATGAGCTAATTGAGTACCCAAACAAGAAAATAACTTCGTCCAAAAATTTCCAGTAAAAATGGGATCTTTGTCACTCACAATAACCCTTGGGTTTCCATGTAGCTTTTGAATTGTGTCCATAAATGTAGTAGCAATTGTACTTGCTTTAAATGGATGAGATAATGCACAAGAGTGTGCATACTTGGTAAGTCTATCAACTACCACCATGATGACACTCTTTCCTTCGGACTTAGGTAAAATTGTGATAAAATCCATTGAAATCTCCTCCCAATGTTGACTACCCGAGGTCTTAATTGTCTCAACTTTATTCTGTTGGAAAACCAAACATTCCGCCACAAACTTTTGAATACCAGATTTAAGGCCATCCCAAAAAATTATTTCTTCACCCTGTGGTAAGTTTTTAAAAATCCTAAGTCCTCCTAAAGGAGAAGTGTGCAATTCCAAAGGAATATTTTGTTTTAGTTGGGAATTCTTACAAATATATAAGTGATCTTTGTACCATAAGGAATCATTTTTCCAACTAAATGTATCAGATGTACGAGGATTTTGCTACAAATTTTGAGTGAGTGTCCACACTTCTTCGTCTTTCTTCCATTCATCTCTTTCTTCTGTTATGCAATCTGGTTGGATAATAGAAATGGCACAAAGCTATGCTTCCACCTCTTCATTCTTTCTTGAGAGTGCATCTGCAACAACATTTAGCTTCCCTTTTTTGTATATTATTTCAAAGTCATAACCCAACATCTTTGTGACCCAATTTTGCTACTCTTCTAAATACAGTCTTTGTTCCAAAAAGTGTTTAAGACTATCATGATCAGTTTTTACCTTTAAGTGTCTTCCCATTAGGTAAGTTCTCAATTTCTTTAGTGCATGCAATATTGCTAACATTTCCTTCTCATAAATAGGTTTTTGTAAATACTTTCCTTTAATTGGACGACATTCAAAATAAATGGGTCTTCCTTCTTGCATTAAAACAACATCAATTCCATTTCCTGAGGCATCACATTCCACAATAAAGGTTTTTGTGAAGTCTGGCGCAGCTAAGACTGGTGCTAGGCATATTGCCTCTTTAAGATGTTCAAAGGCCTTAGTTGCTTTAGGAGTCCATGTAAATTCATCTTTCTTCAATAATGTTGTTAGAGGTGCTGCTATTCTCCCATAATTCTTAACAAAATTTCGATAATATCCTGTTAACCCGAGAAATCCTCACAACTTCTTTATGGTTGTGGATACTTTCCATTCCTTAATGGATTTAATTTTATTAGAGTCTACCTTGACACCCTCGTGAGATACAATATGACCCAGATATTCCACCTCTTGTACTCCAAAGAAGCATTTGGATGTTTTTGCATATAATTGTTTCTCCTGCAATAGTTTGAGCACCCTGTCAACATGTTGAACATGATCCTTCCAAGACCTTCTGTAGATTGGTATGTCATCAAAAAATACTAGCACAAATTTTCTAAGGAAGGTTTTCAAAACGGAATTAATCAACCCTTGAAATGTAGAAGGTGCATTGGTAAGGCCAAAAGGCATGAACAAAAATTCATAATGACCCTCATGAGTTCGAAATGTTATTTTCGGAATATCTTCAGTCTTCATTCTAATTTGATGATACCGTGAACGAAGATCCAACTTGGTAAAATAAATTGCTCCATGTAATTCATCCAATAATTCATCAATCACAAGAATGGGAAATTTAACTTTAATGGTGATCTTATTGATCTCCCTATAATCTGGACACATGCGCCATGATCCATCCTTCTTGTGTACCAATACTACAGGTGCAGAGAAAGAACTTTCACTAGGTTGAATTATACCCGCCTCTAATTTTTCTGCAATCATACATTCAATTTCACTCTTTTGGACATAAGGATATCTATAAGGCCTGATGTTTGGAGGAACACTTCCTGGAATCAAATGAATAACATGATCATGATCACGAATAGGTGGGAGTCATTTGGGAGTTTCAAAAACCTTGAAATGATTGTCCAAGACTTTTTGGACATCTGCAGAAATAGATGATTTTTATGTTGGAACTTCTAGTGAGCATAATTATGCAATTAGGCCTTGTTGTTATTTCTTTAGAAGCTTTTTCATGAAATTAGAGCTTATTCTCTTTCCCGGCTTCCCTGCAATACCCCGTAATTTCACTTCCTTTCCTTCTGAAAAAAATTTCAAGAAAAGTTCTTGAAAATTAAAAGCTATCATCCCCAAAGATTGTAACCATTGTACTCCTAATACAACATCAACACCTCCCATAGGAATGGAAAGCATTGTACTATTCAATACATATTCCCAAATGGTTAGCTTGATATTATGGCATTTTCCAGAGCAATTTATAGTTCCTCCATTTGCAACCATCACTTGACATTTTGGTGTTGGGTATAGGAAACAATTCAATTCCTTGGCTACCTTACAATGAATAAAATTATGGGTACTACCTGAATCAATAAACACTATTACCTTTTTCTTCTTGATATGTCCTTCTATCTTGAGAGTTTGAGGAGTGGTATTTCCGGCCAATGCATTACACGATATGGTCAGACTCATTTCTTCCTCTTCTTGGGTTCGTTCCTGGTGTATATCCTCTTCTTGTTCCTTTTCTTCTTCATCTTCACAATCTATGTAAAATAATTTCCTCTTAGCACACTTATGACCTTAGTGTATTTGCTATCACAACGTAGCAAAGCCCTTTTGCTGTTTTTTCATCCCATTGTTGTGGTGTCAACCTTGTAGGTTGTGGAAATCTAGGAGTAGCAACACTTCCCTCTTTATAGAAGTGAGTGGTAGGCTTCCTTGTCACCATAATTTTACATTCATTTTTTCTTGCCAACCTGAATGCCTTCTCCAATGAATCAGGTTCCAAAATTCAAACTTCATGTTTTATGTTATCCTTTAAAGTACCTATGAAGAGATCAATCCTGTGTTCCTTTGGAATATTAGTTACCCTTATATTCAATTTTTGGAAGTCCTCAATGTGCTCCCCCACTAAACCCTTTTGTTTGAAATTTATCAATTGGCTAAAGAAGGTGTTGCTCTTTGTATCCTCATAATGTGCTATCATCATTTCCTCCATAAAAATTTACCAAGTGACAATTTTTTTACGGGAGCAAAGCCATCAATACCATACAAATGTATTTTGTTCTAAATGTAAAGTTGCAATGCGTACCTTTTATGTGTTTTGCACATTATGGAGATCAAAATATTGCTCCATCTATATTATCCATGTTATAGGATCCTTTCCATCAAACTTCCTCATATCCATTTTTGGAATATGGTAGTTCTTCCCGCCAACATTAGATTTTATGAAATCATGATTAACATTTATTTTGTTCTCATCATTAGTTTCCTCTACTATCTTTTCACCATTAGGAAACATTTCTTGTATCAAATTTGTCAAACCTTCCTGTCTTCTTTTAGATCATTCTTCATGTTTTCCATTTTCTCATCGATCTTAGCTTAGCTTCCATGTCATCCATCTTAGATTCCATGCCAGCTTCCGTGCCATCTATCTTAGATTCCGTGCCATTCTTCAAACCATCCATCTTATATTCCACGTCTTTCTTCAAACCATCCATCTTAGTTTCCATGCCTTTCTTCAAAACTTCCATGTCATTTTTTGTTGCTCTTTGCGAGAGAAAAATTTGTTGCACTTGCTCTTGTAATTTTAATATGTCATGTTGTCATTCTTCGTCTTCATGAGTCATAGTAGAGCCTTCTAAAGGCTTCATGGGTGTGGAATTCTTTTTAGGGGCCATTTTAGAATCCAATACTAATATCTATTCTACAATATGCCCTTGGAATCAATTCAACTTGATTCTTCAAACAAGAGTTATGCAATTCGGGAAAAAACAAAATACACACCTTTTACTTGCTTTTGGGGAGCTCTATATTGAAATTGAGTTATCTATATAATTGCGGATCCTCAATATCTAAAATTTGGACTTATAGTAGCCCTCTGAAGCTTGTTTCAAATGTCACAGGTCTGACCTGATTTGGATTCTTCAAGGCAAAGATATGTCCAATCTCCCACAATGACCCAATTATGGACTAATTGAGTAGAGCTAACTTGTACGACTTTCCCCGTCCTCCTGTTTCCTCCTTTGGCTCTGCAATTGATAGAAAATAAACTAAAGTTTGTGTACTTGTGGCCACTTTCTACATCATTTCAATTTGATGCTCAGAGAGAGAGTTATGAAGATTTTCCCACGATAACCTCTTTGAGATGAAATTCGGGAGCCTAGAAAAGACCTAACTTCCACGGATCATATCTCCAAAAATATTGTGAACCAAGCTCTGAAATTTTTCAAAGATGTTCCTCAATATTTCGGCTTCTCTCTCAAAAAATTTCAGCTTCTGAATCTTCGTAGCAAAAAAGTTATAGTGAAAATGCTGTGATGACATGTTTAGGTTAAATTCAGGAGCCTGCAAAAAGCCCTAACTTTCACAAATCATATCTCTGAAAATAGTATGAACCAAGCTCTGAAATTTTGGGACGATGTTCCTCAAGAATTCAGATTCGTGCTCTAAAAATTTCAGCTTCTGAACCTTTGCAAAAAAAAATTTATAGAGAAAATTCCATGATGACTAGTTTGGAGCAACAAAAACCCTAGAATCCAAAGCTTTGATACCAAATGTTGTGAAACCAACTCGAAAAAGAGAAGAAAAGAGATATAAATGCCATAGAAATAAGCCACTTTGAGGGGGAAACCTCCAATACATTACATGAATGAAAAATTCTTGGATGATTCAAATTACAAAACCTCCTTTCTACATATAGGAGTCCATGGGGCCACAATGTAATCTTAGCCTACCTAACAATAATAATTTAAGGGCACAATAATAATAATATGGGGGTTACATGGGTACAATAATAACAATAAGGGGGTTACACTAACAACAATAAGGGACTATACTAGTAATATAGGGACCTAACAGTTGATGATGAGGCATCCAAGTCACTAACTGTTTCGTTTCTATGTGCATTCTGCTCCAGAAATTCTGCAAACTTGGGGTCCAATGATACCTTTGTATATCTAAATATGAAATAGATATCTACAATGTGAAGGATTTTTTTGTATGTAAATATTTTACTAAGATAAAACTCTATCAGTTTCCCAAAATTCAATTCCAGTTGTTCACAATAGGCTCTGCAAAACGATGTGTAAAACAGAGCTTTGCACAGTCTGAAACATAAGCTGTAAATATGTGCATGTATCTCTCATTCTATAATACTTGTGAAAAAAGTGAGATAGGATTTTGTAGAAGGTTCTCTTAGGAACACCAACCTCCTTCAGTTTTGAAGATGTATTTCTAATTGGCCACAATCGTCTCTGCAAAATGATGACTTAACAGGAATTTTCTGTAAAACATTCTTTCAAATATTGTTTAATATTTCCAAACCCATAATGGCTGTTAGAAAAGTGAGAGAGGTCTTTGTAGTTGGACATCTTAGGAACATTATCCTCCTTTAGTTTTGCAAAATTCATCTTGGAATGGTCACAATAGTTTCTGCAAAACAATGACTTAAATAGGAAATTTCTGCAAAAATGTCCCTTCTTGCTCTGTTTTCATCTTTTAACCTTACTGTTCTTTTAACTGTTTTTACTTTCACTTAGGATAAAATTATTTTTTGTTGGTGAAAGTGTTTCCATCGCTATTTACCATTTACTGCCTCCGTATTTACTTTTACTGTTTTACATTGACTGCTCTGTTACTCTGTCTTAACTTTCACTCCGACTTTCATCTGATACACTTTAGCTCTGATGCACTTTGACTATTCTTTTTTCATTGTTTGATGTTTTATTGAAATAAAACATGTTGTAGGTGGCAAAAAATATCTTTTGAAGAAGTACATGACTTTGTTTTTTCATTTGAATGTGCCTTTGTGTCTTATCTGCCTCTGTTTTATCTTTAATCTCTGATTTAGACCTCTTAACTTGATTTATCCTTTTAACTGTTGACCTCACGATATTTTTCTTTAGTTATACCTTTATCTTTGTTTTTATGATCTATTCTCCTTTATTTTTCCTTTAATATTTGACTTTATCATTAAAACCTTTGATCTTTAAAACCTTTAATCTTCTCGGCCTTCTGAGTGTATTTTCTTCTTACTGTGCCTTTTGTTTGTGTATGTTGTGCAGGTGTGCATTTTTTTGCTGCTGGAGGGTTTTAATAATCCACCAAGGATCATGATTAATTGGTGATTAAGCGTGGTTTTTGCCTCTGGTCCCATAAATATGAATTAAACCCCTGGATCATCACCCAGTTTTTTTTTATTAAAACATTTTTTGGACCTTTGGAATGTTTTTATGTGTTTCCACCATTAAACCTGCATATAAAAAGAATAATTGAATTGTTAAATCCTTCATAGAGGGCTTTTCTGCATTTATCAGGGTTTCTGATGGCTATGGAAATATTTGGAAATTAACTGGACCCTTCTAGTGATTCTGACATCATATGCGGGCTATTTTTGACTAGTTATGGGCTTGAAAATGAAGCACAAGCTTGGTTTTCTTTAATTGGGAGGAGAAATACAGTCGGAGAATGCAGAAAAGGGATCAATGGAGCAATTTTGGGGTTTATTTGGAAATTTAGGTTTAAACTAACCTGCAATTAATGTCAATCACATCGGGCAAACTAGTGGTTTTCAGGCTTCAAAGGGAAGAAAACACAGGTGGTTATCGCATGGGTTCTAAGTGGTAAGCGGTTTTGAACGAATCGAATTCAATCCAATGAATGTAAGCCACGTGGAGGAGAGAGGAAAAGGCAAAACTGACTATTTCGCATAGGACTGAAATTGTTAAATTCGCGCAACTTTATTTGCGATATGGGTTTTCCATCGTTGGATCGGGAAGTTTGATTGTGAACAGTGATGATTTTTTTTGGAAGTTGCATGGGGATTCGGGGTGGGGTCTAGGTTTATTAATGCGACAGGGTATTTTTTTAACTTTATAAATACACATTTATAAAGTTTAAACTTTATATTATATGGTATGTGGAGGAGTAATTTCATATGTATTTTAATTAAAACATTTCTTAAATGTTTCAACTAATAACACTGGCGTGGGTATATTATTTGGTATAATAAAAAATTAACACATGTTTTAATACCATAGTGGAGTGGGATATATTTTTATTGATACGTTTAAACCTTATGGGAAAGGGCAGGGATTTATTTCACCATGTGGGATAATATAAACTTAGGTTTAAACTTAACATAAAAGGGTTTTGGGGTTATTTTAAATATAAAGGGTTTAATAATATACAGGAAAGGTATAGTTTAGGGAATTAATAATACAAGTTAGAAATTAATATGAAGTGAAGGTGTAATGTAGGAAATGAATGAAAAATACATAGTTTAAAACTAAGTAAAGTGTAAAATAGGCAATAAAGCATAGTTTGTTCCTTTTTGTTTTTCACACTTAAACTTAGGATAAATGTATTGTGTAGGTTTCCGAGTGTTTCTGAATGAAGATGAAATTAATTATGTAGGGTTTTTACTTTTACTATGCAAAAATGTGTTTATACTTAGGAAAAGGGATCATGATTTATGGATGAATGTGAAAATGTTGATGAATATGGGTTTTATGTAGGAAATCCAATATTTTTAACCAATCAGTTATCGAGCCTTGGGTCCGGTCCCAACAAAAGTCAGAGAAATGCTTTGAGCCTCTTTAACTGAATGTTTGGAATACTGAATCATTGTGGGGGAGGGGAAATTAGTAATTTTTTCCCGATGATGTTTTATTACATGTCTTGCACAACTGCTTTCTACCTAGCCATCAATATTTCTAACATTGTTTACTTCATTTTCATGGGTGCATTTGAGCTTGCAACCCTAAATCCATTTTTCTTTTAAAGTATAAATTATCTAATTCTAACCTTATTTCATACGAGGGCTCATATTAAACTGTTGAGCTCCTCATTTATTCTCTAACTATCTACTGGTTTGTCAAGTTTAAACTGTTTAACAAATCTTTATTCTCTATCTAACAATATGAAAGTTAAAGCATGAGAGGTTAAGTTTAAGTTTTTTGACCCTCATGGATTGTGGCATTTAGGACAAGCTGAAAAAAATATTATTTGCAAAATTAAGCTAAAGTAGTGGCATTTAAACTTGCAACACTTTCATGATATATTTTTGATGGAGTTCATATTTAATATTCTTTTTTGATCTTTGTTTATTTTATTCCTTTGATTGTTCTTTTAGGACATACCCTCTTTTCATTTTTTAATTTCGGAATACATTTGTAGAAAGCAAAGGTATGTACAATATTTCAAGATTTTAACAGTCAATTCAAAATTATGAATCATATGTTTATAGGACCCTAACAGGTTCATGGGCTTTAAGGTAGAAACAACAATATCAAAATGATCATAATTATGAGCTCTTATTTGTACAAGGATGCCTAACTTTACCATAAATATATCTTGTATTAAAGGTAAGGCATTAGAATATTTTCCCCCACTCCCCCCTTGGTGAGACTAAGAAGATTTTACAACCATGTTTTGTTGCTAGGTCAGAAATGGATTCATTAAGAGAGTTGGTTGATGAGCAGGTTTTTCCAATAAATTTTGGTGAATCTCATCGATCTAGGGGCACTCATCAGTAAGATGATCATCCAAAAAAATCTTGTAGGGAAAGTTATTCTTCTTCTTCTTCTCTTTGGTACTACTCCTAGTGTTATATTTGGTTTTGGATTCCCCCTATACCTTAGCTAAAGTATTAGAATTATTCTTTTTTCCTTTCCCCCCTTGTCACTAAGGATTCTTATTCAAGGTTGACTGAACAAAATTTACCTCGGATGTAGGAACAAGGACATGAGGAGTTTCAGTAGCAGAATGACCAATCGGGGCACTATAAGAGACACTCAGTTGGCCAATCTTAGAGGATAGTTTCCTTATGTTTCTAGATGATATTGATCCCATGACTCCATGGGCATGGGTTCATGGTTTGTGATTTGAAGGATTGGTTGAAAATTGAGGAGATTTTTTAATTGATAGAAGGTGCCTGACTGAGAATAAATCAAGTCAAGTTTGTTGGCATGCAAACTAAATTACTCTTTGGTTTTGGCTCCACCTTTTTCCACATCTTCGATGATGTTAGCCAATAAATATTTAATAAACCATTCACTAAATATTTCATCAATAATTTTGGTTTGGATCAAATCTCATCCTCTCCTCCACTCATGAATACGATCAGAAATGTGTGTGGAGTCATCCTGATAGAAGTTAGTGAGGATATCAATACTAGCCTCATATCAAATAGGTAATTGATAATTATTAACAAATGCCTATGCCAAAGAAAGGAAAGTATAGTAAGTAGTGGATTCGAGATCAATATACCACTTAGCAGCATCGTCGGTGAGATTCCACTGAAAAAGGCACAACCTAATGCTATCATCCATAAAAGACCTTGATGAACACCATAGATGATAAGTGGTGATATGAGGTGCACGGTCTTCTCTAGGCTTACCATTGAATTTTGGAATGTTTACTGGAAGCTTGTGTGGAATAGGTTTCCATGGAGGTTTATATCATATGGGTTCATCCATCAACTAAAAAATATCATACAAAGCTAGTGTTTCCAAGAAAGGAGGTGTGGGAGAAACGTGGGAGGGGTTGGAGGCCCCTTGTCACCCAAGTGGAGGAGGTTTTGCCCCCATAAAATTATTTCTAGTATTAGGGCTATGAACAAGGGTGGGTTCACTAGATTTATTAGATCCAACACCCATATACCCTTGAGATTGGTTAACGCCCCCAAGGTAAGTGGTCCCAACAGAAAAATAATTTCCAAGAGGTTGTTGAGTTCCTCGACCATAGGGGGATCTAAAGGGGTTATTTACAAATATAGGACCCCATAGATTATACATGTATTTTTTTTTAATCCCCCTAAAGGCATTCCAAGGATCAAACATATGACTTTGGAATGTAGATCCTCGAAGCGAATGACTCCAAAAAGGATTGGTAGGAACACTAGAAACAAAAACACCTCCAACACTACTAGAGGATGAAATGATTATACTTAAAGGATTCCAACCAAATTATCATGCCCCTACACCTCGGGTGTCTTCCAACCATGTTGTAGATGGGTGCAGCACTGTCGTACTTTTTCTTTTTCCAAATACTCAAGTATGCAAACTACGCCTTAAGCAACATTCGTTAGCTATTATCAAATTTTCTTTCAATTATGTGGAAATAAACATAAACATCATTATCAAACCACATGTACGCCCATACATACAAGGGAGGGGCAACTCCCTGTTAATAATGAGTCCGCCCAATAATATGTTTCATAAAAATACAAGTGTACAATGTCCAATCCAGTAGAAGCCACTCCTGCTCCTTGGCAAGGCAATTTTCCTTTTGACCAAGCTCTAAGTCTTTTCAACCATCAAACTAGCCTAGAAAAATCATTTACAACCAATGGTTTTCACCTGTAGAATTTCCTGCACAAAGCTGCCCAAGTGCTGCCGGGTCACCCGGGTCACTCAACCATTGTTGCAAATCAGTTTAGAACGTTTCTTGAGCTATCTGTGTTTCCAATCTGCCTCTCAACTGTATGGTTAGATGCGGCCCGTCGATACACACATTTGGCACTTTACGACACTCAAATCCAACTCCCGACGCTCCCGAAATCGCTCCCGAACTAAAGCCCAGTTCGTTCAGAGGCGCCCAGTCGTGCACGACCCGACCCGCCCTCCGGTGCGGACACCCTGCCTGCAGCCCGACTCATTAATCTACGGCTCAACTCACCCTGCTGCGGTGCGGATGCCCTGGTTTGTGGCCCGACTAACCTTGCGCTCGTCCTCCTTCGCCGGTTACTATGTTTCTTCACCAACGAGATGTTGGAACGCTCGTGGTGACCAACGCCTTTACCCTTAATTGTTCTTGTTGTTCGTTCATTGATGCCTCCACTCTTCCACATGCCCACCAATATATATGAACTTCAAGTGGAGTGTGGGTCGCTCGGTCAACCCGAGCCAGCTCGTCGTTTGTTCACTCGCCCATGAAGTGTTGCGTCGGTCGCGCCCAACACGTTGGCCGCTCCACCTACTCACCCGTTGGCTTGGCTCATCCACGGTGCGCCCCTTGGTGGTATAAATGTGTCTTGCCAACACCATTATTTTTTCAAGTGTGATGCGCCTCTCCCAACTCGCCCTCGTGACGCGCCTCCACTACATGCACACGCCCTTGCCTCTACGGTGCAGCGTTCTGCCCGTTTCGTCGCACGACGCCCGAACTCGTCCAAACGCCCAGTGGGCGTGCCCGTTACCCCAAACGCGCCTCATGAAGTGAGGGCCTTACATACTCCCCCACTTAAAATATGACTATCATCCCCGATAGTGCTACCATCGTCGCATCATATCGTCACAAAGTATCATCGCAAAGTCTCATCACACAATATCATCACAACGTCGTCGCATAAACTAGCAAGGTTCATGTCCATGAAATATCTACTCAATCCTTGATCATCAACACATCTAATACAATCATCACATGCTACACCATAGTGGGAAATCAATCTCCTCAACAAGGTCACATGCTGCTACAACATATATCGTGTCAAATCACCACATATCATCAATGTCATGTGAAATTCTACGTCAAGTACTCCAACCAACATCAACACAACAAAATCTGTCATGTATCCAGCATAACTCTGCACACTGTGTGCTCCCATAACTCGAACTAGTTGGGTAGCTAATCCAACCATAACTTCCCCATCATGAGAATGTCCATCCTCATACCATGTGTTAGTTGTTCCTTCTGCAATATGTCACATCCATCAACTCGATCAAGACTATATATCATCCAAGTGTGCCATGTTTGGGTCCATGAAGTGTATTCATCTCACCCACAACATGCTATCCATGATGCTAATCCATGTGCTACTTGTATGCAACGTAGACTCATCCTCCAAGCATCATCAAAATAAGAAGTGTGGCTAAGTCAAGTAGACTCAAGCCCATGCCAAAGTGCATACCACCAAGGCATCTCCATCATGAACTCCCATGCCTCATCATATCCAAAGCGTTGGTAAGCCTACTTTTATTGGCCATGAGTGCCATCACAAGTTCTCACTCTGCAAATAATATGAGTGTCTCATAGGCTGCTCATCCAACCAATGTCCAAGTTGCTCATGGTGAACAACGTCCCATCAGTCCATCTATAAAATATCTCCATGTAGTCCATGTCCATGACTTTGGTTGCCCATATGTTCATCTAAGTGAACTCAACTCAACTCTCATCGTCATCATGTCCATACATATGTCGAGGTGAAGTGCTCTCGGTCACTCCTACCTTCATCCATCATATGAGTACTTCCTTCAAGGCTACTCCCCCACAAATGGTCTGCCAAGAGGTCCAACTTGGTTGAAGCCATGAAGAAGTCCACTCCACCAATGTGCCCTACCACCAAGGTAGTCTATGGGTCATGTCGGGAACTTGCCATTCTATGTGTCTAAGCATGACCCTTTCGATCACAAAGGTCATCACGTTCCACCCTTGTCCCGGACACTTGACCCATCAAGTGTAAGGTCACAAATTGCCCCATCAAGGTTTGCAACATCCCATGTCCCTTGTTCCATCAATGTATAAGGTCTCATTGTAGGCATCCAAGGAGTAGTCATCCATGGTGTTAGAAAAGAAGTCATCTTCTTCCTCATCCCCATATGCGGTCCATCCTCCTTATGCTTCCATGAAACACAAGTCATATCTCCATGAAGACTCCTCAAGTGAGTGTCCTTCATCAATGCCTTTGATGTGTTCAATCCTAGTACCACCTGCTCATCAAGTTCCTTCTCGATCATAATCACATTTGCAACATCTCGATGTGATTTATCCACCAATGCTTGCAATGTGTCTTTTCTTGGTTCAACTCGTGTCACAAGTTCATCCTTCATCTCTTCCATCGTCATAACATCCTCATGAGAATCATCTACCATCGATGCTTGCAATGTGCTCGGTCTTGGTCCAACTTGTTTATCAAGTTCATCCTTGACTTCTTCTACATCTGCAACATCCTCGTCCATCACTAATGCCTACAATTTGCTTGGCCTCGGTCCAACTTGTTCATCAAGTTCATCCTTGACATCTTCCACATCTGCAACATCCTTGTGTGGTTCAACTTGTAATTTTTTTAATGTGCTTGGTTCGGGTTCAACTTGTTCTACAAGTTCTTCCTTCTCCTCAACTACATTCCCAACATCCTTCGGTTCGGTCATATACCTCTTTCAAATTTTGGCAATATCCTCTCGAAGTGCCTATAGTTCATAGCATAACGCCATCCATTCATCGAAATGGACCATCCTCTCAAAAATTCGATCAGCTTCATCCTTGTTAGATGAGGATATCCCTTCCTCATACAAGGCCTTAAGAGATTGTGCTACCACATCATGCTCTTCTATAAGTGCTTTCGCTTTCTTCCAAGATTTCACCACTTCTTTCTCCAAGACTCCAAGATCTTCTCAAATCCGCAAGTTCTCCCTCATGTGCTTCATCCATAGTAAAGCTTCAAGGGCTTTCTTCCCAAATTCTTCCAAAGTCAGCATGTCTTCTTTTCTAGCTTTAGCCCTAATAGATTCCTTGCTTCAGCTAAGGTCTCAAGAGAAACCCCAATGTATAAGTTCAGCTTCAACACCACCTACAACCCTGCAACTGTGTCCCTGCTTCAATGATAATGGCTCTGAAACCTCCTTCAATAAGGTGTGGATCAGCAGCTCTGATACCAACTGTCACAGCCCTACACCTCGGGTGTCTTCCAGCCACGTTGTAGACGGGTGCGGCACTGCCATACTTTTTATTTTTCCAAATAATCAAGTATGCAGACTACGCCTTAAGCAACATTCGTTATTTATTATCAAATTTTCTTTCAATTATGTGGAAATAAACATAAACATCATTATCAAACCACATGTATGCCCATACATACAAGGGAGGGGAAAATCCCTGTTAATAATGAGTCTGCCCGATAATATGTTTCGTAAAAATACAAGTGTACAATGTCCAATCCAGCAGAAGCCACTCCTGCTCCTTGGCAAGGAAATTTTCCTTTTGACCAAGCTCTAAGTCTTGTCAACCATAAAACTAGCCTAGAACAATCATTTACAACCAATGGTTTTCACCTGCAGAATTTCCTATACAAAGCTGTCCAAGTGCTGCTAGGTCACCCGAGTCACTCAACCGTTGCTGCAAATCAGTTCAAAACGTTTCTTGAGCTCTCCGTGTGTCCAAACTGCCTCCCAACTGTATGGTTAGATGCGGCCCGTCGATACGCATATTCGGCACTTTACAACACTCAAATCTGACTCCTGATAATCCCAGAATCGCTCCCGAACTAAAGCCTAGTTCGTTCAGAGGTGCCCAGTCGTGCACGACCCGACCCGCCCTGCGGTACGGATGCCCTACCTGTGGCCCGACTCGTTCATCTGCGGCCCAACTCACCCTGCTTGCGGTGCTGACGCCCTGGTCTGCGGCCTAACTTGCCCTGCGCTCGTCCTCCTTTGCCGGTTGCTACGTTTCTTCACCAACGAGATGTTGGAACGCTCGTGGTGACCAACGCCTTTACCCTTGACTGTTCTTGTTGTTCGTTCATTTATGCCTCCACTCTTCCACATGCCCACCAATATATATGAATTTCAAGTGGAGTGTGGGTCGCTCGGTCGACCCAAGCCGACCCGTCGTTTGGTCGCTCGCCCATGAAGTGTTGCGTCGGACGCGCCCAACACGTCAGCCGCTCCACCCACTCGCCCGTTGGCTTGGCTCGTCCACGGTGCGCCCCTTGGTGGTATAAACGTATCTTGCCAACGTCGTTCGTTGGTCAAGAGACGCGCCTCTCCCAACTCGCCCTCGTGATGCGCCTCTGCTACAAGCACGCGCCCGTGCCTCTACCGTGCGATGTAACACCCATTTTGTCGCATGGTGCCTGAACTCGTCCAAACTCCCGGTGGGCGCGCTCGTTACCCCGAACGCGCCTCATGAAGTGCGGGCCTTACACAAATGGAAACCAATTATTGGGTATGGTTTTACTTCCTACTGAGATACCTAAACCTATCATGGGGCCTGTGAAACCAGATGTGGAAGAAATGTTAGACCCTCCAACATCAGACATATGGATACTAGATGTGATGGAACTAGAACATACACTCATGGAATATAGAGAGGTAATAGTATTTGATGTGGCTACACTCATAATGGATGTGCTAAGTGGTAGAATTACACTAAGATTCTGCCAGAATGAGGAGAAATATTCATAAAAGGATGTGGTGTGGAAGGGATTCATGGTCAAAGATATGGACAAAATGCGTTTCGACATAGAATTATTAATGCTATCAATGAACGACTTAGGTAAGGGACTTTGTGAAGATCCAGGTAAGTCAACACCCCCACCTAATGATATGGGTTGAAAGGGATGATGATCATGTTGTGAACTACAATCAACCATGGGATGAATGAAAGATTCAGGCCTCTGAGTAGCACCCAATGCAACTCGAGACACAAATGTACCTATGCAATAATCAAGTTTACATCTACGAATAGGTGGACCCACCTCATAGGGTGAAAGAGATGCAAGTCTACGATAATGACACAAATAATAATTCGCCATGATGGCGCCCAAAAAAGAGACAAAAATGACTAAAGAATAATCCTAACTCAACTAGATATATAGAACACACAACATGCACTAGAATGATCCTAAAGCAACAATCCAAGAAAACCAAAGTGGGAAAGGCATCCTCCCACCAACAAAGCCCGCTTAATCAATGCATAGGCTAGTGTTCAGGAAATGTTTTGGATATTTATAACAAATACATGCTTAACGATCCAATTTGGGCACAAGTTCTATTATTAGTCGTGGAGCACCCCCAAGGAGGACTTTGTGTGTTTTCCTGAAATCCCCCCAAGTATAGCAATGACTTGACGCCTCGCCATCACCCATGATAGTATCGTCATAAATTCCACTAAGGTCACCACCAACAACATGATGTATTAGAGGGACAGTCATCAACTAGAACTAGATACAAGGGTAAGGTATAGAGCCTGAAGCCTTCTAAAAGAGACCCCTGCATGTACGATGAAATTCCTAAATATAACCACAACTAGTTCCAAAACGAGCTGGGAGGCCACTCTGAAGGTCCCAATATAGCATAGTTCTTAACCCTTGTGTTAGAAGTGCTTCTTATATAGTGCCACCAAAAGTGGATTTACACACCCTATCTCAAGATGTTATATTTTCTTTCTAGTCTTTGGGGAAGTTAACCTCACTCCCCTATCCCAAGACCCTAGCCTATCTAATGTTGGTTGGCTACCAAGGAAAGATAAAAATATAAAGTCATTTTATTAGATGTGTTAATTTTAATGGTTTTTTGTTGAGTTTAGGGTGATGGATGAGACTAAAATGATGTTATGACTCAACCGATCCAAAAAAACCACACAAAGATATGCAAGTGCAAAAGGGTTTTTTTTCAATGTATTCTATGTAGAGTAATGAAGAGATATTTTATTTTCAGAATGAAAAAATGCACATGTCTCTCACTTCTCTCTCATTAAAAACTTTGATCCAAATAATCAAATTAGAAAACCAACTGTAAAAATGGTAGAAAAAGAAGGAAAAGGAAACCAAGAAAGAACTACCCAAAAATAAAACCCTAAATCTGCCACAAGAATGCACTAAGATTTGAAAAGCTTAGTTTTCAATCAAGCAATCAAGCTACATGTATAAAATCAATGCATGGTTGTGATGCTAGAGAGGTATCAAAACATCAATGTTCCTGAAAAGAATCAAAACATTAGAAAAAATGATCAAACCCTAGTGAGGCGACTAAGCTCACAAAATTTCATGTAAGCTCAATAAGAAAGCAATTATCACAGTAAAAAAGCTTTAGATATGAAACATGATCCATTAGGGTTTGCAGTGATGCAAATATCCCCTACCAGGTCTGAGCCGATCTCCTCAAATTTCAACAAAAACTACCTTCAATGATAGACTTTCACAATGCATTCAATTGAAACCAATTTCCACCAATAATTCTGCAGACTGGACCAGAATGCTATAAATTCTCTGGATTGAACTGTTGGTGCGAAAAAATGGAGAAAAGCCTATATCTAGGAGTTTTCAAGAAGTGGGTTTTGAAGCAAAGCTTATCAAATGACTAATAAACACTGTAAGACATCAAGGAAATCAGAAAGCTAAAATCTAATCAGTAAAGAAAATTGATTTACTAGAAATATTGAATGGAGTCTCAATTCCTTTTAAGAGACAATTTCACCTATAGTGGTAGGTTACTTTAATCCGAATAGGCCTTGCCCAAGAGTTTTCCCAAATGGTGTGTGTGTGTGAATGAAGAAGCGAGACAATAAACTAGATAATCCCAAGCACATTCATATTTTCACGAACAAAGTAGTAGACATACCTTTAAGTGTTAGATCCTTAACTCTATTTGAATAATACAACTATAGGAAGATATCCTCTTGAGTTCTTTGCTCTTGGATCTCGTAGGTTGCCTACACACATAGAAAGAAACCAATACAATATTCCTACAAAAAAATACTAATGCAAACATAATATATCATTCACATCAAATAAAGTAGACAATGAAAGATAGGAAATGCAGAAAATATTCGTTACTATTGTTTTTAAATAGAACTTGAGTACATCGATGAGTTCTCCAATCCTAGGTCCTTGATCTGCTCCCTAACCTCTATGTTCACTGCACAAGTTTATCGCGGTCACATCACAGATAGAATTTCAGCATAAGTTCCTTTCCTCTTCTTGTCACTAGTGAAGAGCTTCATTTATATAGATATCAATCATGATTGGCGTTCATTTCACCTAAACACATTATTGACCATATCGAGGCAATGGTTAAGATAGACCAAATTAATAATTATTTTAATCAATAATGATCATTTTAATCGAAGTTGTCAACTTAGACTAAATCTAAGATTATCGAGTCAAATTCCCATCACTGTTTCAGAGCTCTAATACAGAGAGGGCATTGATGGGCCTTTGTTTCATTCCTGAATACTAAGAAAGATTGTTGCTAAGCCATCTGGTTCGGTTCCTACAATTAAGAAAAAACATTGAACCCTCAAAACATTTGAAATTTGATGTTTCACTAATCACAACTTGATCCCCTTACTTAGCAAAGGATACATATTTCTTTTTAACACTAGAGGTGGGGTTTTAAACTATAACATCCACTAATAAAATATTTTCTACTTCTTCATATACATTCTTGGCAAAGTAGGTTTAATATATTTTAACATTATTACTATTGTTAAAGTCTTAAGTTAAATTTATTTTAACTTTATTAAGAAGATTTATTATAATCGTAAGTTGGTTATAATGATAAAAATATTAAAACAAAACAACTAACACACATATATATATAATTGTTCTTCATATTTGTTGTTAGAAATATATATATATATATATATATATATATATATATATATATATATATAATTGTTCTTCATATTTGTTGTTAGAATTCCGTAAATGTATATAAGAGACTAACATATTATATACGTGTCCCTTTATGAATATTTTTTAAATAAGTTCAATTTTGAACTTTTCCACATTTAAAAAAAAATTAAAAAATCATCTTGAGAATGGAAGATTAAACAACAAAACGATGATATAGATAGGGTTCCTATACCACCCTACTGTTATGTTCCGTGATATGTTCATGAAACAAAAGCTAACCAATGCCGATACATATTACATGTAAAATGTGGATACAGTTTGTGATGGTATAACATGACTTTGCAAACATATATCAAATGTTTTAATAGGTCTAAAATCGGATGTGCTTAACAAAAATTTCATAGCATTTCATTTCCAAAAATATTTGGGTACATGTTCAGCGTCTTGGGGTGTCGTCTCTCGGGCAAGCTAAATCTGATAGGTAAATTGCAAAATGGCTTGGGTTATTCGTTAATTTTTTTTTAGATTTTATTTTATTTTTGGGTTATGATTGTTCATAATTTTGTAAGAATTTGTTGGAATAAAACTTGTAAAGTTTCCACAATTCAAAAGTCTCAAAAAAAATCATTTAGTGAAAAACCTAAGTTAAATAATATAAATGAAAATTTGACAAAGAAAAATTGTCAATCTCCAACAAAAAGAAATCTAATAGTTAGACTACCTATAGCAAAATTAATTATATATAGATATATAATTTTAAGATATTTAAAATCCATTTTAATAATATATATAATAGGTGCAATTGATAATTTTGTTGTATTTTATTAGTTTGATGTTATGAATGGAACTAATAATAATAATACTAAATACGACGACGACGACGGACGATGATGATATTGAGCTTTGGTCTATCGGACCTATAATTTTCTTAGTTCTTAATTGTCTGGCTTCTCATATTTCTTGGCGAGATTGGTGTTATAGCTTTCTTTTTGTTTTTTACGGTCTTCCAACTTCCTTTATCTTGCACCTCCTTCATCTCTTCTGATTCTTGGGACACTAGTGTCTTATCTTCGGGATCTGGGAGATCTGCTTTGCTCCTAAGTGAAGATTTCTTTTGCGCGGTATTTGAATCCTCATAATTTTTTATGCTTGAGGGGATGTCGAGTTCGTTTCTTTGTTGTTGGGCAGGGATTTCCCCCTGCTTGTATTGAGGGTTGTTTCTTTCTTACCTGATTTCTTGCGATTCAGAGTTTTCTGGAGAGTATTCTTCCTTGTTGACAATGTAATGTTCATTTTGTGCTCCTTCCCACCATGTAGATCTATGGTGATTCTTTCTAGCAAAAATTTTCTGGGAGACTTTTGGGCAATTTTTGGCTAGATGACCTGTCTCAAAGAAAGATCGACATCTAAAGAGAACATTTTCATAGTCGAATTTCTGGTTCCATAAATAGTCATATATATATATATATATATATATATATATATGGTCAATATTATTGCTTATCAATATTATTTGCTCGTAAATTATATATCATTTTAAAATCAAAATATTTTATAAATATTTAATTTTATTTTTATTTTATAACATTTTTATAAGTTTAAAATAAAATTTGATAGGTATAGACTTAAATCCAAAATAAAATTATATGCATATATATAAACTTAATCGAACAATGAAGTTAGACTTTTATATATATAAAAGCTCATATTCTAATTGTATATAAAAAAATTGAACTCAAAAGATTATTAAGAAGTTTTTATTATGTTAAATTTTATATTAACTTAAAATGATATTAAATATCCTTAAATTTAAAAAAAAAATGTAATTTTTCAAATATAAGAAATAGTAATATGTGTTTTCTAAAAATTTATAAATTTAGATTTATAAATATAAATATAACAAAAAAAAAATATTGCAACTAAAAAACTATTGTAACAGGAAGAATGTTTTATTAATGCTCACATTTATTTTATTAACCATATATAAAAAAGTTATAGGTTAATTTTAACTTTCGAAAAAAAAGAATTGCACATCTTATTATAAAATGGAACATTTTGCTAAATAAAATTTGTTCATATATAAATGAATGTTATAAATAATAATGAAGAACTTATCATGTAGGAACTTATTAGAATTAGAATAATCTCAAATGTCTATGAATCATTTTTTTAATAATGGACTACTTTGCTAAATAAAATTTACTTATAGATAAACGAATGTCATAAATAAGAATGAAGAACTCATCATAGATGAACTTATTAAAATTGGAATAATTTCAAATACTTAGAAAACTGATAAAAAAAGAACTACTTGGCACATTTTTTTTAATTTATTAAAAATAAATAGAACTTAACAAACTCAGTAACATACTACAACCCTTAATAAAAAATTCATCAATTAAAAATAAAAATCAATAGATCTTCAGCCACCTCAAATTGAAAAAAAAAAACTTTCACAATTAAGATTCGATTCAAAATTATATTGGTTTTATTTTTCATTCTCCAATGACATTTTCATCTTGTTCAAATTTAATCATAGTTAATGTTAATTGGCTACGAAAACTCAAAATGTTAATTGTCTAGGTGGACACATTTATAAGACTTGTTAAGTAACAATTGTGGTAGGTAAGACTTGTTAAGTAACCGTTGTGGCATAAGATAAGATCTTTGAATGCACTCCACGATGAGTGGTTGGGTGTACAAATCCCTTTAACCAATTTAATATTCAGTTAGTAATATTTCCATCCAGATTTTTATTAATGAGCCTTTGCCTTCAATAGAGTTTTGTACTGTTTTTCGTTTTTAAAATTAAATTCCTCAATTGTTTTTAAACTTAAAAAAATGGTTTATTAATTTTAATATTTGAAAAATAAATAAATAAAAATAGAACTTTTAAATTTTTATTTTTTAAGTTGGAAAAATGATAATGACTTTGGTTAAATATTTTTTTTGAAATTATTTTATTTTAAAAATTAAAATCTGAAAGAATTATTGAATTGATATCCAATTTTCTTTCTTTTGGTATATGATAATGACTTGACTAAAAAATGTCAAAATATAAACTAATTTTAAAAAACATAAAACATTATGATTTGGTTTTCGCTGCCTCATTTTATTTATGACAATAAATTTAAGAATACTAATGTTATTAGTATCTCATAAATTTTGGTGTTGTAAAGTTATTACAAATCTATGTCATACATTCTTACATTTTTTTGTTGGTTAAAGTTGGGTTTATATTATCATATAAAAATTTACAGTAGAAGCCAGTATAGTTGTATTACATTCAAACAATCCAGAGGGCATGCAGTGCTTAGAAAGATTTGGGTGCTTACCAAGGCATCTGATGCTCTTGGTTATTAGCCGCACAAAATTACAAAACAATCAAAACAAAATTTCGTCATGGATGAGGGTGTAAAGGACCTGCTATAGGAGCCACGAAGAGGCTTCCCTGATTGTGCATGTGGTAGCTGATATGGTCCACTTGGGCCTCTAGACCTCGGAGGTGGTAGTGAGAGCACCTCGGAAGACAACGCAGACTCTCCAGAGCTTCGAGGGCCTCATTTTGTAGGTTTTGAACAACATTAATGTAGGCCACAAGTTCATTACGATCATCATACCTTTGTTCATGCAAAGTGTCCAGGTTGAGCTGGATCTACTGGAGTTGGGCGGAAATTGCTTGAAGGGTGGTCTAAGCCTCAACCTGGCCCGGTGACTAAGCCGTAGAAACTTGCATGGCCCCCACCGAATGTTGACTCTTAGTAGATTTTTATTTTGAACTTGAGTCCCTAGATACCTGGAGATTTTCCATGCCTCGTCCAAGACCTCCACGTCGTGCCTAGCCTCGCTCGCGCGGCATGCAGTCGTCTAACACTCCCCCACCCTTTTCTGGGATGCAATGCCAAGTCATTCTGAGTTCAGCAACCCCTAAAACCCATGCACCATCTAAGCAACCTCGGTAGATTTTATCACTGACCACCTCCCGAGCACCGTGAATGAGAGACACAATACTACTACCAGCCACAACACTGCCTTAAGATGAGGTGTGAAATCACCACCACCCACAGATGCTAATCACAGGAAAGTGTGAGTCCTTAGTAAGCCCAAGGTAGAACCACCCTAGGGCCTGGCCAGTGAAGGAACCTTCCTGCGCAGTCCGCGGACTGTCTTCTGTCGCCTGGGCTGAACACCAGAACCAACCATCAAGAGGTGCTCCCTCCGCTGAGAATTCACCCTTACTACCTTCGCACATCTCCTGGTGGAGCATTCTCTTGACATTGCCAAGATTTCTCTCGGCTGCCAGACTCTAGCCACATCTACCCGATTGAACTTGCACCCACCTCGTCTCCTACCAACGAAGCTCAAGCCAAGGCTTGAGAGCCAACTTCTTCTCATTTGCGAAAGCCGAAGCACCAAACTTCACCATCACCCTCGAATACCAAGTGGGATGGCTCACATCCGTCGCACACTTAATTGCAATCACCTCTACCATAGGATCACCTGCTCTGAGGACAATTACCACTCGAGCGTGGGAGGGTGGTGAGTCGGTGGACACTTTTCTTAGGGCCAGTCTAGCCTTAATTGACTATTTTCCACTTGTCCCTGTGATTAGACACCCCCATCGGGGACTTGAAGGTCTTCTTCCATGAGAATTTGGAGATTCTGATATTCTCCAGGGTCCAGATCTATTTTAGAGAATAGATCATCCCATGTGTCACGGAATTCGTGATCTGGTTTATTCATGCCCCTGTTCGCCAGCCAATCTACCACCCTATTCTTGGAATTGAGCACAAGAATTGTGGTGGTGTACTCCATTTGACTTTGGAGGCTTCTGATGTGGGAGAGTTGGGTGTCTAGTCGTAACCTCTTTGCTAATTTCTGAGGATCTGAGCCATGGATGATTTTCTGGGTCATGTCTAGAATCAGCTGGGAGTCCCCAATGATGTGACGCACCTATAGCTGAGGTCCCAAGCCAGAGTTACCGCAACTTCCAGCCCTATGATTAGTACTACATTTTTGGTCAAAGTATCGATAGATCCAGCATACGCTGCCTTAGGTGACTCTTTGTCATCTCTAAGGATACCTCCATATCCCACCTGGCCTGGGTTTCCCTTAGAGGTGTCGTCGAAATTAACTTGAATAGGAGCCTGAGGGGGAAGGGAGAAGGTAGTCGTGGGAGGCGGGGGGAGGGGCGGCCAAGGGTCGGTCAAGGGTGGACTAGGTTTGACGCACTACAAGGAAAAGACCCTCTAGAGGATGTTTTTGAGGAACCCCATAGAAAACACCCCATACATCCATTTCTAGTGGAGGTTACTAGAGGAGGTTGGCAGGCGGAGGGTTTTGCGGATGTTTTCTGCTCGGTGTGCTTATCATTAAACATCGCACCGGTGCTCTTGAAACTTGAAAGCACCAGTGCGCACAAAAAATTGGCACACCGGACACCGTGCACTGTATACATACCCACCCGGTGCGTTATATTATTGTAGAGCACTGGTGCTTCACAACTCTTTCGCGCTAGTGCATTATAAAACACCGCTCCAAAACCGAAACCACTCGGTGCGATATTAAGAAACCGCACTGGTGCATCATAAAACAACGCACCAAAACAAAAACCGACTGGTGCATTCGTAAGAAATAGAACCGGTGCGCCTATAAACCACGCACACCGCAAAAGGGTAAAATAAAGAAAAAAATTACGGCAAAAAACCCAGATTTTTCATTTTTTCAGTGCTCCTGAGCTCTCAATTACCGGTGCGCTCTACCATAGAAAGCCTCGGTGCGCACAAAACATTGGCACATTGGACACTGTGTGCGACATACACACCTGCTCGGGGTGTCCTATTACAGTGACACACTGGTGCTTCACAACTCTTCCGTGTCGGTGCATCATAAAACACCACGCCAAAAGAGAAGCATGTCAGTGTGTTCTTATCCAAGACCATCGATGCACCTATAAAATGCACACATAGGAATAACGTTAAATTAAAAAAAAATACGGCAAAAAAACCAGTGCTTTACGACTATTCTGCACCGGTGCATCATCAAAACATTGCGCCAAAACTAACACATCCCATTGCAGTGTTAGGGAACCGCCTCGGTGCATCATAAACAACACACCAAATTTGACACCAACCGGTGCGGTTGTAAGTAAGCGTACTGGCACCTATAAAACCCCACGCACCGAAACAGGGTTAAATAAAAAAAAAAACGTTACGACCAAAAAACGAAAATTTTCACTTTCCTCAATGCTCCAAAGCTCTCAAGCACTGGTGCCATTTCCCCTTCTCTGAGCCACCCTGACATCGATGCTCCCATTTCACCCATTGCATGCATTGTTGTTGTGCGTTTCCCACCAATCTCCAGCTTGCATTTTGAAAAACGGTGGGCAAAATTTCTTTTGCAAATTCTACAGCCAATATGCCTCCTCAACGGCAAAATGTACAGGTATTTTTCTAGTTTTCCCATAATTAAGATTTTTAGAGGATCAAAATTTGAAATAACCTTAAAAATAACCATTAAAAAAGAAAAAAAAATTATCGTGTGGTGTGCCCGAGCCGTTCAGCTCGCACCTCATAGCAGTGTTGCCTGTAAAATTTACAGGCCGCACCGCCACAGGTGCTAATGGTATCCGCACTGTTTTCGGGGTGGTACCGAAAGGTGCCCCACATTATTTTAAATAAATAAAAAAAAAAATTTCGGTGCACTCATTTAGCCAGTCACACCGTTGACTATGGGAATAGCAGTGCGGTGCGTTGACAGAATTATCCACCCCGGTGTCTGTCAGCGCACCGCATTCGGCATTCCGAAAGGGTCAATGGTGCGTCCGAGTAAAAGACCGCACTGTCGACTATGTAATTGTTAGGAAGTCAGTGCACTGACATTACTATATGCTCTGGGGCATATATTTCAATCAACACACCGCTATTTTGACATTAGATATAGTCAACGGTGCTTGAAACAATTTTAGCTCCACTGAGGTTAGTGCATTGTATTTCATTTGGGGGCACAACCACTGATGTGCTACAAACTCAAGCCGCACCAGAATTGGTGCGTGACTGTTTTTGTGGCGCACTGACTACTCTGTTTTTTTCAAAAGATATATATATATATATATATATATATATATCTGTGTGTGTGTGTGTGTGTGTATTCCTAAGTACATTTCTGTTTTAATAAAAAATATTATTTAACATGGTTCAGAGAGAAGAGGAGGAACAACAGCAGGAACAAGCGGAACAGTATGACATGATTCGCTAGTGGGAGGCACAAGAGAGGGAGAGAGATGTATACCCTCGCCCTATTATAGCAGATACCTAGCAGGTAGGCCTCCTCAAGTTCTATGAGGAGGCTACTTCCCTAAAGGCCTATAGTGTGTTTTTGAGATATCTTATCCGCAGGTGGAATGCCCACCGACAGGCTTTCCAGGTTGGTTCTGACCAGTGGTACACACCCACTAAGGAGGATTTTTTTTTATTACAGGACTATCGAGGAGAGAAGTGGATTTTCCCTCATTCCTAAAGGTTCCAGCTGGTTGTGTTATCACTATTAAAATTTTCTAAACTTAGTCAGTTCATACCTTCTCCTAATTCATGGTATTAGATAGGGTTTGAGTCATTTTTATGTTTTATAGGGTCTAAGTCATAGGTTACATGTCTCATTTCATCACGAAATGAAGTTCATAAACCTTACTTTACTCCTTATAAGTCTCATGCCACGTTTTGAAAAGCATATTCTAAGTCTTTTTCAAAAAAAATTCAAATAAGACATGAAACCACATTTTTGTATCGTGCTCAGTGTAAAAAACTGCTTCTGCGCTATAAAAATGTTGGTCTTTTCATAGTGCAAAATCCCAAAATCACACTACCACTGCTACGAAATTGGGGTTTCAGAATTTTCGGTTTAGCTGTCACATCCATCAACTTGGCGTTAAATTTTCATGATTATGATATCAGTCCACGATTATGGTGTCAGTCCACGAATACTCCTTCACGCATGCAACCATCCAAGTTATGAAATCATTATGAGATTCATTAGCAGTCTTTTGTCATTGGTCCTTTGCAAATTTGAAAAGGGGTTGGTTATCATTGATTTTATCTCATGCAAAGAAAACAATTCATGCATATCTATTGTTGAAAGAGAAGCTCATGATTAGAAACCAAGCTCTCTTTAAAGTTTTCAAGCAAGGCTGAATTTCCAATCAAGCAAGGTAGAATTTTAAATCAAGCGAGGTTGAACCCAAATTGATGTTATGTCAGAAGTTTTGATACTTTCTAATCAAGTGAGTTTGAAAATAATTGCTGGCTGAAACAGGGTGTCTAATCAAGCGAGGCTAAAACAAATTTTCAAGCGAGCCAGTTCATCCAACAAGGAGGTTGATTACAGATTTGCTGAAGACACAGGGTTTTCAGGAAGAAAATGACAGAAGAAAAAAGAAATCACCGGTCTGGTCACTTCTTGAAGACAGAACCCGAAGGTTTAGAAACTCTCACAAGAGATAAATCCGTTGAAGAAGCCTTCAAGAAGGTAGGTTGCTGGAGGTTCTGTGAAAAACTTCAAGGAGGGCATAATCAGGTTACCAAATAATTTGCTACCAACTTCAGAGGGTCAAACACAAAGGTTGGTTTTCTCAATTTGCCAATTTCTCCTAAAGTTACATCAGCAGTCACTGAAATTCCAAGAGGGGAGGAGAGATGGTTTAAGAATTTTAGGTTTGAAATGCAACCCTGCAAAATATTTTTGAAACCAAATTTTATGGATATTGATTTGAACAAAGCTGTGCCAAGAAGTTATGTCAAGGATGCATTTCCAACCTGCTCTACAATATCCAAAGGTAATTCACCTGCGAAGGGAGATACCACAAGGTCTACACTTACCACTTTAAACTCTTATTGCATTTCACAGGAATAATCTCTCTAGACATACCATTATTTCTATTTCGAAGTCTGGCCAAGATGGCAGACAAAGTTCAGATGAAAACTCAGGCATGTGAAATCTCATTATTTCATCATGGTTTAGTCAAGTTAATAGTTTTGCATGAGCTTCAGAAAGTGAATAGAGAATGGTCTCCATTTCTCTTTTTGAGTGGAATAGGGGTTGAAGGAACAGGTGCTAGCCCTAAAGTCAAAGAAACATTTTTTTCAAAGACTACTGAACCTACAGAATCAAAATCAAGGAGGTTTGTCAAGCTTAAGCCCAAGAAACAGGTTAAGGAACTGTTGATGGGAAAATCTGTTCGACCAACAGCAGGGGATCTCCCTGGTAAAAAGTCCCAATTAGACCTTGAACCGTTTGGAGTAGGGATCTCATCCGAGGTGTGGGTCTAGCTACTGCTGATTTCTCCTTTCTTTGGGTCTCGCTTAAACTCTATAAACTAGTGGATACACACTTAATCAAATGATACAAAACATATGATTGATGCATTAAATTTACATATAACACTCTGAGTAGCAAGAGGAAATAATAAAGCATAAGTACCGAAGGAAGTGTTGTTAAAAACACATCATTAGGGTCATGCTTGTAAACTTTTCTGACCACAAAAGAAACAATTCCTTATGGCAAGAACACCCTTCACTTCCTAAAAGTTTTAAATGATAACACAAATGCTAATAAACAAAGTCATCAACATTCGTTAAGAAAGTGAAATGAACTCAACCACCATTAACATATACTCAACAAACTGTTATGCAATTGTGATATGAATTGAAGATACAGTTCCCTTAATCTAAAGATGTTCAAAAACTGAAAATATAATACTGAATAGTGCTCATACATATGTCAACACTAGATCCACAAAGGGGATTTTCAAAATGCTTGTATTCATGCTCAAATTGTATAATCCTGGTAATACAGTGTACTCAGCTCGAGTACCAAACAAAAGATATTTTTGTAAGTTCCCGAAGGAAATATTTATAGAGCGAAGCTTGCCCTTTGGGCTCCCTAACTTTTCGCTTTCTCGACTGTTGGGCTGCCTTGCGACCCAGTCTATTCTGCGACTTGCAACCCGACTAGACCTTGCGACTTGCGACCCCCAACAATCTGCGACTTGCAACCTACCATGATTTTGCGACCTCGTGACCTAGTGTCTGGGTCACGTCGTCGAGCTTTTAATAGGGAGTGCGACTATGCGACCTGGCGAACTGAGGGAATCTGTGACCTGCGACTTGAGGAAATTTGCGGCTTGCGACCTCTAGCAGATCTGCGACTTGTGGCCTCCTTTTGGCGATCTTTGGATTTCATAGCAATATTCCTTATCCTGCCTCCTTTGCTTTGAAAAGGGTCCTCTTGCTTGCTGGGAAAAACTTTGGCTCATTGTGCAGACCGACAACTTCCACCTGTAGTCACATCGCTTAGGTTACATGTCTTCATTGACGAATAATAATGTTAGGGGCATAATTAATTAATTTCACAAGTGAATATGATAACTTTAGACCCCTGTGTGGTAAAATTTTGTGTCATTATGTCATCAGGGAGAATGGCTCATGTGAGTTTTCCTGCGCCTTTCCAACCACTGTAATGTCTATTGGTATTGCTATGGACTGCGTGTTGAATGTGGATCCATAGTTTAACTCGTTTTGGGTGATTGTTACTTCATAGAGGTAAACTTCTGGAAGTCGCGTAGTCGCAACGCGGTGTAAGCCAGGTTGTTTGAAACTTTGCGACTCCACGACTTGTTCACATGGTTGCATAGTCGCTATTTTGATAGCTTCATTCGTTATGCGACCTAGCAACTTGGGTCGGAATGCGACCTCTCGATGGTCGCACAGTCGAAACTTCATGCGATTCGCACACCTTATTCATTTAGCGTGATTCGCGACCTAGCGACTTGGGCAAGACTGCAACCTCCCTGTGGTTGCACAGTCGCATATCCATGCAGATCGCATTTTTCATTCATTCCATGTGCTCTCTACGGCCTTCGAATGTGATGGGCTATTGGATCTTTCAGCTCTATAAAATATTTCTCATGTTGTTTTCTTCTTTTCATCATGCTTTCGGGAAGCTTATAACAGTCCTCATAACATTGTTACGAAAATTGAGAGGGTGATATTCGTCATAATGTCCTTAAACTCACTCGGATCCTGCCAGATGCTGTGCGAATGGGAATTTGGAATGACAAGGGTTGCCTTCGAAAGCCCTGCTATAACTACCACATTGGAAGTTGATGTTTCCAATTCAAGCCATCATTTACTTTAATACTATAACCACTCGGACGAGGTACCCCTCTCCCTTTAGGAATTAGGCTATATGTCTGAACAGGTGTGGCTTAACTGTGACCGAAATCTCCCTTGACTGGTGCGGTCTTGTTCCCTGCGTACATGCGATACATGTCTTCCACTTCTCATGTTTTAGCTTGCACTACTCTTATCCTTTTCATCGGTGTGGTGATGACATTGTTTGGTGTATCATCAGTGGGATTGACCTGCATGAAACATTTAGATTGTCAATTTTTACAGTTACCCTTTAGAGAACGATATCCCTAAATAATTAACATCAGATTATGAGCTTGGTGAAGCACCCAAATCGAGTGCCTAAACAATCCATGGTGCAAGAGCTTTTAATGTAAATAAACAAAAATGTTTCCATTCGAATGTATGCATGGTGATCCCCTCACACATGGCGTGACTGCGGTAAGAGTATCTCGTCATGATGGTGAGAAGGCTCACGAGGGGCTTGGGACAGGTTACGAGGATGTCATTGTCTAAAGGCTAACCTTAACGACTAAGCAAGGAGGGGGACCCAAAATTTTGAATATACCCAAAATTTTGGGTGGTGTTGTAGCGGCTACAACAAATGGCGAACCACTGGTAGAATCCAGCATCTCTATCAATATCACAACAATAGTCTAAGCCAAGATAGTGATGCAAGGGAATATTGAACAGGTTCTATGGGTACCCTTTGTATTACTTTTGCCTTTACAGGTATGCCCAGTCCTTGTGCCTCAGCTAGGCCTCGCTAATCAGAACACATCAAAGCGGAAGCTCACGGACGCCAATAGATTGTTGATGATGTGAAGAGCTAGGCAGTGGGTTTATTATTCTTAGGATTTTTAAAGTAATTTTCCGGTGTTTCTCTACTGCCAACAGGCCTAGACAATACCCCGGCAGAGTCACTTCAAGAAATCACAAGCATTGCTCCACTGCCAGCGAGCCTGGTCAGTACCCCGGCGGAGTCGTTGCATTACCTCTCTGTGCAGGAAGCCTTTCTCGATCCTTTACCCCTATTTGTTTCATGTGCTTGTAGCACTTATTTTCATGTGCTCGTGGCACTTATTTTTCATGGGCAGATGAGGGATCCCGACTTATTTTATGAGCAAGAGAGGTTGTTTCTTGTTTTACAGAAACTGAAAGATATCCTTATTTGGATTTTCCCTTGTGCCAAACCTTCACATCCCATCTACCACAATAGGCGAAGCGCGCAAAATAGATCATTAAGATGTCCAAGACTATGCTAGGCACAAGGCTTAGGCTTACAGGTATTAGGCCATTCAAACTCATTAGGTCTCCCACAAACAACCGGCTCGTATCTCCCTGGCTAATAAGTTTAGACTCATAGGCATCTTGTTGAGAATGCGACTTTGATGACCTGTCCTGAGAGAAAGTTGCCTCTTGCGCTAGCCACCGCAACCTCACACAAACAATGGGGTTACTGTTTTAGAAATCGAGGTAGAACAAGTCCGCAAGGTGGTAGGGTTCCAATGAGGGCTCATGTAGTGATAGGCGATATCTAGAATATTTTCAACGCTATATCAACAACCTGTGGAAATGATGTGGGGAAGAAAGTGTACGACGCAATGTAATAAACGAGGCTCAAGATGCAATGCAACGCCATGTGCAGGAACGATCCACTAGTTGGAGGTGGAGAGACAAGGCAAAGCACATACAGTGATTATCCAAACATTATGCAGCAATAGGGAAACTAAAAAATCATGCATGCAAAAATAAATGGAACTTTTTAATGCATAAAACTACAGAACGCAAGAAAATACAGCAAGCAGAATTCTAAACCATGAAGTAAAACCTTAGTAAGTAAACCTAATTAATAACTTGACAAACAAAACTTTATTAGCAGATCCTAGCTAGCCTATTCCTAGTTTAACTAATGATGTAGTCGGGTTATGTGAAATCAGCTTTCCAGTGCAGCCACCGCATTAGTTCCCGCCCTGCAAGAACAACAATGTTCGCAATCAGAGCCAGCATACAAAATCGTGCACCAACAGCAAGACTTACCTAAAGAGCATGTGAAATAGCAAGAAGGCCATGGCTACTTACGAGAGAACGTGCCAAAGTGGATTGTGCAAGCTAAATTTCACTCTTATCCTGATACACATAAATATATTCTCGAAACTTAAAACTATTTATAAATGACACACATCCATTCATGCACAATCCTAGGTCTGATGGGCGCGGGGTAAGCCATTTCCTATTTTCAAAAATATTCATCGGATAAGATCCGTCGAACCAAATGGAAACCTAATCATGGTGTTGAGGACGATCAGTTTTACGGAATGGAAACAATAAGCATGTGTCAGGCGAATTATAGATGCTTGTGCATCCAAGAGTAGAAACCCTAATTTTGAAAACCCTAGTTCGGAGTTGCTCCTGGAATCTATCAAGGATATGAGGATTCGAATCCACTTTTACCGGAGGTTGCAATTCCTTACCATTTTGAACAAAATCTGGACCTTCAAGCAGGGGGTTTCCCAACTTTGATGGGTTCATGAGATCAACTGGCGAATGGATGTGATCATCAATTGCAGTAATTGGAAAGATGTCAGTGGGCTTTATATCAATTCATCCAAATGTTTGCGCACTGACAGATGAATAATCCAATGAATTAGATTCTTTAGATTTTCTAGGATGGGGTGAATTTACCAGAAGGTTTTCGGGCAGTTGAGGGATTTGCCCAAAATCACATGTCTGTGCCTGATTGTAACCGGTATTGGCTTGGCAACAAATGAAATGATTAGAGACAAGATTAGGGAAAATCGGTTGTTGCATACCAGTTGTCAGGGGACAAAAATATGTGCTCAAAGAAGCATCACTTGAATGGTACGATTGCCCGAATGAGCTGATATCCGACGCGGTTATGTTGGGAGGAGCATGGTACTTGCGAGTCATTATTTCAGAAACCCTAAGCTGATAAACCCTAGTTGGAGTTGTTTGAGGGGTCTCATTAGGTTCAGAAGGACTAGGGGTAACGGCCGGCAGAAGAGGAAGTGCTTTGATTCCCTGATAGGTACTCAGGTCTTCGGCAGAGAGGTACGAGTGACAGTCCTCAACAGTATGAGTGAATATGTTTTTAGATAAGCAGTGATCGATGGAACCATCGATTTGATCGAGTTAGGTACTTGGCATGTTAGGCTCCCTGGGAGTTACCAACTGGGATGGATCAATAAAGAGGACATCTTGAGGTTGTCCAGACATGAAATCGCTCCTATGGTTGTCTAAATATTCCGAGTGAGAAAGATCAGATCTAAAAGATTCATCGATTTTGAACTGTGATTGTGAAACACCATCTGCGTGCTTATGATTGTCGCCAATACCAGTATAATGAAATTTTGAATGTCTCGAAAAAATTACTAGTTTGGCGGACTCGTGAAATAAATCGGGGAATAATGAACGAAAAGATTGAGCCACATGGGCGTTAACCGTACAAGGCTTTTCAATACACACGTCCGTGTCATTCAGTGAAAACAATGATCTGGCAGGCCTTGTAAGGGAATCAAATTCATCCGGGATAGGAGTCGATTCATAATCAGTAAGCGAATCAGATTTACGACTGTGTCTAGGGAGACATCGAGTGGGCTCAAGGTAGGTTTCATGAACCTGAAGGGATGTTGGGCCCATCTGGTTTTCAAGATTTGATTCGACACGATGCGTGAAAGATTCAGAGGTGGCACAACAGGTTTTATCTTCTTGCACCCATCTATCATTTCTCAGAACTTTCGAGGTCACAACTCCACTACCCGAGAGCTCAGGAGGAGGAGCAAGAATATCACAGATAGCAATACTCTCCTTGGAGGCCTGAATGTGGTCTGGACTCGGGGAGATGGACAAGGAAGCATTAGGGACGCAGTATGAAGAGCTGGCACCTTGTGGGTCGTCATAGGAAATACTAGGATCAAGCTGGGTTGCTACTTGAAATTGTTCAAAAGAAACGAGGATCACATACCTGAACTGTTCACATAACAATTTCCAATCAACATCCTTTTCAAGGAACTCAAAGCAATAATGGACAAATCTGATAGAGAATTCATCTAGAGGTTCCTGAGGTTCCATTCTGATGTCACTTAACTTTATTAATACATTTTGAAAATCGTACTTGTGAAAAGCTTGTTGTAATTCACTAGCGAGTTGTTCAAACGAATGGATGGAAGCTTCCGGAAATGTGCGGCACCATTGCTTAGTGTGACCTTCGAGAGTGAGGAAGAAAATAAAACAAATCAAACCTTCATTGTCAATTTTGTAGCACTCACCAAATTCATAGAAATCTAAAAGGTGTTGGGTTATGGACACTCTATTTTCACCATCGAATTTTAACTGGGACAAGTGATACATAAGTTCATCAGGGATGAGACATCGAGGCTCATAAAACTCCAACAAACATCTCAGGAGAGTGATTTGGGAACGAGCCATTACAGATATGAGATTAATTGCAGGCTCTAAGGGCTCATCTTGTCATCTGGCCCTCCTTCTACCACCAATTTTTTTGACAGGAAAATCTGTCCGGCCAACAGCAGGGGATCTCCCCAGTAAAAAGTCCCAATTAGACCTTGAACTGTTTGGAGTAGGGATCTCGTCCAAGGTGTGGGTCCGACTACCGTTGATTTCTCCTTTCTTTGGGTCTCGCTTAAACTCTATAAACCAATGGATACACACTTAATCAAATGATACAAGACATATGATTGATGCATTAAATGTACATATAACACTATGAGTAGCAAGAGAAAATAATAAAGAATAAGTGCCGAAGGAAGTGTTGTTAACAACACATCATTAGGGTCATGCTTGTATACTGTTCTGACCACAAAAGAAACAATTCCTTATGGCAAGAACACCCTTCACTTCCTAAACGTTTTAAATGATAACACAAATGCTAATAAGCAAATTCATCAACATTCATTAAGAAAGTGAAATGAACTCAACCACCATTAACATATACGCAACAAACTGTTATGCAATTGTGATATGAATTGAAGATACAATTCCCTTAATCTAAAGATGTTCAGAAACTGAAAATATAATACTCAATAGTGCTCATACATATGTCAACACCAGATCCACAAAGGGATTTTTCAAAATGCTTATATTCATGCTCAAATTGTATAATCCTGGTAATACAATACATAATCAGCTCAAGTCCCAAAAAAAAGATATTTTTGCAAGTTCCCGAAGGAAATATTTATAGAGCGAAGCTTGCCCTTTTGGCGCCCTAACTTTTCGCTTTCCCGACTGTTGGGCTGCCTTGTGACCCAGTCTATTCTGCAACTTGTGACCTACCCCAACAATCTGCGACCTACGGCCCAACTGGACCTTGCGACTTGCGACCCCCAACAATCTGTGACCTCCGACCTGCCATGATTTTGCGATCTCGTGACTTAGTCGCTGGGTCGCTAGGTCGCGTCGTCGAGCTTTTAGAGGGTGATATTCGTCATAATTTCCTTAAACTCACTCGGATCCTGCTGGATGCTGTGCGAATGGGAATTTGGAATGGCAAGGGTTGCCTTCGAAAGCCCTGCTATAACTACCACATTGGAAATTGATGTTGCCAATTCATGCCATCATTTACTTTAATACTATAACCACTCGGAAGAGGTACCCCTCTCTCTTTAGGAATGAGGCTATATGTCTGAACAGGTGTGGCTTAACTGTGACCAAAATCTCCCTAGACTGGTGCGGTCTTGTTCCCTGCGTACATGCGATACATGTCTTCCACTTCTCATGTTTCAACTCGCACTACTCTTATCCTTTTCATCAGTGTGGTGATGACATTTTTTGGTGTATCATCTGTGGGATTGACCTGCATGAAACATTTAGATTGTAAATTTTTACAGTTACCCTTTAGAGAACGATATCCCTAAATAATTAACATCAGATTATGAGCTTGGTGAAGCACCCAAACAGAGTGCCTAAACAATCCATGGTGCAAGAGATTTTAATGTAAATACACAAAAAGGTTTCCATTCGAATGTATGCATGGTGATCCCCTCACACATGGCGCGGCTGCGGTAAGATTATCTCGTCATGATGGTGAGAAGACTCATGAGGGGCTTGGGACAGGTTACGAGGATGTCATTGTCTAAAGGCCAACCTTAACGGCTAAGCGAGGAGGGGGACCCGAAATTTCGAATATACCCAAAATTTTGGGTGGTGTTGTAGTGGCTACAACAGGAACCTATGATAAAGAAATGCATGCTGTATAAAGGTAAAAATTTGAGAGGTTGAAAGGTCTGTGGGAGCTAGAAAAGGTTTCAAATAGTGAGTCAATCAGCAGTCAGGATCAATTATTCATATGGAATGTCCCTGCAATCAAGGAAGCAAAGTTCATAAGGATGATTAATACCAAACTAAGAGCTAATAATAGAAGGCTTAAAAGGCAGGTTGAAGACCTTGAGATATAGCTAGCAAAGCCTGAAGATCAACCACAACAAAAATGAGTGTAAATAGTAAGTGACATCTCCTAACACATTTTTGGGGTTATGTGGAAAGATTTCATTTTTTAAAACAGTTCAAAGTTGATTTTTGAGAGCTTATATATAACTTCAAGGATGGCAACAAAGGTTGGAAACTCAAATTTTTGGAAACAAACTATGAAAATATAGACACAGCAGTTTCGTAGCGCGCTAGGAAACTGTTGTAGGTGTCATACACAGCGGTTTCGTAGCGCGCTACAAAACTGCTGTAGGATACAGTTTGATAAATTTTGCAAGTTTCCAAAGGGTAAAAAGGAATTTTTATTAAACCTTGATGCTTATGAAGGATGCATAAAGACCATAATTGAATATCTAATAGCAAAAAAAATGAAAATGAAGATTCCTGGTAAGGTTTTCAAAGGTGAAGTTATGCGCTACCAAAACAGCAGACAGTTTCGTAGCGTAGTAATGTTAACAGTTTTTGGAAATTTTTCAAAGGTTTGTTTTGGGCACAACTGGAAGGGTGAAGTCACATGAGTTCAATAAGACATTGCCACATGTTTTTTAGCACAAGTTGGTCAACAGATGGTTTAAAGAAACATAAATGAAGCATTATAGTTATTTTGCAGGGAGCATGTTCCTATTTTTCAGGGCAGATAAGAGGCAAATCAATACAGTCAAACAGAAATGAGATGGATGTCATCAAGGTCGAAGTTTAGGAGGAGCAGCTGTCAGATAGAAGATTTAATGCTTAGATAATGTTGTTGAGTTATAATAAAGAGTTTTAATCCTAGTTGTGTTAGGACTCTAGAACAGACAATTTAACTGTCAGATGTAATTAAAGTTTGTTTTAGCAGGTTATAGGTGTCAAGCTAGCAAATTTGAATTCTTTCAAGTGTGTGGAGAGAATCCAAGAAATGTAATGATGACTCTATAAGAGAGAAGAAGTTTGATTGCATAGGGTTGGAATTTTTCATTAATAAGCATATTGTTTTGTTGTAGCAGAAACTGTGTTTTTATATTAATACAGAGATATTCGTTTCATCACTCAGGATTCAGAAAAGGTTATGGTTGTGTGATATTCTCATAGTTTTCCTCTTTCAATTACTTGCAGTGTCATGAATGTATGTTTCTTATCATTCAATGAAGGTGCTCTAACTTCCTTCATATGTTCATGAACTGTGTTTATTTTCTGTCCTACTGTTCTTTGATGCATCTAAACCCTGAAATGCCCTGACTTCCAAATGAAACTTATATTCATGTTTTGTGAAAACACACTTGACTCCATAAGCCCAATATATGTTTTTTGATTAGTAGTACAACCAATTATCCATTTTTATCCATTTTACTCATAGAGTTAGCAATTTAATCCTTATTTGAAAATCATAAACCTATTGAGAGAGCCCTCTCAGGTTGAGGAGGCTAAGCCTCAACTAAAAGTCTGGTTTGAAATAGTTACTCAGAGTCTTCTTGATCAGCAACCTATCAGGGTCTGATTTTGAGATAACAGTGGCTCCACTTGGGATAGTGTGCCCTTGTGGTACACTAAGAACTCGCAACTCCAGTGCTATCCATTTTTTTTTTGATAAAAACAAAAATTTTGTTGACAAGCATCTTCTTCGAACTGTTGGGCCTTCACATCGGGCTTAATTTTTATGTTTCAGCTTGTCATTTATTAGCAAAAAACTACAAATATGAATATATACAATGTCATGAGTGATTTATAATACTTCAAAAAACATAATGCTTTAGGAACCTGCCATTAACAGGCCTTCCAGCATATGATCCTCCATCAATTTCCTACAGTATGTAAGTGTTGTTCCCATGAAAACTAGCAATCTGAAAAGGACCCTTATATAAATTCTCAAACTTACCATGCTTGCCCTTTTCCTCAATTTTGGACACCCATTTCAGCACTTTGTCATGAATCTAAAAACTGTCCTCTTTGATCCTCCTATAAAATGTATTCTTAATTCTGTTTTGAACATGCTGATGACTGTCAAAGATTTCATTTCTCTTTTCTTGCAAGGCTATCAATTGTTTTATCCTCCTTTGGATGGAATTTGGTTCTTCTTCAAGTCCTTGAATTAACTTCATAACCGGCACCCCAAGTGATGCTGGGAAAATAACTTCAGCCCCATAGACTAATTCATATGGCGAAGTTCCAATTTTTCTCTTTGTACAAATCCTATCAGCCCATAAGGCATACTTTAGCTTTAAATGCCAATCTTTCTTGTTCTCCTGCAGTACCTTTTTGATGATTCTAACAATGCTCTTGTTTGATGATTCAGCAAGAGCATTACCTTGCGGATAGTATGTTGTGGAGTGTCCAAGAGTGATGTGATATTAATGGCAGAAATTTATCATTTTCTTGGACTTAAATGCTTGAGCATTATCTGTTATAATCTTCATGGGATAACCAAATCTTGACAATATATTATCCTCTAAGAAATAAATAATTACAGATTCATTAGCTTGCCTGGTTGGTATTGCTTCTATCCATTTGGTGAAGTAGTCCATTGTTGTAAGAATCCAGTGATGCTAGCCTAATGAAGATGGATGTATCTCTCCAATAAAGTCTAAACCCCATTGCTGAGAAGGAGCTTCAACATAGACAGGAACCAAAGGTAGAGGTACAAACTTTCTTCTTCCTTCAAACATTTGGCACTCATGACATGCAGCGATCTATTTATAAATGTATTTAAACATTGTTGGCCAAAAATACCTAGCTCTTAGGATCTTGTTCATTGTAGCTTCCCAATAATGATGTCCTCCACAATCACCTTTATGGAATTCTTCAATGATATTTTCAGCCTCTTCTTCAAGTAGACAATTCAGCAAAATTCCTCATGCATCTTTCCAAAACAGATTTCTGTCATAAACAAAATATCGCAATGATTTCAGCTTAATAAACCTTTCTCTGGACTTTGATAGATTAGCGGGAGCTTTATTATGCGGTAGGACAAAAACCACATTCTTATACCACTCTGAAGTAAGAAATTTCTCATCAATTTGGACCAGTTCTTCTTCATTTTTAGAAATTTCTGATATTCCTGCATTCAGATTTATGTCAAGATAGTCCATATTTGACTTAGTCATTAGTTTCTCCAGACCTTGTCCCTTCAACAAATTTGTTGGTTTGATGTCTATATCATATTCCAGCAATTTGGGAATCCATTTTCCCCTCTTGCCATCCGAATCTGCCTGCGTTAGAATTTCTTTAATCACAACACTTGGAACATATGCTATGATGTGCGAATGCAAAACATGAATTCTAAAATATTTTATAGCTTTCACCAAATCATAGGCTTGCTTCTCTAGAATTTTATACTTTAGCTTAGCATTTTCTAATGTCCTACTAAAGAAAGAAATGGGTTGTTCAATACCTTGCTTTCCTTTTTGTAGCAAAATTCTAGCAATTGTGTTTTTGGAAGAAAATGTAAAAACCAAAAATTCTTTGGAAAAATATGGACTGATGAGTATCGGTGCTTGTGTGAGTGTCTTCTTGATTTCTTCAAAATATTTCTTTGCTTCAACTGTCCATTTAATGTCAACTCCTTTCTTTAACATCCTTGTTATATCTTTGACAATCTCATCAAAGTTAGGAATGAAACGCCTAACAAAAATCACTTTCCTAAGAAAAGATTGAATCTCTTTCCTACTTCTTGGCAAATCTGCTTTTTTAATTGCATTAAATCTATTAGGATCAATCCTTATTCCTTCTTCAGAAATAATATGACCAAGTAATTTGCCTAATGTTAAAGCAAAGATGCTTTTAGTAGGATTAAGAGAGATACCAATCCTTCTACATTTCAGCAGAAATTTTTCTAGGTGCTTCAAATGATCTTCTTCTTTCTTTGAATAGACTATGATATCATCAAGATAAACAAATACTGACTTATCCTTTTCTTCAGAAAAAGAAATGTCCATTTCTCTTTGTAAAGTGGCTCCTGCATTCATGAGACCAAAGGGCATTTTAGCGTACATGATTGTACCCCATGGTGTTGTGAAGGTTGTTATTTCTAGATCATATGGATGCATAAGAATCTGATTGTAACCTGAAAAACCATCAAGCATAGGCATCCTTTGTGAACCAACAATATTTTGCAGAATTGAATCCATCTTAGGAAGAGGATAGTTATCCTTTAGTGAAGCCTTATTAAAATTTCTGAAGTCAATACAAATTCTGATTTCTCCACTCTTATTCCTTACTGGAACTAAGTTTGCAAGCCAATTTGAAAATCTAATTGGAACAATGATCTTTGCATCAAAGAGTTTCTTAACCTCCTTTTTAATTAATGGCATGAGAAGAGGATTAATTCTCCTCAATTTCTGCTTGAAAGGCTTCTCATTTTCCTTGATAGGAATAGTATGCTGAATAATGGAAGGATCATATTGCTTTAAATCAGAATAACTCCAAGAAAAAACATCCATAAACCTTCTCATCATCTCAATATATTTGAATTTCACATCAGCTAAAAGAAGCTTTGAAATTTTTATCATTTTAAGAAAAGCTAATGTACCAAGATTATAGCTCTCTACTTCCTCTTCCTCAGCTTGCAATTTTGGTGCTTTAAACACATCATTTTGATCAAAACGTTTCTCAAGAGGAATAATACCTTTTGGTATTGAATTATTCTTCAATTGAAAAGATTCAGAATTTTATTTAGGCTCAACAAGCATATTTTGCTAATCTACATGTGTATTTTCAAATTCCTCTTTCAGCTCAATAAAATTCTTTACCTATTGATCATCTTCAAAAACTTGCCAATTTATGATATTTTCCAGTATAGCTGGCCTATGACGAACGTCAATCTCATATTTTTCATTTGAATGCATAGGAATAATGAAAATACTTGCGGAAACAACAAGGGAATCAACAATAGAATTTTGATCTCTAGTTTTGACCATGAAGAAATAAGACTGAAAGTTTTCCAACAAGTCTAAAAATAAATTTCTATAAGCCCTCATTCTTACATCCTTCGTTTGATAGACACCTTCAACTTGTATAATAACCAATTCAGAATCTCCAAAAACAGCAATATTTCGAGCCTTCATCTTTTTCAAAATATCTAGACCCAAAATCAAAGATTCATATTCAACCATGTTGTCTGTGCAATCAAAATTCAGTTTGTAAGAGTAAAAATTACTCTCATCATTTGGATTTGTAATCCAAATCCCTACTCCTACCCCTTCTTGTCCTGTTGATTCATCAAAGTAAAATGACCACCATTCCTCCATCTCTTCGTCATTTACTTGTCGATTTTCTGCATGCTAATTTTCTGAGTGCTGATTTTTTGAATGTTGATTTTCTGCTCTTATTTCTTGTTCAACACTATCAGCTGATTCATTGAAAAGAATGGCAGATCCAATTTCAGTATCAAAGGCATAAATAGGAAAATTTTGAGGTTGATCCTTACTTATTACCATATAGGCCATTCTAGTCTCTCGATACAACCTCCTTTGCTCACCAAAAACAGGAATAGTGGCATAGGAAAGATCCATCTGCATTGTGCCTTTGATTTTTTCTGCCCAAGATCTTGACAATAGCATACCAAATTTTGGCAGAATATCAGCTACAACAATGTCCATAACAATTGTCTTTGCTGGAATTTGTGTGAGGCCAACAACAACATCCTTGATTACACCAATACATTGCACCTTCTTAGAATCAAAAGAAAACAAATCCTTATATAGTCTTGTGATTTGAAATCCCATTCTCTCCATGATAACCTTGGACATGAGGTTATGAGAAGCTCCTGAATCTAACATGGCCTTATTCAAAGTCATATCATGAATACTAATGTTTACATAAAAAGGAGGAAACTCTTCATTTTGATCATCTTCTAACCTTGGACCCAAATATATAATAGGATTGTCTTCTTGGACATTCAAGATATCAACAGCCTCTGGTTGTGAATTCAACATCTTAACTATCTTGCTTCTATATTCATTCACCTTGAGAATCTCACTGAAAGGGACTGATATTTTAATCTTTGAAATTTCATTCTCAAGGTTGAAAACAGAAACAAACTTTTCAGCATCTTTGACAAGAGGAGGAAGTTGAGTGTCTTTCTTATGAAGTGGAATATCCTTTTTACCTTCAGCCACCTTTGGGGTATCATTCTTAGCTTCAGAAGCCTTTGGAGCATATTTCGTGGGCTGTGCTTTGCTTGCATTGATAGGCACATTTCTATTTCTGATATTATATTACTTCTGCATCTGGAAAATAGCATGTTGATACCCTTTAAGATAATCTGATGGTTCTTCTCCTTGATTAGCTAAATCAGACTTGTCATGCTCTTATTTAGTCAAGAATATTCCTGACATTTCTTCATCAAGACAATGGATGGATTCTTCAGGAATCTCAGGCTCATCTTCTTCATCTACCAAATTTTGTTGAAAAGGAGGTCTCACTCGAGGGTCGACTTGTTGATTTCTATTCTCTCTTGGCCTTTGCTGATTTTGAGGTCTCCTAAATTGTGGATTTCTGAATTGAGGTTCATGTTTCACAGGAGGAGCTGAAGTGTTTCCAACAGCTAACCTATCCATCAAATTCTCCATGGTTTTCATCATTGAATCAGATTTGTCTTTAGAAGTTGAAGTGGATGGTTTCTCTTCTTCTTTCAATTTAGTTTTTCCCATTTTTGAATTTTTAGCAGCTATCATGTTTACCTCAACCTTAACTGCATCACTCTGCATTTCAGCAAGTGTAGGTGACTCTCTTTCCCTCAACAGGATAGAAAAGTCATAGTCAAATTCTTCAGCATATATCATTTGTGCTAAGGCTTCCAGAGGTCTCAATTGGGCTGGAATTGGGTCAAAAAATTTATTGAATCTTTTTTAAAAGTTCTGGATAGATTCATCAACTGCCCTCCTAAGGTTTTTGTATTCAGTTAGTGCTTGGACTGGATTGGTTCTATTACCCCATTTTCATAATAATTTATCTTCAAAATCATTCCAAGTTCTAATGCTGCCTGGTGCAAGGGCCTTAAACCATTTTCTAACTTCACCAATAAAACTCTATGCAAATAACCTTAACTTCACATCTTCATCATCAACTTCTTCCCTGTCTACAAAATCATTAAATCTGTCTACAAATTCCTCTGCTGAAATTTCCTCATCACTACCCCAAGTAGGAATCCTAGCAGCATATTAAATAGGAAGGTCATGCAAAACAGCAGGAAGTACAAGTGGTGCATACCTAGCAGGAGCATCCATGACTGGAGGATGAACAATAGTTGTAGGAAGGGGAGAAAAAGAAGATGAAGAAATGATATGAGGAGGACTACTTGGTTTTTGTAAGCCACTGAAATTAGAACTCCAATTTGGAAGGGGTAAACCAGCTTTTGATTTCAGCAAGACTTCAAAAGGATCAGTTTCTTTGAGCTTATCTAAAGACTCTTTGTCTAGCAATAATTTAGAGGTAACAGCTTCCCAAAACTCTTCCTTGTCTTCTTGTGTCACTAAGGCTAAAGTGTCAAGTCCTCTTTTTTGCAAGTCTAAGATAACATCAATGAGTTATTTTTCACTTTCTGATCTAAACAACACTTCATGAATCTTGTCATCAACTTTCTTAGCTTCAGGACTTCTTAATATTTCATAGGACAAAGATTTAGAATGGGATGAAGTACCTGATATTTATGAAATTATTTGACTTTTTGAAATATTTTTTGGATTTTCCACAGTGGTAGGTGGATTGGGATCAGGATTGCTCCATGTGTATCTTCTTCTCAAAACCACCTTTAAACTTTGAAAAATGTATGGAGTCACCAAGGTAGATTATAGCCTCGAAAAACTTTCTAAGCTCCTGCCACCTTGAGAAGTTCAGCTTTCTTGATTTCGGGAATGAATAATCTTCAGACTCCCGGTAGACGCACCAAAATGTTATCTCAAAATCATACCCGGATAGGCTGCTGATAAAGAAGACTCTGAGTAACTATTTCAAACCAAACTTTTAGTTGAGGCTTAGCCTCCTCAACCTGAGAGGGCTCTCTCAATAGGTTTATGATTTTCAAATAAGGATTAGATGGCTAACTCTATGAGTAAAATGGATAAAAATGGATAATTGGTTGTACTACTAATCAACAAGCATCTATTGGGCTTATGGATTCAAGTGTTTTTTCACAAAACATGAATATCAATTTCATTTGGAATTCAAGGCATTTCAGGGTTTAGATGCATCAAAGAACAGTAGGACAGAAAATAAACAAAGTTCATGAATATATGAAGGAAGTTAGAGCACCTTCAGTGAATTCTATGTAACATACATTCATTTCACTGTAATTAATTGAAAGAGGAAAACTATGAGAATATCACACAACCATAACCCTTTCTAAATCCTGAGTGATGAAACCAATATCTCTGTATTAATATAAAAACACAGTTTCTGCTACAACAAAAAAGTATGCTTGTTAATGAAAAATTCCAACCCTATGCAATCAAAATTATTTTCTGTTATAGAGTCATCATTACATTTATTGGATTCTCTCCACACACTTGAGAGAATTCAAATTTTCTAGCTTGACACATATCAACTGCTAAAACAAACTTTAATTACATCTGACAGTTAAACTCTTTGTTCTAGAGTCCTAACACAAATAGGATTAAAACTCTTTATTATAACTTAACAACCTTATATAAGCATTGAATATTATATCTGATAGTTGCTCCTCCTAAACTTCAACCTTGATTTCAATTTCCATCTTCTTACTGTTTGACTGTATTGATTTGCCTCTTATCTGCCCTGAAAAATAGGAACATGCTCCCTGCAGAATAACTATAATGCTTCATTTATGTTTCTTTAAACCATCTGCTGACCAACTTGTGCTAAAAAAATGTGGCAATGTCTTATTGAACTCATGTGAATTCGCCCTTCCAGCTGTGCCCAAAACAAACCTTTGAAGAAGTGCCAAAAACTGTTAACATTACTGTGCTACGAAACTATCTGTTGTTTTTGTATTGCAAAACTTCACCTTTGAAAACCTTACTTGGAATATTCATTTTCCTTTGTTTTGCTATTAGATCTTCACTTATGGTCTTTATACATCCTTTAGCAGCATCAAGGTTTAATAAACATGCCTTTTTACCCTTTGGAAACTTTCAAAATTTATCAAACTGCATCCTACAGCAGTTTCGTAGCGCACTACGAAACTGCTGTGTCTATATTTTCACATTTTTTTTCCAAAAATTTGAGTTTCCAACCTTTACTGCCATCCTTGAAGTTATATATAAGCTCTCAAAAATAAACTTTGAACTGTTTTCAAAAATGAAGTCTTTCCACATAACCCCAAAAATGTGTTAGGAGATGTCACTTACTGTTTACACTCATTTCTGCTCTGGTTGATCTTCAGGCTTTGCTAGCTGTATCTCAAGGTCTTCAACCTACCTTTTAAGCCTTCTATTATTATCTCTTAGTTTGGTATTAACCATACTTATGAACTTTGCTTCCTTGATTGTAGGGATAGTCCGTATGAAGAATTTATCCTGACTGCTGATTGACTCACTGTTTGAAACCTTTTCTAGCTCCCACAGACCTTTCAACCTCTCAACGTTTGACCCTTCTACAACATGCATTCTCACTTTCTTCCTCAATTTATCAATCTCAATGTTTGCAAGTCTGATTTTTTCTTTACCCTCATAACTACTCCTTTCTCTTTGATTATTAAAAACTTTGTTTCTGTCTTCTTCAAGTATTTGAGATGATGTATTAATGGGTTCTTCAAAAACATTTGCATTTGGTCTATCTCCATGTCTGGCTGCTGCATTTTCTTAGACTGCCTATTCAATGCTTTTCTAGGCTTAAAAACAAACTCTAACACCTCATCCTCATAGTCTAATTTTTTGGATTTTTTCAATTTCTTTCATTTGCCACCTATATCCAGCTTTATGAACTCTTCAATGTCAATATCTTGTAATATATCATTCAAGTCACCTCTTAATTGCAAATTTTCATTTGTGACCACAGCCTTACCCTTCTCCTTTGACCTTTGACTCCTAGTCAACTTCTTCTCAGTTGTTTTACTAGTTGAATGTTCCTAAATTGTCTTTTTGACCTGAGTTCTCTTCTTCTGTGCAGATTGAGGAGTCCTTTGGATATTCAGTGATGTCTTTATCATAGTTTCCTTAACCTGTTTCCTGGGATTAAGCTTGAAAAACCTCCTTGATTTTGATTCTGCAAGTTCAGTAGTCTTTGATGAAGATGTTTCTTTGACTTGAGGGCTAGCACATGTTCCTTCAACCCCTATTCCACTCAAAAAGAGAAATTCAGACCATTCTCTATTCACTTTCTAAAGATCATGCAAAACTATTAAATTGACTAAACCTCGATGAAATAACGAGATTTCACATGCCTTAGTTTTCATCTGAACTTTTTCTGCCATCTTCGCTAGACTTTGAAATAGAAAGAATGGTAAGTCTAGAGAGATTATTCCTGTGAAATGAAATAAGAGTTTAAAGTGGTAAGTGTAGACCTTGTGGTATCTCCCTTCGCAGGTGAAGTACCTTTGGATATTGTAAGGCATATTAGAAAATGCATCCTTGACATAACGTCTTCACACAGCATTGTTCAAATCAGTATCCATAAACTCTAGTTTCAAAAATATTTTACAGGGTTGCATTTCAAACCTAAAATTTTTAAACCATCTCTCCTCCCCTCTTGGAATTTTTGTGACTGCTGATATAAATTCAGGAGAAATTGGCAAATTGAGAAAACCAACCTTTGCGTTTGACCCTATGAATTTGGTAGCAAATTCTTTGGTAACCTGATTATGCCCTCCTTGAAGTTTTTCACAGGACCTCCAGCAACCTACCTTCTTGAAGGCTTCTTCAACAGATTTATCTCTTGTGAAAGTTTCGAAACCTTCGGGTTCTGTCTTCATCTAGTGACCAGACCGATGATTTCTTCTTTCTTCTATCATCTTCTTCTTGAAAACCCTGTGTCTTCAGCAAATCTGTAATCAACCTCCTTGTTGGATGAACTGGCTCGCTTGAAAAAAAAATTCAGCCTCGCTTGATTAGAAACGATGTTTCAGCCAGCAATTGTTTTCAAACTCACTGGATTAGAAATTATCAAAACTGTTGACATAACATCAATTTGGGGTCAGCCTCGCTTGATTTAAAATTCTCCCTTTCTTGATTGGAAATTCAGCCTTGCTTGAAAACTTTAAAGAGAGCTCTGGTTTCTAATCATGAACTTCTCTTTCAACAATAGATATGCATGCATTGTTTTCTTTCCATGAGATAAAATCAATGATAACGAACCCCTTTTCAAATTTGCAAAGGACCAATGACAAAAGACCACTAATGAGTCTTATAATGATTTCATAACTGCTTTGGATGGTTGCATGCGTGAAGGAGGATTCGTGGACTGAAACCATAATCGTGGACTGACATCATAATCATGAAAATTTAACCCCAAGTTGATGGATGTGACAGCTAAACCAAAAATTCCGAAACCCCGATTTCATAGCGCTGGTAGTGTGATTTCAGGATTTTTTGCTATGAAAAAACCAACGTTTTCGTAGCGCAAAAGCAGTTTTTTACACTGAGCGTGCTATGAAAACGTGGTTTCGTGGCTTATTCAAATTTTTTTTGAAGAAGACTTAGAATATGGTTTTCAAAACGTGGCATGAGACTTCTAAGGAGTAAAGTAAGGTTTATGAACTTCATTTGGCGATGAAATGAGACTTGTAACCTATGAATTAGACCCTATAAAACATAAAAATGACTCAAACCCTATCTAATACCATGACTTAGGAGCAAGTATGAACTGACTAAGTTTGGAAAATTTTAATAGTGATAACAGGTTGTGTAGCAGGGAGTGAGTTAGTTTACTCCCAGAGATACATTGGAGCACATGTACTATCTCCTTCAGAGTTTTAGGTACCTGGAGGTCAGCTACGTATAGGTGCATTTAGTAGATAGGACGTGCAGTGCCTCTCACTTATCATTTCGACCATTTCGTACAACACTAGTGATGGGAAACGCATTAGTTGCTTGCTTTTATATTATGTTGATTCTTTAGTACAGGAGCCACGACTTGTCAAGTGGTCTACCATTTTTTTGCGACAGTTTTGTACGACCTTAGATAGATGTCGTGCTCATGCACAAGGGAGGGTCAACTTCCCTTTTGCTTCAGAGCTGTTTTGTTTATTTTTTGAGAGGTTTCTAGAGATGAGGCCTAGTTTTGTTTGACGGCCTCGTAGGCCGATGTTGGAGGCCCAGATGCATATGTGGGGGCAGATGATGCCTAAGAGGGGAGATACTATGTTTCCAGCTAGGATATCACATGATGCACTGGACTTACTAGCCAGTGTTGACGATCAACTGCATCCCTTCATTATTGTCCCATGACCTTATGCTGGATTATATTGGAGAGGGTGTGCCAAAATCCCCTTCACAAATGATGAGCCGCCAGATGATAGAGGTAATATTACTATTTTATTTATATTTATTCTAACATGTTCTTTAACTTGTTTTTATTAAATTGTGTAATGAAATTGTCTAATTATTGTTGTGTACTTGTATATATTTTGCAGACATTGGCTCTTTTGATGGCGAGGAGATGCCGGAACCACCACATGATCCAGGTGTGGATCTTGATGACGATATGGACATGGCCGATGCCGAGGATCATGATCGGGATGAGGCTGGTGCAAAGAGACATCCTCCTGCTGGTGCACCGATACCGCCTTTTGCTAGGCGCGGTCGACTTGACACTAGATATAGGATAGAGTTGGGCAACCAACTCAATGCATTGATTGTTGAGGCAAGCATCAGGCCCGCTCATTACAGAGACATACAGGCTCATGATAGGCTATTATTGATGTGGAGAGGCATGTCGCGTGACATGTACAGCCTGATGCGGCATGTCGTAGGAGCTACGACAGTTGTTACCCGAATGAGGAGAACTGTTTCATGTTATAGGCATAGTCAATCTACAGCACGTGATGGACAGTGCACGAGCAACGACTCATCATCTCATGATCGTTCACCTCGTGTCGTGCCTGATTAGCATGAGGCTCGACTAGCAACATCTATCAGTCATCATGGCGATGAGGCTGGACCACCGGCCACGTCCAGTCAGCAGCCTGTAGCATCCATCAGTACTAGTCATGATCATGAGCAGGCTGGACCATCAACCATCGAGGCTGCACTATTGACTGAGCAAGCCTCCACTACTACTGCTTATATTGATGTTGTACTACCACTAGTTAATCCATGACATTTATATTACATATGTATATTTTTAACATTATATATATATATATAGATGATCCATGTATTTTATGTTGATGTTGCAGCTGTACTTAATTTACATGTTGGTGATCATTATGATGTGTGTATTGTTAGGTCATGTTAGATATGTTCATTTAATGTTTAGCTTGCAGATAGATGTGTATATGTGATAACATGAGTTTTTTGACATGAGATGTATATTTGATGTTTGTGTTGTGATGATGTTAATATATAACGTTAATTTGATGTTTGAATGTGGCTTTTTGTCGAATATGATGTTTGTACGATGTTTATTATGATCGTGATGATGTTTATTAATTAATTTAATATTAAATGACCATCATATTTATTAAATATTATGTCGTGATTGTAATTGAAATTTAAATTTTAATTGTATGTAAAATTGTAAAATTGTATTTGTATTTATAATTGTAATTTTAGCTGTAATTATATGTAAAATTTTAATTGTAATTGTAATATTTAATTTATTGTGAAATGATTGTAATTGTAATTGTATATATGAAAAATTGTAAAATTGTAATTGTAATTCTAATTGTATGTAAAATACTAAAATTGTAATTGTAATTTTAATTGTAATTGTATGTAAAATATTTGTAAAATTGAAATTGTAATTGTAAATGTAATTCTATGTAAAATTGTAAATGTAGTTGTATGTAAAATTAAAATTCTAATTCTAATTCTAATTGTATGTAAAATTTTTGTAAAATTTTAATTGTATTAATAGCAAAATTTTAATTGTATTAATGTGAAATGATTTTATTAAAATATTTAAATTTGTAAATTTGCAAATAATTGTAAAATAAAAAATCTAGAATAGTATGAATTTTTGTAACATAATAAAGTTTACAAAATAATGAAAATAAATTCATGTACTTTAGAATTATTGTTATTTTATTATGATCTTACATACAAAAAAAAAAAACTTTATCCAATCTGGTGCGCTTATCATCATAACACGCACCGATGCGTCATATTACTCAGACACACCGGTGCTTCACAACTCTTCCGCACCGGTCACAAATAAACACAAATAAAAAAAACGCAACTCTATTTTCTTTAAGCGAAAAAAAGAGGCAATTTGCAAAATGGGCAGCAAAATATTTTTGAAAATCTAATTTCATAAAACAATTCTTTAAATATTAAACACTTTTCATTATTTCACTATTTTTGCTAAAATTTTCAGCCAGATATTTGCAGGAGATAGACCTGGAGCAAGAGAGCACGAGGGCACTGTGGAGCAGCGAAATACGTTCGAACAGAAGTATTCAGACAATCAGAAACCAAACCTCTGCTGATTCAAACCCTGTATTATAAAATTTCAAACCATCTCGTGATTAAATTTGATTATTTTTTTTACTTTTCCTGCAGGTTTTTTACTTTTTCTATAGTTTTATCCATTTTTACCCTAAACCCTTCATTTTTTTGCTTTTGCCCTTTCTTCTCCCTATTTCTGTGATTGCAGAATTAGGTTTTTCATTTTATATTGACATCCAACCCACGGGACGACTTGCATAGTCGGATCCCAATCCATTCGGCCATTGCGTAAATTTTTGGAAAAAATGGATTTTTCTTTATTGGTGCGCCTTGCGTACCCTAGCACATTGGTGCGTTGTATTATACATCACAATGCGCAAGTACTATGTAATAAAAAAATTGAAAACAGATTTTCTAAATCAGTGCGCCATATCTGAAATAGGGCACCGGTGCTCCATTTTACGAGGATAGCACCGTACGGTCTATTACACTATTTTTTAGGTGCATTTATAATAACCCACACAGCGTATGGTCTATTATACTATTTTGTGATGCATTTTTAATACCCCCATGCATTGGCCGCGATGCGTACCTCATGAAAGGTGCACCTGTGTCTTGAGATTTATTTTATACCTGAAAAGTTGAGAATTTATTTATAAATATATTAATGAATGATATGGTATAGGTTTCAAATTGATAAAGAAATGACTAACAAGAGATCAAGTAAAAAAAATACTGATAACACATCAAGAAAAGAAAAAAAGATAATTTCTTTGTAAATTCTTTATGAAAAATATTATTTTTGAACTATATGTAAGTTTAACTAATATGTATTGTTTACTGTGTATCATGCAGAGCCACAAAATGACAAAGCTCAATATGATTTTTTATGATCTAGGACCAGAAGAGCGTAAAAGCTTAATGGAAAAATTGCAAAAGGATGAATTAGGTGAATGAAAAAATACTATCGATCCAATATGAGTTTCTTTTTTTAATTATCATTAATAATATACTTAAAATTATTAGATAACATGTGTCAAACAGTCTATTAATTCACATTTGTTTAATGTTCTACAGGGACCAACAACTCAGAAAAGGAATGTTGTTCTAAGAAAAGAAAAAAAATAGAACATGCAAATGAAAATGAATTGCTCCTTAGCTTATCTGGAGTGGTGCTGGAAGTTAACGAAAGGGGGAAAAAAATTTACAAAAGTTTGAGGGATCTAGTGGAACGAATGTATAGACTTTCTTTCCAATTACATTACAAAAATCAATTCAATGATTCCAAGAACAAAATTTTATCTAAACTACAGGAAGAGTTTCCAAAGAATTGGTCAATGAGACATGCCAGAATTTTAATAGAAAAAATATACAACAACAAAAAAGAAGGAATGTAAAAATAATATTCCTTTAAATGTTTGTCTAGAATTATTTATAAATATCGATTTTGTTATATTTAATTTTCATATATAAATATAAAGATTAAATATTTTATTATCATGTTACATTTTCAGGAAGATTATGAAAATCTCAAAAGATGAACAAGCTGATATCAGAAATATGCCAGTAGGAATGTCCAAAAAGGTGTACAAGGAGGTGGTCAAAGAAATGGACAAAATTGCATCGCAGGAGGAGCCATCTCAACAACAACGTGCTTCAAATGTAATATGTAATCATTGAATTTTTCGATCATTATGTACAATAAATAAACAATTTAGCATTAAATATTAATTTTCAAGATTTTTCTTGCAGAAAATAAAATAAAATGGAACCCATTCAGCGCATAAAACAGGATGACAAGGAAGAAAAGGGTTGATCTATAAGTTTGTGAGTAATTTCTACTTCCTTATAACAACTTAACTAGATTTCATTTTTTTATTTTTTAAGTTGTTTTACAAAAATCATCATTGAATGTCTTCAAACAGGTGCTAACATACAAAGAAGAACCATCAGACGAACTGATTGAAATTGGGTTAAGTATGGGTTGTAAGTATATGCTGGCATATCAGAAATTAATTGTGGAATTTGTAAGAATCTATCGATCTTGTTTTACTTAGCTCCGTCTATAATTAATAGAAAAAAAAAACATCTTTTATATTAAATATATGATTTGTTATGGGGTATAAAACTTGCAGGAAACAAAGTATGGAACTGCACCAACAGATGAAATTTTGAAAGATGGCATGGTACATGATTTTGAAAGAATGTGTATAGTTTATGAGTCAATTTTTTCTATGGTACGTCATTTTTCTTTCGATTTAAATTGATGTATATTATTTAATATTTCAATTTTCATTATTCTCACCAATGTATATACACTCATTTCAGTTTATTTTTATGTTTGTAGATGGAAGGTTAGGAAGAAGAAAACAATCAATGCCATGAACAAAACATTCCTGAAAATAACCCAAGTCATGGAAGTAGCTCTAGCGGTGACAATAGTTCAAGCAAAGAATGATGATCACTATGTTTGGATATCGAAGCAAGGCATTTTATTTTTTGAAATATAAATGTCTTTGAAATCAGACATTTTGTTTAATGTAATGGACATAGTGTCCCAATTGAAAGACAAAGGGATACCAATAACTGTCCCATTTTGTATGATAAAGACTGTCTTATTCATATATATATATATAATCATAAAATATGTTTTAATTTATTCTATTGCGTTCTCCATTGTCGTTCTCAAATGCACTAATAAAAAATTAATTCATATGAATATTGTTATAAGATATATATGTGTCGACTTTTGATGAATAATGAATTTTAAAAAACCACAATAATTATGATATGATATAACAAATTAATCCAAACATCACATTCAAATGCATTAATAAAAATGTAATTAATATGAATATTGTTATAAGATGTGTCGAATTTTGATGAATAAGGAATTTAAAACAATCACAATAATTGGACTGTCATAGGTCGATATTTCTAAAAAATACAAAATGAAAACCGGTGCGTGTCAGTAACTATACACTAGTGTGTTTATGTGTCTATACGCACCGGTGCCATTGTATGATCTATGGGCACCGCACAAATACCAATACCAGTTATAAATATCGGTGCATTTGTGTGATATTGTGCACCGGGGAGTTTACGTATCTAAAATCACTGGTGCATTTTTATGATCTATGGGCACTGCATGAATACCAATACCAATTATAAATCTCAGTGCCTTTCTATGATATGGCGCACTGGTGCATTTATATAAGTATACGCTCTAGTGAATTGATATGACCTATGGGCACTGCACAAATCCTAAGACCAATTAGACCGGCCTTGTGCGTTGTATGACCAGCACTACGCCTGGTGCGGTTTTACACCCAAACGTCCCAGTGCGTTCGACTGATACCGCCCCGTGGCGCTGTCTGCATGTATGCACTAGTGCGTTAAAGCCAAAGTTACACACCGATGAAAAAAAATTCGTAATAACCTCTGACTGCCCATTTTTTTTATTTGTGTTGAATTTTCATTAAAAGCTCCGCTAAAGCCTCCGTAACCATAAACGGATGTTGTAGCAATTTTTTTTTGACAATTTTGGCCAATTTTATAACACTAAAAATCTCCTTTATAACCTCCTCTAGAGGGTCTTTTCCTTGTAGTGAGGAGAGATTCAGGAGATGCAGGATGCCTAAATCTGGCTGGTTGGCTTCCAAGTCTGCAGGGTCCCAGGGATCCGCAAGAATTGATTCACAAATACTGGAGAGGGTCAAGGACCAGATAAGAGGGGCTGAAGGGTTTGATTATCAAAGATAGAACGGTTTCTTCACTTCTAGGTGTTCCATAGCAAGAGACCAGGGTGGAGGCACCAAGCTTTGGAGACCATGGGGTTGGAGAATCGATGGGTTGGCCATTCTTCGAGCAGGGATCTATTGTTGGCGGGAAAATAATCAATGGGGTCAAAGATGTCAAAGGCTTGATACCAGAACATTTTGGTTAAAGGACAATCAATGAATAAGTGGTGTTGAGTTTCTTCATCCTGTCTATAGAGGAAACACATGGAAGGCTCGATAAAACCCCTCTTAAGGAGGCGATCCCATGTCAGGATGCGCTTATGCATGGCTAACCATAAGAAGTGGGAAAATTTCGGCCATAGATGGCTTGTCCATATTCTCTTCCAAACCCCAGTGTTGGGGATGACCGAAACCACCGGACGAAGAAGGTAGGTTTCCTTTACTGAAAAGTCCCTTGAGGTTAAGAGGCCCCATTGTAATTTGTCCAGACCCCTGGAGGCATGCATTTTCTGCTTGGTAAGATACTGGGCAAGTAGATCATACCCTTAACAGGGTAAGACTAGAGGCCAATCCTCTTTGGTTTTCCATTGTCGCCAACCATGCTTTCCCATTTGGGTGCTCCAATAATCCGCTATTTTCATAGCTCCGCATGAGTGAAAGAGGGGCATAAGTTCTGACAGGGATTGGTTTTGAGAGAGGCAAGGGGATTACTGCCAAGAGTCCTCCCAAAAATGGCTTGTTGTTCCATCGTGCGCCTCCCAAAATAAGTGCTTGCGTTTCAAATCACTATTGGTGTTGGCTAGGTTCCAAATGGTGGACCCTTGAATTGGAAGGGGAGTGTGAAGTATTTCGCCCTAGATTCTATCATTTCCATACTTGTGTGACCAAATAATCTTTCAAATTTTCCTGTCCTCCTTTCAACCATCGCCACTAGAGTTTGGCACCCAGGGTTTTGTTAAGAGTATCAAGTTCCCACAAGCTTAGACCCCCCATTAGCTTGGGGAGACACAGCTTGTGCCAAGCCACGAGAGGCCACTTCCTATATTCTAAAGAAAACCCCCAGAGGAATATATGAAAGAGGAATGAGGTTCGAGTAGATTCAGTTGGGGGCCGGTAGGGCTAACAGTTGATACAGAGGCATTTCTTGCAAGACATATTTGAGGAGGGTAGCTCTTCCCGCAAGGTTGAGGACCCATAAAGTCCAGTTGGAGAGCTTGCGAGATATTTTGGCATAAAGGTCTTTCGAGGGGGTGATGCATAGAGGGTTGAACAAGAGGGGAACTCCAAGGTATTTAGAGGGGAGAGAGCCAATATTGAAACCCAGGGTTTTAGCTAAGCAAGCTTGGATTGGGCGGGAAGTATTAAAAAATTAAATATCAGACTTGAGCTTATTTAGGAGCATACCTAAGGCTTCTTGGAATTCCTCCAAAATGGAGTTAATTAGGGAGGCTTATTTTAGAGTGACGGCGTTGAAAAGTAGATTATCATCGATGAAATTTTGGTGGGTCATATCAACAGTGGAACCTGGTAGATGTAGCCCCACAATCTTATTGGACTGTTTGGTGGCCTTGAATAATCAGCCCAACCCTTCTGTTGGTATAATAAAAAGAAAAGGGGAGAGAGGTTCTCCCTTATGAATACCCCTTGAGTACCGAAAGGTTTCATATGGCATACCGTCGATGAGGATGGAGAATAATGAAGTGGAGATCATCGATTTAATCCATTGAATCTAGTCAGCCACAAAACCAAAGGCCCGTAGGATTTCCAATAGGTAATCCTAGCTGAGTTGATTATATGCTTTCGAGAGTTCCATCTTTAGTAGAATTCCACAGAGCTTATGTGTTTTAATGTACTAGATGGTTTCATGCGTGGAGAAAATTCCATCTAGCATTTTTCTTCCCTCAACAAACCTCGATTTATCATGACTAGTGATGCGGTAAAAGAGTGGTTTTATACTATGGACCATGATGGTGGAGAGAATCTTATAGATCACATTGCATAGGGATATAGGCCTAAAGTCCCCTGGTCTTGACCCCTCCTTTGACTTGGGGATAAGGGTGATGAAAGTGGCATTCAGGCATGACCATACATGTTTGAGCTGCCTTGATTCCTCTATCAAACCCCAGATATCTTGGCTGAGGAAGGACCATCCACCCTTGAAAAATTCAGCAATAAAGCAGTCTGGGCCAGGGGCCTTATTGAGAGGCAGGGTCTTCACTAATTCTTCCACTTCCGAGATGGTGATGGGACTTAGGATGGCTTCATTTTGGTATTGCGAGATCAATGAAGGGATATGTTGAGAAACTTTGTGTAGAGCAACTGATTGGTCATAGCCTTCATCCTGCAGAAGGGAGGAGAAAAAGGATTGCAATTCTGCCACTATATCTTTGTTGAGTTCAAGTCGAGAAATATCATCCACCTGCAAGTGAGTGATTATCTTGCTTTCCAGTGTTGAATCATGGACTAGTAGAAGAACTTTGTATTCCTTTCAACCTCTCTCAACCACTAAATCCTGGATTTCTATCACCATAATATTTCCTCCTGTTGCTTTCATTCCTCTTGATCCTTGGTCAAGAGATCTTTTTCAACTAGCTCTTCCATGTGTCCATTATGAATGATTCATTGCTCAACTTCCTCTAGGCTGGCTTCCAGCTTCCTCTTTTCCTCGAGTATATTTCCAAATGTTTCACGATTGTAGGATTTAATATGTCCTTTGAGGCCTTGCATCTTCTTTTGAAAATATTGAATTTTGTTACTAGGTGGTGAGCTCAAGGCTATCCACCATGATGCTAATTGGTCCAAGAATCCTCCGTGTCGTAGCCAAAAGCTCTCGAACTGGAATAGGCGTCTGTGAGGGGGGTAGATGAGGTTATATCCACACTGTTGGGCCAATGATCTGAGCCAGTGGATGGGAGGATCTTGGAGGAAATTTTGGGGTCCATCATGATAATATGCTCATAGAATAGGAACATGTGAAGTCTCCATGTGATCTAGTTCACTCCCCCTCTACGATTGTTCCAGGTATGAAGACCTTGGTGGGGGATGACATCAAATAAGTGAAGATCCTCAATGATGTTCTTGAAGGCACGCGAAGATGGGTCTAAGTGGCGGACTCCCCCGTGCTTTTCCTCCAGGTTTTGGATCATGTTATAATCCCTGCTCAAGATCAAATCTTCCTTTTCCCATGATCGGATGAGGCCTTGGAGATGCGCGAGGAATAGGGGTTTGTCTCGAGCCATGGATGGCCCATAGAGTGTGGTTAGGCTCCTCCACCATTGTTCTCCTATCATACGGATTGATATCGACAACGTGAATTTGGCGTCGATCCAGTATTATAGGATAACTCCCCCTAGATCCCAAATAATTTCTATGCCCCATACAGATCCGGTGGCTTTGATTTTCAAAGCTTGGCTTTTTCTCCAACATCATTTGTTGTTTTTCTTAACTTTTTCATCAGACACCTTGGTCTCTTGAAGAATAACAATGTTAGGTCTGTATTTTCCTATTTTTTTTTAAGGGAGCAGATCTTCCCAAGCTACCAAAGCCCCTAATATTCCATGACATGATCTTCATGAGGAGGGAGTGATGGATCTAGGAAATAAATCCTTCAATTGTCCCATCTGCCCTGAGTTTAAAAAAATTTCACCAGCTTCTCTAATAATTTCTTTGGTATATTTTCGTCCCTTCATACTCTTCTCATATCCCCCGGGGTCCAGGATTGTTATGTTGAGAGGGTTTCCCTCTGTGCCGATGCTTTGGAGATCTTTGTCTACTCATCCAGAATGAGCCAACCATTAGTTGAAAAGAGTTCCAAAATGGTTCAGTTGATTACCTGGGATATCTTTGATGCCCGACTTGCACGAGCTCTTGAATATTTCTAGCATATTTTTCTCCTCAGTGCCTAGCCTGTTGTGTCTCTCCTCAGTTTCCAGGATCTTTCTCGTTTGTCTCAGGATCTCCTAGATTTGTCGATCTGATTCAGTGTGCTCAGGGATCTTCTGATTGGAATTTATCTTATCTCCTGGGGTGGAGAGTAGCTTATCGATGTCCATATATTGAGGAACTTATTCGGATCATGAGGGAATGGATTGGGAGGGGAGGGATTGGGATGGGACAAGGGCTAAGGATTCTTCGACCAAGGCTGCAAAATGGTTCTTGTACTTTGAGGGTGTCAGTTGAGAGGAGGAGGATGGGGATTGCATAGACACGGGATAGGCGTGTGGGTGTGGGTCCGAGAGATTCGAGGGATTTTTCTATGGGGGTCATTTGGGCCTGGATTGATGCACTTCGACGGGTTGAAAACAATCACCATCCCTAGCGAGCGCAGCCGCTCGATATTCTTCTTCTACAGTTAACGGGCAATATCTAAAGAGATGTCCATACTCGTGACAATGACGAAATTTGAAAGGGATGTGCTCATAATCCAGAGGTTAGGTCCAGGTAGACGCGTGGTAGATAAGATCGATTGGTTCGGGCAACAGTTGTGATATGTTCATATGGACACAGATCCAGGCATTAGCCACATGTCGCTGACATTTGGTGATCTCATAGGTTTTAACAAAATTTCCTATAGAGTTCCTCGTTCCTTCAAGGATGTCTAGTTCCCAGAAATCATCTGGAAGGGAATAGAGTCGAACCTAGACAAGAGCCGTAGTAAATTCTTATTTTTCCAGGCTATATCATTCTTCCCAATAACAGAGGAAGATGCTTGCACTTCCCATAAAATATGGTCCATTTTCAAATATCCACTTATGGTCTTCCAGATCTTCAAAGATAATAGTGAAGAAGCCTTTGGCCATGATTCAAAGCTCAAAATTTCCCATTGGAGACCACTTATTCTGAATCCAGACAAGAATATCTTGTTCTATGGGCCAGATCCCCAAGAATTTGTAGATCATTGCATGATATTTCATATACTGTAAATATTTTTCAAGGAAATTATTCAGAATGAAAAATTTGGGGTTGATTACTGCCTTGGGAAGGTAGCGGCTTCGCCCTTCCTTCACTTTCCACTGTGCCCCCATTACTAGGGTTTATGTGGCTAAGGTAGTGTCATTTGTACCATTGGCATGATGGCCATGAATGAAATAGGTCTGGTTCCCTACGTCATGGTAGGAATGTGGCCCCTCCCACCGTGGAGGGTGGCCTGACATTGGCGCATGCACCCGGGCCCTGGAGAGGAACAGAACCCTATGGTATCAGCGCACGAGGGATTCATAGATGTTTAATATCAACGCAAAAGGCGATGGATGTTTGGGAAAAACCCTAGAAGAACGAAACAAAACTCGCATTAATACATTGTTTGGTCTAGAATACTCCACCTCCTTGGGTCTATTAGAAGAGATTCAACATACATCATTACATTTATTTGTACACATCCTCGTAAAATTCAGTATAATCATTTTGTAAAATTTGGTTAGAAACACATTAGTGATACCATGGTGGTAACATTGAGAAGTTAAAACATTAAAGTTGCATGATATTTGTTTCAGTGTTCCCAACATTGTGATAGTTGATTCTTGCCATCATAGATAAGCTTGTGGACAACTTCAAGTTTTTTGTAGGCAAAGACGATATCAAAAGTATTCTCAGATACATCAGATGTAATCTTGACAACATTGTTGCTCGTTTATCTAGCATTGAACCCTATATAGTTTCCAATTTAGACACTAAATCAAATGAGAACCATGAAATACCAAGAGTCATCAATGCACCAACTCAAGCCTCCCCTTAAGCAAACTCAATTGCTTCTCCTCAGGTCATCATTTTGGATTCAGGAGTCCAGCGACTTGTTTTCAAATATTAACTATGAAAAAAAATTGAATTTGGTTTCTTGGTTTTGATTTTTGTCATTTAGTATCTATCTCTCATGTTTACTCGGCTTAAGGCTTCTAATCTACATTTATTTTCTTCAGTTTTTATAGTTTTTGGTTTGAATATTTTGTACTTATATTCGCTAAATGTAAAATTTAGTCTTATGTAGCTCACAACTTGCGAACTTACTTGTATTTCATGATTGTAGATCCATGGTGTTCACATGACTCCTAAGAAATGAGATCTTTTTTTAGTTTTTCTGCGGATATGGCATGGGAGAATATATTGGTATTATGAATAGGCTACATAAAACATTAACAAGGATTTCCATGTTCTTAGTATGTAAATTGTTCTGAGTATGAATTGTAATTACAAGGCAGGATTGAGCGAAGATAGTTTTGTTTGTATTTTTTTAATTATATTTTTGTAAATATATCTCCACAGTTTTCTCAAGTGTGGACCTTTCTGATATATACTCCCCCACCATCGATAATTTGTCTTACAAAATGGTACCTTATATCATTATGTTTGGTCTGCTATGGTTCTCTATATTTGTATTCAAATGTAGTGCACTTTGTTGTCACATAATAGAGTTACGCTACCTTTCTTCGCCTTAAGTTCACATTGAATACCCTTCAACCAAATTTGATCTTTGGAAGCATGTGAGACAACAATGTATTTTTCCTCTATGGTGGATAAAGTATTTGTTTCATGAAGCTTCAACATATAACTAATAGATCCCCCTACAAGAGTAAATACATATCCCAAAGTTGATCTCCTCTCTTCCAACTCACCTACATAATATGAGTCAACATATCCACAAGCATAATCTATATAACCATTAGAGGTGATAAAATAATGATTTCTTCCTCTAAGATAGCAAACCACTCATTTTAATATAGCCCAATGCTATTTTCTTGGAGTTGTCATGAACCTGCTAACAACACCCATTGCATGTGAAATATTAGGTCTACTACAAACCAATGCATACATCATACTTCCCATCGCACTAGCATAAGGCACATGAGACATATAATCATTTTATTCTTCATTACTGGGAAATAAGCTAGAAGAAAGCTTAAAATGGTAATTGAAAGGTATATTAATCAGTTTGACATCCTAAAATTCTCAAGTATTTTCTCTACATAGTTATGTCATGAAAATATAAGCTTACCATTTTTATTGTCTCTGTTTATTTCAATGCCCAAGATTTGTTTTCAAGTTCATATATCCTTCATATCAAACATCCTAGCCATCCGAGCCTTCAACAAATTGATCTCTTCTATGATCTTACTCGCAATGATTATATCATTACTTAAAATAGTTAGATAATGAATATGCCATTAAAATTTTTAAAGTACACACAATGATCATACTCATGTGGCTCATGATGAAGGGATCAAACTTCTTATATCCTTTCCTAGGTGATTTCTTCTGGCCATATAATGATTTATTGAGCTTGAAAACTAATATTCGACTGAGGTGTTGCACAAAACCTTCTTGTTGTATAATATAAATCTCCTCATCCAAATATTCATGAAAGAAATGTGTTTTAACAACTAATTGGTTTAACTTTTAGTTAAGGAAAATAACTAGTGCTAACACAATGTGAACATAAACAAGTTTAAAAAATGGGAAAAATATTTCATGGGAATATATACCTTCCATATGTGAGTAACCTTTTTCAAAAAATCTAGACTTATACCTTTCAATATTACAGTCAATTTTTCTCTTCAATTTGAAGACTCATTTTCATCTAGCAACCTTCCTATATCTCGCTAGTTCTACTAGATCCAACATTTTTTTTTTCTCCAAGGCATCCATTTTCTATTTCATCGTTTCTTTCCATTTTTCAATGTTGATATCATTTGTTGCTTCACGATAACAAGAATGTTCTTCCACATGAGTAACCATTGTAATAGATGAAAAAAATTTGATATATGTTTTCATATCTTTTCTCTCACTTCTAGATCTTCTCGATGTAGGTTTTAGAACTTCAGCACTTTCCTTAGTGTCTCCATCATATACAACTTATTTATCTCCATAAACTTATTATTTCTTCCATGTGTTTATATATGGTTATATATCAAACTGTATTTAGTGATTTCATGCTTTTTAATGTTTCACAACATCTTCTACATGATCTGATTTAGCATGAAATGATTCATTAAATATCACATCCCTACTATGACAATTTTTTAGGAAGTAGAATCCCATAACTTATATCCCTTAGCAAGATATTCATAACCAAAAATTATGTTTCTTCGATTTAGGAGCTAATTTGGAATGATGATTCTTAGGCACATGAGCATACAAATCACAACCAAAAATATTTAAATTCGAATAATCACATTGATGACATGTCCATACCTCTTCAGGAATATTGCAATTTATTGCAATACATGGTGATCGATTTACCAGATAAGAAGCATTACAAACTAATTCTTTCCACAACTCTTGTTGCAAACCAACATGATTTCTTAGCATGTTCCTTTCTCTTTCCGAAAGATTATTGTTCCTCTGTTGTCCCACTCCATTTTGTTAAGGAGTAACAATTTTGGTTTTAATTATTACAAACCCAACCTTCTTGCAATATTCTTCAAATTCTAAAGAAGTAAACTCACTCCATTATCTACTCTTAGATATTTTATTATCCTACCAGTTTTCTCCTCTATCATGTTATAAATTTTTTAAAACTTTTAAACACATTCGCTTTGCTTTTTAATACATAGACCCATACCTTTCTAGAAAAATAATGTATAAATGATAGTGAATATTATGATCCTATAAAATAAATAGTAGGGTATGGTCCCCAAACATTAGAATGAATGTACCCAAGAACACCTTTATGGCTATGACTGCCTTCTTTAACTTTCTATCTACATTGTTTCCCAAAAATAAATGTTTACATAAGCTTAACTTCAAAGATTTCAAATTTGGAAGTAAATTATCAGTTATCAATACCTGAAGTACCTTCTCACTCATATGACCCAGTCACTAATGCCATAAATGAGTGTAATTGGTTGCCTCTTTAGATGCCACTACTTCTTCAATGATACAAGTACCTCCCACGAGATTTTAAATGTTCTCTTTCTTCATAGCCTTCATGATAACTAGAGCACCCTTGGACACTTTCAACATTTCACCCTAACTTATTAAATTATAACCACAAAAATATAATACTTCCAAATAAATTATATTTTTCTTCAACTCGGGTACATGTCGTACATCTATTAATGTTCTCACAATACCATCAAACATATTTATTTTGACACTCCCAACGCCAATAATTTTACATGAAATATTATTACCCATAAGGACTAAGCCACCATCGACAACTTCATAGCTTGAAAATAAATCCTTATGTAAGCAAATATGATGAGATGTGCCAAAATATAATAGTTAATATTCATATTATTTAGGAGCATAAAAAATTGAAATCACTTCAACGATCATAACAAAGTTTGATTCAACTAGATTTCCCTCTCTTTTTTAATTCTCCTTGGATTCTTGTCTTTTCTAAAAGTCTTTCTTAAGATGGCCTGATTTGTTGCAGAACCAATATACAGGTTTTATCTTTTATTTTTTTGACTTTTACCTAGAAGAACTTCTTGATTTGTCTCCTCTTTCTCTGGAGAAACATTTAGCCACCAGTGTTTCTAGCGTCAAGGTTTCAATAATTGATTTCCTTCTTATTTATTCATAAAATAGAGTTTCAACAACAACATGAAATTCAAGTGGTTATGTTTTTCTCAAGCTAACAAAGGTTACAAAATGGTCCCAAGATTCAGGAAGTGAACATAACAATGTAACTACCTTATATTCATTATCAAGCTTGAGATCTATATTTTTTAACTCACAAATAAGAGTATTAAATACTTTTAGGTGATCTGTGATCTTTGTACCTCCCTTCATCTTCAAGATGTACAATCATATATTTAGATAAATCGGGTTCATTAAGGATTTGGTCATGTACATACCTTCCAAGTTGGTCCATAAGTCTATTGTTTTCACTTCTTTGACGATGTCGAATAATACATCATTAATGCGACACAACTCAGTTGTAGTGATGGATTTGGCATCTAAGTCCTTGCATTCATTATCTACCATTTTCATAATATTATTACTCCTACAACTTGATTCATTATGTAACCTCTAATGTATAAGTAAATCCCGAGTTTTTAACTTCCACAATTCAAAATTATTTTCCCACTAAAATTTTCAATTTCAAATGTTACAGTTTCCATAATTTTGTACACAAACTCTTCTCCCACAACAAAATTTAAGTATCTCTTCAACCCCCTCATCCCCCCACACCCCCCACCACCTATTTTTATTAATAAAAAAAAGTTTAAATAATTCTCAAACCCCGTTTAAAAATAAATTCTTTACTAATTCCATAAACCCTACTTCATTTTCCTTTAAAATGAAACAAAACCATGGTTCTTTTAAAAATGATTCTCTTAAAAATTTTATCTTCCACAAAATTTTATTTAATTGGTTTTCTATTCTTCAAAAAAAAAAATTGCTTTAAAAACTATTTCTAGGGTTTATAAACAAATTACTCATTCATTTTGAAATCGGTGGCTAGGGTTTCTAGTTCTAACGTTGTCCAAAAAAGTCGAGCATGTGGTTGCTTCTTTATTCTATGGCTCCCCAAAATCATGGCCCGAATTATCCTGCTCACGAGATATTTTATGGGAATATTTTGGCGCTCTAAAGAAAAACGTGGCCCAATATTTGTCGACAAACAGATTTCGATCTATTGATGATGAGTTTTGATTCCACCAATAGTCATTGATTTCTTCCTGTTGTGCCACACTCATGACTTTCCTAGACTCTGAAAATAAGTAGCTGATAGAAATATATAGTAGCAACAAAGAAAAATTGTCTCTACTCCATGAGCCTTTAGTTTTCCTTCGCATTCTCTGAAGGCTTATCATCTTAACCCTCCAAAAATTGTAAAATCGATGGATAGGATCAACAACACTTTCAACAGCTAGCAATTCGGTCCTGAGTGTTATAATGCCATTTTTATGATCCAAAATAAATTTCAAATACCCTTTATGTCCATTTTATCATATCTTTAAAAGACCATGTGGCTAGAGGTCTCTTGCTCTTCTAACCAGGCAAGGTCTCTTTTTTATCTAATTATCCTCTACACAGACTACAAACTCCTCCCTTTTCTTTCTACATCCATTCCTCTGGAGGGTTATCAATGCATCAGGCTCTTCACATGTCCATTGTCATTGTTGGCTCTGATACCACTTATTATTCATACTACAAATTATACCATTCATAATAAAATGGCACACAAAATTATACACAAAAATATACATAATTTATGTGGGAAAACCTTGAAAACTTGTCAAGGAAACATCCATAGGAAAAACAATTAGTTTTTTTATTCTTATGGAGATTATTACATTCATGCATACCATATTACCTCTTATATTTAGAACATATAAAAGTAGGCTTCAGTACAATAGCTTTGAAAAATATATTTTCATTAGTAAAAGTGACCAACCGCAAGAACATTTACTTAAGTAAACATAAAATTTACATTTACTATTAATTGCTATCATATTTTTAACAAACATTAAACTTGATTTTAAAATATAAGTAAGAAACTTAATTTTTTTTTTTTAAACATATAGCCTACTTCCTAAAGGGATGATGGAAAGGAGCTACTCCATGCCAATCTTGCATAAATTTACGCTTTATGTCGTTGTGCAAGAAATACTTATAAGTTTAGAAGAAAAAATCATATACGTTTAATGGTGTCTCTCAGACTTAATTACAAAAGAACATGAGTTATTTATTTTCAAATATTATTATTGGATGCAATGCAATTCCTGTTGCATCAGGAATTCACAGACTATAGTGCATCTCATTACTGCAAAAACTTTAAAAATTGTGTTTCCCATCGAGATCATATTGTTTAGAATATAAAGATATAATTTAGCTTTAAGTAAAACCTAGCTAGCCCACTTATGTTCTTTTCTTGCTCACGCGAGCAACTACTCATGATTGAAGTAGATATTCAGAATGAAAATTGAAACAAATTTGAGACAAAGAAGTCAAAGGGAAGTACTTGAATTGGTTTACATATTAAGGCATGTATCTATTTGTTTTCTAGTAGTAATCCTCGTGGTTACTATTTTCTTGAAAAACTTAAAACATACACACATACAAATAGACATGAAAAATAAGAATTAAGAAACAGAAGGAGCAATAAACCCCGTCCTCTTATATTACATGTAGTGTACATATCTCCTGTTATATAGTTATAGGAAATCATAAAAGTCTAGTTAAACTCAGTTATTCTATTTTAACCAACCACATAATTGTACATCTCTACAATTCTTCTCTAACTAACTTGATTTATAAATCATAAGTAGGTAGGTGCACAGAACAAATCATGCCAAAAAATGATCAAACCATGTGACAAGGAAGCTTTATTGTAGTAAAAACAAATATGAAGGAAGAATGGTCAATTTATTTCGTCTAGAGAAATGATGAGGACACAACCACAAGAGTGAGAAACAAAGAGAAAGGTGAAAATGAAATGGAGGAAGATAAAAAAAGAGAAAAGTCAAAGTTAATAAGAGAAAAATCTCAGTCACAAATTTTTTAAGAGGAAGAGTGTGCATGAAGTTGCCTAACACACCAAGTGAGTTGCAGTTGCATCAAATTATGGTTAAATGTGGAAGGTATTTAAAGAACTATATTGCTAAAGAAAATATATATGATTTTTTGAAAAAATAAGAAGAAAAATACAAACTAAAATGTTATTTTATCAATTAAATTAAAAAAAAACAATGGTGAAAGAGAAGTCAAATGAGAAAGTAAAAGTGAAAGTGGTTAATTCTAAAATTAATTAAACCCGTAGTTAAAAGTGATTGTAAAATTCTGATGTTAGTGGACCTCCATCGATTATTTTAATTTGCATGAATTAAAAAGCTATGAATGTTCATATTATTAACATTGAAGTTAAGAAGGAAGACTTTATTTGAAGATTGAAGAGTTAAAGAAAACATGTGAGGTGTGTATGGTGATGATATGTAAATGAGTATATGTACTGATTTAGTAATTTGTTGAGTATTATCATGTAGAAATGGACACATTATGAGTTAGAGAAGCATTTTGCATGATTGTTATACCTCATTCAAAATTATGTAATGAGGTTTTTTGTAAAGGGGTGCATGTTTGGTTGTACCTAGCACACCAAAATGTCTTTTTATCCTCTAAAAGTATAAACACAAATGATTTTGTTTCCCCTATAAATGAAATCCTTGTCAAGTTAATCTACACGTGTCGTAATAATGTGACATATATATTCTTACGTAGAGAGAGTATATGACATCAAGTTTTGGAATTAACTACTAGGGTAGGTACGAGGGTGGCGGGTGTACTCATATGCCAGCATGATGTGAGATCAAAGAATTTGACTCTTCGGTTAAAGGGTAATGTGAGGGAGATTAATATTTGATGCTCGAGATAATCTCTGAAGGTGAGGACCAAGTTATAATGAATAGTGAATTTTTGCAATAAGAATAGTGATTCCATGTCAGAAGCAAGATGGAACAACAAAAAATAAAGAGATGCAACAATAGAGAAAAAAATATGATGTAGAAGTGGATATAATGACTGTTGATGAAATAATTTGATGCAACAGTGAACAAAATGGTAAATAAATAAAATGATGCAGCAACACGAGAAGATGAAAAGTGAAAGATGATGTCATAAATAACAAAGAAAGATGAGAACATGGAGATGGAAAACATGCAAGGTGTGAAAAAACAAAGGAAGCAAAAAAGAAAAATAATAATGTGTAGATGTAGATGAAAATCCACATCCCTAAAAAATGTAGATAAAACATACCTAAAATTTTTAACAATCTTACTTAATTTTGAATTGAATGTACCTAGGTTAATTTTAATGTAAGCATGATGAGATGTGTATACTCTCAAATTATGTTATGTTGAAAAGTTCGTGGTACTCTTAAAACAACATTGTAAAAGCCTCTTTGTAATGTAATATTAGTGGTAAAACCACTAACAGTTGTAATCATGAGAAACCACATAATGTAAAGCATTGATAGTGGTATTCAAAAACTACTTGTAATGGTTTAGGGTAGACCTATGTAAAATCCCATGATGATGATGATTAGGGGGGTGAAATTATTTTTCTTTGCAGGTACATAAAGATAAAATAATGAGCGTACAATATCAAAAGTATTAATTAAGGGGGAGTACGTGATTAGAACCAAAAAATTTCCAAGGTTGCCACTAGAATCCTCTACGTTCCCCATATGCTCAAATTCACTCAGCATTTTCTATTCAACGCTCAATTCTGAAACCCACTCATTTGCTACAATTTTCATTTCTCCGATACGAATTTATTTAGCATGGGTTTGGAATGTAAGGTCCAAGTCTTGTTCAAATGGCCCAACTTCTTCCTTCAACGCACATTGAATTACATGTTTCATTCTCCTTTTACAAAAAACATCCACCAAGCTCTGCACAGGTCCATAGCCATCTTTCACAAATACCAGATACCATTTTCTATAATACCAATTGTTGGATTTAACTACCTAAAACATACATACATACAATTAGACATGAAAAATAAGAAGCGAAGAAACACAAGGAACATGTTATAGCGGCTACAACCACCCTCCAAAATCTTTCCATTTCTTAGATTTTGGAGCCTAACTACCCTTCACTGGAGCTTACCTTACATTTCTATTAGGTACTCATGGTTTAACTGATATTTACCTTTTAGTTATTCTTGTGTTTACTTTCTCTTCACTTAGAATTTTTTTCTAAGTCACAAGCTAAATTCTTGTCCAAGCTTTGTTCAACAATTCTGGACTTGCCTCCAGAAACTATGCAATTCATGAAGCCAGACTTGTCCTTGATGTTCAAAATTGTGCAGTCAGGACTGTGTTGAAGCCCCAGAATTCTGTTACAACAACATGGGGGATAAACACTTGGTCGGGACCTTAAAGAAGCTCCTTTTCCATTTCGTATAGTGGCTCCGACTAGGGATAATGGGACCAATTTCCCAGCAAATAAATTGGTATAATGATGATGGTTTTGATACAAGGTGAACTGAGGAATGACTTTAAACTAATGGAAATAATATATCTAAGTAACAAACACACGCATCTAGACTCAACGTTGTGGTTCCACACATTGCCTTTCCAAGATGGGAGGACATCAATGGCTCTGTAACAATCGCGCTAGGATTTTCTGCCTCCCTGCCACGGCACCGTCCTTCCACAGAAATCTCTGAACTTGCTTCTTGCTCAAGCTCCACTGCAAGCCATCGCATCTTCTAACCTTTCCCTAATGGATCCATCACAAGGGGAGGCCCACAAAGCCTCCCCCAATGTCAATACTGCTGCTAATCAGAAACCCCTATATGACCCAACACAGCCATTCTCTGGCAATGCTCAGTTCTTTGCCACGACCAATGGATCTACGGACAAAGCTACATCCCACCAAACCCCTGGGAAACCGTCAGAAGAGCACACAGACAAAAATTTGGATTCGTCGGATGCCACACCTCTGCCCAAAAAGACCTCTGCAACTTTCAAGCCGATAGCCATAGAACAGCCTAAGATCGAGCTCCCCAGCCACCGAATCAACGCCCAGATCCAGTACATGAAGGACCACGCACTGATTGGCAAATTTGTGGGTTTTTGGCCAACGTAAAAGGCCTTGCATGGATGGATTAAGTCCAAATGGAAGCTGAAAGGCCAAGTCACACTGCAACTTGGACCCAAAGGCTTCTTCACCGCCATCTTCAACTGCCTTGAAGACAGAAATCGTGTTATGGATGAGGGTCCCTACTTCTTCAAATCCTCAGGTCTTTACCTGCGGGATTGGGTTGAGTGGTTCAATCCGGACAAAGAGGATTTTAATTGGGCACCAGTCTGGATCAGGCTCTACTCGTTACCTCTGGAGTACTGGGATGAAGAATCTTTACGAGACATTGGCAATGGTCTCGGTGAATTCATAAATATTGCAGAAGAAACCAAGCTCAGGCGGTATACCTCATATGCACGAATCTGTGTCTTCATGCATCTGGCGCAAGCCCTCCCGGACTCAGTAAGTCTTTTTCACGATGATTTTGAATGGGTGTAGTCCATTGATTATGAACATGTACCTTTCAAATGTCGTAAATTCCATGCACATGGTCATCTCTTACGTGACTGCCCTCTTAACCCTCCTCCCAGTTAACCCTCTGAGACCTCTACCAGCCCTAATGCCAAAGGTTTCACCAAAGTCCAATCTCATAGACGTCATAGCAAAAAGACCCTTGCTAGGACTCCAAAAGTCACCTCTCAAGCTCTGAATATCCCTTCCACCAGTAATAGCTTCGAAATACTAGCTAATCAATCTCAGCCTGACCCTGAAAACCTTGTATCAGCTCTCAACCCCCTACCCATGTCAATCTCGAAGTCTGCTTCCGACCCCTCCACTACATCTAATCGTTCTGTGCCTCCTCTTGAGGCTTTCCTCCCGCCTCCCAAGCCCTCCTCTGTTTCTGATACTGTCATAGGTCCCTCCCTTAGCATGGAGGTCGAAAACTCTGAAGTGAGCGCCAGCCAAGTCAGTCTTATGGAGGAGGGATCTGAAGGGGTTGATATTGGAGAACTAGATATCTTCACTCTGGAGCAAGCATGCAGGAAAAAGGATTTTGATACAATCTCTGAAAAACAGATTGAAAATTTGGCAGTAGCCCTTACCCGCGCTCAACAGCATCAAAAATCCTTGGGAATTCAACTAGGAAGCCCATGGGATGGTAAGAAACTCTTCAAATATTCCAAAAAAAGAGGAAGGAAAACTAATCTTCAAAGGACCATCCTCACTGGGGAGATGCTAATGGAATCTGGTAGGTACCCTAAACTTACCAAGTTTTATCAACCACTTGAAGATAGTCCTCAATGAAGCTCATCTCTTGGAATATAAGGGGACTAAATAGCCCCAAAAAGTTCTGAATGATCAAGAACATGATACAGTTGGAAAAGCCACAGGTCTTCTTTCTGCAGGAAACTAAGTGCACAAGCTCCACTCTCGGCCCTATTCTCTTGAGAGCCTAGTCAGGCTGTAATTATATTGCAGTTGATGCTTCAGGAAACTCAGGCAGACTTGCCATTGCCTGGGATCCGCAGGCTGTCTCTATAAGTGATGCCCATGCGGCTCACAACTTGAACCAAGCAACTTTTCACATCCTAGGCACCAACCCGCACGGGCATTTCTCTAATGTTTATTTCCCTCAGGATGTTACAAGGAAAATAGCTCTACTAAACACGATAGAATAGCTCAATTCCAATAGGACTCATCCTCTTTGGATCTCAAGCGGAGACTTCAACATGATCACTAGTTTGGATGAGAAAAGGGGAGGTCGCGCAAAGCTAGAGGGGGACAATGCTCACTTCAACGGCTTCATTCATCGAAACTTGCTAATATACCTCCCTTTCGCCAATGGCATTCATACCTGGAACAACAAACGAGCTGGCTCCCAACAGATCGCCTCCAAATTGGATCGTTTCCTATTATCTAACAATGCCATTCACATTGGGGGAGACCTTCAGACCGCTATCCTTCATTTCTCGGGTTTTGATCACTGGCCCATTTCTCTCCAATGGTCCAGACTTGGGGACACGACCAAAAGACCATTTCGCTTTGAAGCCTTTTGGCTCAATCATCCAGGCTTCAAGGAAATGGTACAATCTGCTTGGAGGGCATTCACCCCACCACCAGGCTCCAAGATGTTCCAATTTCAGCAACACCTTAAGGATCTTAAGGCCCACATTAAATGTTGGAACCACTCCACCTTCGGCAACATCTTTCAACAACAAAAGCGGCTTGAAAAGGAAATGGAGGAGCTACAGCTGCTCATCATACAAGAGGGACGCAATGAGGAGTTGACTTCAAAAGAGCAAAGCCTCCTTAAGCAACTGGAGGAAAGAAGGCAGCAAGAAGAAATACTCTGGAAGCAGAAATCTAGAATATTCTGGCTAAAGGAAGGAGAATGGAACATAAAGTTCTTTCACCGATCTACCATTCAACGCAGGATGTACAATAATATTAATTTTCTCCAAAACCAGAGTGGAGAAAGACTGGAAGAACATCAGGCCATAGAAGTGGAACTCATTGCTCACTTTAAATCAGTGCTATAGGAAGAGAAAATTGACAGACAACCGACCATCAACAAGATCCTGCCACACATTCCTAAACTCATTAAGGATGAGCACAATCAGCTGTTAATCCGTCCATTCTCGCTCTTAGAAGTCGAATAGGCAGTTGCTCAAAGCAAAGAAGGAAAGGCTCCTGGACCGGATGGCTTCACCTCTAACTTCTTTCATCACTGCTGGGATTTGATAAAGAATGATGTATGGAAATTAGTTGAGGAATCCAGAACCATGCACTAGCTCCTTCCTTCCCTTAATGAAACTTTCATAACTCTTATCCCCAAAGTAGATCAAGCTGCCACTCCTGAAAAATTTCGACCTATTGCCCTCTGCAATGTAATCTACAAAATAATCTCCAAGGTCATCGCCAACCGGCTTAAGCCACTTCTACCTATTCTCATCTCTCTTGAGCAAATAGGGTATGTGTAGGGCCGCCAAATCTTGGATAGTATCATTCTTACTCATGAAGTCATCCACTCTTTGAAATAGACCAAAAAGCCAGGTATGCTCTTGAAGATTGATCTATCAAAAGCCTTTGATAAACTTAGCTGGAGCTACATACGCCAAATGCTCGCTGCTTACGGTTTTAGTCCCACCTGGATTAGATGGGTCATGAGTCTAATCTCATCCTCCTTCTACTCCATCCTGGTCAATGGTCTCCCTTCTCACCCCTTTTCTCCTTCCCGTGGCATCCGCCAAGGTGACCCCCTGTCTCCTTTCCTCTTTGTTCTAATAGCCGAAGGGTTAGGCTGCTTTATTAAACAAGCCCTCCACCTAAAGCAGATCCGAGGTATCTCTGTTTATGATACCTCAGCCATCACCCACCAGTAATTTGTGGACGATAACATGCTCTTCGGGCACCCCTCTTCCCAAGAGGCCTCCTCGTTCAAAGCAATCCTTGATACATTCGCGGAAGCTTCGGGCACATCGATTAATACTTCTAAGTCCCAAATATTCTTCTTCAACACAGCGCTCCCTATTCAAAATCGCATTGCTAGAATCCTTGGATTTACCATAGCCAAATTGTCTGCTAAATACCTTGGTGCCCCTCTGATTGATTCTACCCTTCAGCACTCCTCTTGGCAACCCCTCCTGGACAAACTCAAACCTAGACTCTCGTCTTGGACTTTTAGTTCTCTCAATCTGCCTAGCAAGCTCATTCTCGTCAAGTCAGTTTTACAGTCCATGCCTCTCTACCTCTTCTCAGTGCTAGTAGCACCCAAATGGGTTCTCAAGAAAATCAAAGCCCTCCAACGCAACTTCCTCTGGGGAGCCTCTGGGCAAAGCAGAAAATGGGCTCTAGTAAAATCGTCGACTATCTACAAGCCAAAACATGCTGGCGGTTTAGGACTTCGCAATCCTTAGCACAGTAATGCCATAATGGGAGCAAAAATCTGGTGGCACTGGTTATCCACGCCTCACAGGCCATGGGCAAAGCTGTGGATAGCCAAATATGCCAATCATAGACCGACTACAGAGCTCATCCGGCTGACTTTAGCAGAAGCAGGTTCTCTGATTTGGAACACTTCCAAACAACACCACCTCCTGATCCAAGAGCACTACTTTTGGGGAGTATGTGATGGCCGTACAACATGTTTTTGGATAGACGCTTGGCAGCAACGGCCTAAACTTCTCACCTCTATTAATCCGCAGCTTCTGCCGCACGAGATCAATCCCCTTGAAGCCACAGTCTATCATTTCTGGGAGGAGAATCCCATTCAAGGTTTCAGAAAATGGAAATCTGCGGCCCTCTGCCTGAACCAGCAGCAAGAGCAGGCTCACACAGCTCTAGATGTGGAGTTAACTGGCAAGAAAATCAGATACTTAGAGAAGCAGGATATTCTGAGATGGGGCTATACCTCCAAAGGAAAGTTCACTACCTGGGAAGCCTACACTTTGCTAACTCATAATCAAGATCCCATTGACTCCATCTGGAAGGATCTCTGGTATCCACATCTATGGCCTAAATTCTCTACATTCATGTGTCTCCTCTGTCATAAGAGAATCCTCGCCTGGGACAATCTAATCAAGAGGGGCTTTACAAGACCATCCAGATGTCCCAATTGCAACAACCAGGAGGAAAACATCCAGCATCTCATGCTCTCCTACCCTCTAGCTGCTTTTCTATGGAACAACCTAAGCCTCAAATGCAGAAGGGACGGCAGAAATTCGGAAGAGCTGAATGCTATCATTCGCAATTGGCCCCTCGCTCCCTATAATTGTACTCTCCTCAACTCTCTTTGGCAACTCATTCAAGGACTTACTTTATGTTAGTGTCAGTCTTTGCAGCCTTCCTCCAGTGATCAAACATGCTCTTACAAAGTGATTTTAAGGTGTCAAGGTCAAATTTTGTCATTTTAGTGAGTCTTCAAGCAAAATTTGGTCACTAGGTATTAGGTCTATGGTTTTCTTTTACTCATGTCAAAGTTGTCCAAATGTCGGTCCATGTCACCATTTAGTTGAGTGTACCATCATTCAGAGGGTTTTCATCATCATGTCAGGTTCCAATGGGTCATTTTACACCTTGTTCATATTTCAGTTGTGCCTAGGTAAGGTTCATTTCCCTCTCCTAGGGTTTTGGAGGTAATTTCTCTTGTATGTTCAAATCATCAGCAAAAATTGTATCCTGATGTTCATACACCTTTCCTTATCCATAATGTACCTTATTAAACACTTCCCATCACTGATATCCCCCAAATTCCTCATTTTCGCACAAACCCTAGTTTCTTGCTATAAGTTGGCAATTTTCTAGGCTAGGCCTGTGTTTGGCCCTTTTGGACCTCTTCCCCTCACTCAATCTCTGAAATTCCACTTTCCCCTACTTCCTAACATCCCTGCCTACTTCCCAAAATTTTCTCAAGAATTTATAAGCCCCTTATCCCCTTCGTTTCGCTTCATTTCGACAAATCCCTTGTTCCACACATCGGGATAGGTTTTACTCCAATGATGTTTACGAGCTATAAAAGATGAATTTGGGAACACTAAGAGTGGTTTTTGTCCACAATATGCCAAGGAAGAAAAAAATCCTTCACTTTTTAAATAGGTGTCATGGTTTTAGAGAAATGTAAAAAATACAGTTGCCTCAGGAGAATTGATGCACCTCTGAACTGACCTTGGGAAAATTAGGATTTCTCCTAGCTTGGTTGGCCAAATTACTTTTTAGATGAGTCAAATGATAACTAGACACAAATATCTTTCCAATGAGCTATCATGAGCTCAATTTGGAGTTGAGGAAGACCTTCACAAGTTGACTGCAATAGCACTTTGCCTTGATGTAGCCTCATTTTGCTCATTTTGACCAGTCTTGGGAGATTTGATTTTTAACAAGGCAAATGAACTCCAAATTGAAAAATTCCAGTTGGGTTGGAAAGTAGACTCAATATTATTTCCAACGAGATATCCTACACCTAATTTTGACAACAGGAAGGCCTCCAAAAGTCTCCTGCAAAAGGGCGCGACGTGTTGAGTTTATGGCGCGACGCGTTGGGTTTGTGGCGCGACTCGTTGGGTTGTGGCGCGACGCACATGGCAGAAAGCTAGTTTATTGCCATATATTCCAAATTTTTAAACCAGCTCAGTCAATATTTTTCCAAGTAAGTCTAAACAATCTCTCTATTTCCATGAACATGTATTTGGTGTTGTTTGTGAGGATTTGAGTACGAAAAACCAAACCCTAGTATCTTGTTTGAGAATTGCCTCCATTAGGGTTCTAAAATTAGTTTTGTTCCAAATACTTCTATTCTCCACCTTGTTTCTTCCCCTCATCACTATTTTTTTTCTCACAATAGCCTATTTCCCTATTCCCTATCCCTAATTCATTTCATTTCCTATCCCATTCCCATTATCCCCATCCCACTTGTAAATTTTCCCAAACCCCAAGGTTATCCCAAGAGATTAAGTGGTTGTCCCTAAACTTATCAAATCACAGATTTCAAGTGGAAAACTTCACTTAATTATATTCTATCATTCCCACTACTCTATCCCTCCATAGTCCCTCACTTTTTATCTCATATTTGGCAACAAAAACCAAAGACACCAAACTCCTCATATTCATCCAAGACAACATAAGCTTTGGAAATCATGGAGACAGATTCCTCTTATGACCGAGACAATGACTCTAAAATCGAATTTCATGCACCAAAGAAACCAAAAGCTATTGCAGAAAGCCAACAAGGAAAAGAGCATGTTGAGGCACATGAAGAATCATTATTGGGCGCGAAATCATGTTTGCAAGGCGCGAACCAAAATCCTGAAGGCAAAGTTAAAGAGGGCATTAAAGCGTCGCAAAAGGCATGATAGACTCCAAATTTTGGCTGAAGCTTCTTTGGCTCAGCATAGCGCTTGATGGTGGACATTCAGCCCAAATTTCAAGAAATTTGGGAAACATTTTGTCAATTTTGAATTTTTTGGCCTTAACACAGATTTTCCTGCCCGACGCGTCGTGCCACTTGGCGCGCGCTTATAATTGGCAGCTCCTCTTGAGGAAAAATTTGTAGTTCTAGATTTTTCATCAAAAAATTTTCATTCCTACCCATTACCTAAGGATTTTTACAAGTTTTGGGTTGTCTGAAGGGTCAAAAACACCTTAAAAATGGCCTTTCTGCCACTTTTTGGACACACAGGAAGTAGTGTTGGGAGATTTGCTTTTTTGAGGGGAAAATGGAAACCAAATTCAAAAATTCCACTTGGGTTGGAAAGTAGACAGGTAGATATTTCCAACGAGCTATCTTGAACTCAATTTGGACTCTGGGAAGGCCCTCAGAATCAGCCTCAAATTAGCGCAATGCATAGAGATTTCAGGCGTGGTGCATTGGGAAATTTGGCCTAGTTTTCACTTAGTAACTCAGTTTTTCGCCTAGTTTTGGCCAGTTTGAATTTTTTATCTTTAAATTTACAGCTCTTGATGTAACTTGATGTAATTTCATGACTTTGATGTTATTTTGGCACATTTTTACTCATGCAAGTAGATTCAGTCAAAAAAAAGTGAAATGCAACTTAATGAATCAGTTTCCTATCTTATAGAGGCAAGCTGTTCCACTGCCTATTTTCCTGTTCTTAGTTTAGATCTTGTTGAAACAGCTCCTAAACTAGTGAGCTCGACCCCTAGAGGCATGGGGATGAGTTAGGTTTGTCTATATCTTGTATTTTCTAAGTCATTTTCAGGGTTGGACACTTGGGATTGCTTGGAGCTTCATTGTACATTTCATCTCTGCATTTTGGCAAAGGAATAGACTAGGGTTTGCAACACTCTTTGGGATCCATGTGGCTCTATGTTTTGATGGTGTGTTTCTCTCTGTGATTGTAAGTTTACTGATGTTTCATGTGTATCACTTCCCTTCTCCTTTATTCTTAAGTTAAACAAACAAGTAATAAACGTGGAATTCATTAGATTTGCAGTGCTTTGCCTTGAGTTTTGTTTAATTTTCCATGTTTTCAACTATCTGAAGAGGATTATTGAATGCCTATTGCCTTCTTCAACTCCTCACCGGTCTGAGCTATCCATTTCATTCAATTCGAAGCATCAAAACAATTTCCTTCCTTGCCCCATTCATCTCTCTGCAAAACTGATCATTTCCTGGACCCAAACTTTTCCTTTCCCTTTGATTCCAAAAAAAACCCAAAATCAAATCAAACCCTTTCACATATATACCTAGCCTAAAATCTCTCTTTTTTTTAATTCATCTCAAGCCTCACTGATTATTTTTGCTGAGATTGACAAGGAGAGAGCCCTCTCCCGATCTGGTAGGGCTAGCTACCAGATTAAGCGTGGTTTGATGTTACCCTAAACTCTGCCTTCCTTCAGCCTGAGGTAGATTTAGGAAATAACACTTTCTATACTCTCTGGAAAGAAAGGAACAAGCGAATCTTTAAGAGTCAGAGCACCCGTAAAGAAGTCCTCTGGGGCCATCTATGCAGAAATATTCAAGAAACTTTGGAACTCCAGCAATGGAAACAGGATGATTTTCCAACACAGCCCATCGAAAGACTCATTTGGGACAACTGGCAATTCAAACTCTCCCCTGGTCCATTGACAGTCCAACCCTGTGGGCCTCAACCAGATGTCATGAGCAAATGCCCCCCCCCCCCCTCAGCTGGCACTCTCAAACTCAAATTTGATGGAGCTTCCAAAGGAAATCCAGGGGAAGCGGGATATGGAGGAATCTTCAGGGACCACAAAGGTAACCCTATGCTCATTTACTATGGCTCCATTGGTTGGAATACCAATAATTCTGTGGAGTTATAAGGACTATGGCAGGGGATGCAACTTGCTCAGTTACATGATTACTTCCCCCTCGAAATTGAGGGTGACTCACAAATTCTTATCAACCTTGTCCATAAGCTGCACATGGGCACTCCTCCCTCACGTGTAGCTGACAGCTGGAGACTCACAGCCAGACTTGAACTCATTGCAGATTGGATGCAACAAAACATAGCCATCTTCCTCAAGCACATTCGAAGAACTGGAAATCAGGTGGCTGACTTTTTGGAAAACAAAGGAGTTACAAGCATCCAAATTCTATCCGCCGGACCCCTTTCCAGCTTCAATGACAGCAAATTTCTATAGGATTGCACTCAGTTGGTGCATCAGGACAACAACACCCCAGATGCGGGTGCAACTATGTGATGGGATGGCAATTAATCTGCAGGACGGCACGTGGCAAGGCCACATGCCCGCCTGCAGGATGCAGTTATGGAGATCCAGGCAACTTAAATCTCTGGGCCGTCACCCTATGCAGCATTTATGCCAGTGGGGAGGAAAAGGTTGCAAGCATAGCATAATGTCACCCTTTGGTTTCTTTTTCTCGCTCCTCATCTCGGCTTCAGGGTCTTCGGCTCTGTCTCAGCTCCGTTCGATTGCCTCCATGCAGAATTGGCCTCTGCCTGTTAGCTCTGGTTGCCCTCCGGAGGCAGCATTTCCTAGCTCACGCACCTCCCTTGGCAAACGTTGTCACTTGGGATGTTGTCTGGACTTTCTCCCTGGTTTTCATTTCTCCCACAGCCCATTCTGTCCTCTGTATATTACCTCCCCAACTCAGCTCATTTCGCCTCCCTCCCAGTCGACCGTTGCTAATTCTACTCGCTCCCATCGATTTCGTGATAAGATTCCTAGGCTTAGGCATAGGCTCAAATGTCGTCGGGGAAGCTCCAGAGCTCGGCCCTCTGGCCAATGCCACTCCGCTTCCTCCAGCTCCCTGACCTCCTCTTTTGAAATTTTTCATGGCAGATATCCTTCCACGCGCAGTGGGCGTGGGCGTAGGCGTGGCCGAGGTCTTCCCTTCCCCATTCTTGGCGGCTCGGCCTCTCCTTCACCTCCCCGCTCTCGTCACGCTACCTATGCCTATCTTGCCAACCCGTCTACTGGCCATTTCCACTTCCAGTGCCAAACCAATCGGCCCTTGGTCATCGCAACTATTTCAGTCACCTTCAAGGAAATTCAGAAGGATGGCCCTGAACCCATCCCTCCAGCGCGTCCAAGTCACAAGCTGGACCCCTCTGACCTTGTGCAGTCCACTCAAACCGAAGAAAAAGAGGTTTCCCTGAAGGCAGGTGATGGTAGTTCGTTCTTCCATAGGACAAAGGCAAGCAGGAGGGCAGCGGCGAGGCAGGCGCAGCAGCAGCTCACAGATATCCCATTCCAGATGACGATGATAGCTACTGGTGCAGAATTGAAGAAGAACCCCCCTCAAAAGATTATGGTCTCTAGCGCAAGAAGCATCCTCCAAGTAATTTTGTTCATTTTTCATGTCATTTTGTTGTTCTGGGAAGTCATAGTTTTTTGGTATATCAAAGATGCAGTCACAGATTTTTGTTATGTCAAAGCTGGTTTCCTCTTTCGAGGCAGCTCATATACATTGCTTAGGCTGGTTTCCCCTAGTGGGAAGCCCATTTTTGTCATCTTACTGAACTCATGACGCCTCTGAAGGTCTTGGATTGTATGTACCATATGTTTCAGTAATAGATTTTAAACTTACTTAGAAAAAAAAAACAAACACATGCATCTATTTAATCTAATTATTTAACTTAATCTATAACCCAGGAAAAATTACCATCAATGCGATCTAAAAATATATCTTTCAGTAAAAGGTAATAAAGATCATTCAATTACTGAAAGAGATGAAAATTATGGAAGATAATTATTTTGACTAAATATTTAGTCAAAATAATAATGTAAAATATATCGCATATATCAATTGATCTATGTATTTGGTAAGGAGTTACAGATGAAACATTGTAAAAAGTGCATGAGTGATAAACTGTAAATCAAACTGCATACATATCACAATATAAAGAGAAATTATTGTAAAGTCATAATCAAGACTTATTCATACATATAATAGTACCAAATATGATAAGTTCTGCTCATGAAATCCATAATATTGACCTGCTTCTTCTCAATCCAAATATACTTTAAGAGTACAAAAGTGCAATTTCAGTAAAGCATGCTCCAATTTTCCAAAAAGTAGAATCTATTCCATATATTTTATCAAAAGCATTCACAAAAGTACAAAAGTGTAAGCTTTCGCAAATTGTTTTTTGACAAAATTATGGACCCTTCTCTAATTGCATGAGAGGGATTTAAATACTAAACTAAATAAGTCAAAAATAGATTATTACACAAAAAGCTGAGGAGGTTCCAAACAACCTTCCTCAGTGTTAGGGTCCTATAAATATAGGATTCATAATTTTTGAATTGACTTTGATAGTCTTGTAAATATGTACATACCTTGCTTTCTGCAAGTTGTTTTCCCATATTTGAAAATAATAAAAATGAAAAAAGAGGGTAAAAGTCCTAAAAAGAAAGATCAAAGGACAGAAAAATATATACCCCAAAAGAAAAAGAGATAAAATAAGACCTGAAAGTGAACAAGTCCAAATGCCACTACTTTTATTTTTACTGCAAGAGTAATGATTATGTGCAGAGTGTCAATAAATGCCATAATCCATGATCAGTTAAACATTTTAATCTTAACTTTTCATGTTTTCAATTTCAGGTTTTAGATAGTGAATAAATATTTGTCAAACAGTTTAAACTTGACAAATCAGTGGATAGGTAGAGAATAATGAGGAGCTCAATAGTTTAATCTGAGCCCTCGGATGAAATAAGGTAGATCTAGATAGGTTTATGCTTTGATAGAAATTTTTTTAAGGTTGCAAGCCTAAATGCACCTACAAAAATGAAGAAAAAATGTTAGAAATAAAGATGGGTAGGCAGAAAGGAGTTGAGAAAACATGTAATAAAGCATCATCAGGAAAAAATCACTAATTTACCCTCCCCTACAAGTATTCAATATTCTAAACTATCATTCAAAAAGGCTCAGAGCATTTCTCTGACTTCTGTTGGGACCAAACCCAAGGCTCGATGACTGGTTAGTTAAAAATATTTAATTCCTATGTTAAACCCACATTTATCAACATCTACCCTTCATTAATATATCAAAACCCCTTTTTCCTAAGTGAAGACATATTATTACTTAGTAAAATTGAAACACTAAAATAATTAACTTCATTTCCTTCAAAAATCATTCATAAAACCCTCAAAATTACATTTATCCTAAGTATTAGTGAAGTAATATAAAAGATGAGCTATGCTTTATTTTTTCACTTTACTTAGAGATAACATGTGTTTTATCTCCATTTTCACTACCCTCTTCATATTAACTTTTAACCTATTTTATTAAATCCCTAAAAATACCCTCCCGTACTTATTAATTCCATTATATTTAAATAGACCCCCAAAAAACCCACGATTTTATGTTTAGACCAAAGATTATTATCCCCATGTGCGCAAATAAACCCCACCCTACAAACCCCTTGGTTTAAACTTATCGTTATTTAAATACCCCACCCTTATAGTTGGAAAACTCTTCAAAAGGTTTAAAAACTATATAATAAACTAAAGCCCGCTCCCGCATATGTTTTATTTGTAACATTTCAAAAAAATGTTTTAAATTAAATAAACATTATATAACCCCTCCGCCATGTTATATAACACCTAAGGTTTAAACTTTATTAAAACATCGTTTTATAAAGCCTAAAACCATTCCTGCCGCATATGAAACTCTGGTCCCGCTACTCTTATCCCGACGCAGCTTTCGAACTGATTTGGACTGTTCGCTCATGAAATTCAAATCCAATGGTTGACATCCAAAATCGCGTGGAAAAGATGCACGATCATCCAAACACCAAAGCTGCGTGAAATGGGCGGTTTCACACGTTTATCTCTCCTCCACGCGGAAAATTCCTACAGGATCACATTCGATCCATCCCAAACCACTTACCACTTATAACCAGTGCAATAACTACCTATGGTTTTCTGCCTCACACTCCACACTGCCTCTGCTCTGATATGACATACGTTCAACGCTGATACTGTTTTAAGCCTAAAACATTATAAAAACTTCATATTGCATGCATTTGAACCCTTTTCTGCATTATCTGTCCCTTTTCAAAGATTTTCCGACTCAAAAATCGAGTGCCATTACACCATTTTCACACTCAAAGAACCTGAAATCCATTGAAATTGTTGCCAATAACACTAGAAGCGTGCAATCGACCTCCAAAAAAGCTTCAATAGCCACCAGAAAATCCCATACGATGCCTCAGAAACCTTGTTTCAAGACCTAATACCTGCGAAAACAAGTATTCCTCAAGAAAGTAACCTTCTCATCATCAAAAAGAGTTATTTCTGTCAATATTGAACTTTGTGAAGCGTATTTCTCTACAGAAAGACCTTAATTACCTTTAAAGAGTGTATTTGTTGTAGAAACCCTTTGAAAGATTCAAATTCTTTTACCAATGCTCAGAATCTCGAACTGTTACACTCAATTACTCAGTGCCAACAAATTTGAACCTCCACATCCATATCTCATTCCACAATTATTTCCAAAGCCTTCAATCACCTCCTTGCAAACCAGGGTTTTATTAACAATTTTTTTTTTTTGCAGGTCATTAGAAAAAGGAGAATTTGGATAAAACAATCTAAATACTAGTTAAAGATATGTTTTACTCCAAGAAATTACAAGGAAATTAATTCAAAGGATTTTCCTTAAAAGATTCCAGGCATCGGAGTTAAAGAATAGTCATCTTGTGAAAGATAAAAGAGAATTTTAATGTAAAGATTAAAACAGGGCATTCATAATAGTCAGGGTAAAAGGAATAACTCACAGTAGAGGTTAAAGTTCAAAATAAATTTTGAATTCACAGTGACAGTGAAAATAGAACTGTCAAAGAGCATCAAAGTTAAAGTGTATCAGATGAAAGTCAGAGTGAAGGTTAAAACAAAGTTACAGAGCAGTCAAGGTAAAACAATAAAAGTAAAAACAGAGGCAGTAATGGTTAAATAGAGATGAAAATACTTTCACCAATAGTTAAATTTATCCAAAGTAAAAGAAAAACAGTTAAAAGAACAAAAAGGTTAAAAAATGAAAACAGAGCAAGAAGGGACATTTTTGCAGAAATTTCTTGTTTAAGTCATAGTTTTGCAGAAACTATTGTGTTTAATCCAAGATGAATTTTAAAAAATTGAAGGAGTTTTATGTTCCTAATATCTCCATCTACAAAAACCCCTCTCACTTTTATAACAACCATTATGGATTTGGAAATATTAAACAATATTTGAAAGAACATTTTACAGAAAATGCCTGTTAGGTCATCCATTTGCAGAGATGACTGTGGCTAATCAAAAATGCATATTACAAAACTGAAGGAGGTTTCTGTTCCTAAGAGAACCATCTACAAAAACCTATATCACATTTTGCACAGGTATTACAGAATGAGATATACATGCACATATTTATAGTCTATGTTTCAGACTATGGAAAACTCTGTTTTACACATCGTTTTTCAGAGCCTATTGTGAACAGCTGGAGAAGAATTTTAGGGAACTAAGAGAGGTTTATCTCAAAAACATATTTATATACAATAAAAGCTTTCAAGTTTTACATATCTATTTCGGATTGAGAAATACAAAGGTATCATTGGACCCTAAGTTTGCAGAATTGTTGGAGCAGAATGCACAAAGAAACGAGACAGTTAGTGACTTGGATGCCTCAACATCAACTAAGAGATGAGATCAAATTCGAATTCTCCTCTTTGTCATCACCTATCCATAAAAAATATTTCCAAATAGATGCATTAGTTTTGAGTGTCCTTTACTTAAGTTCTATTTATGTAAAATAGTTGGAGATATTTGTAAACCAATCTTGATATTTTTTCAAGATATTCTAGTTTAGAATTTGTATAAATACTTCATCTTTGGAAGTATTTTGGTGGAATAAATTTTTTTGGATTTTTATAGTCATTTCTTCTTGGAATTTAAAGCTTTGGTGTGTCAAAACTTCGAGTAGCAGGCTGGATCAAAGCAAATTGGCATCATACTTCAAGATCCCTGTGATGAGCTATTTGGAGTGAAGTATTTTCTTCACTTGTCATTGTTTCTTTTCTCTGTTACATGCATCCATTTATGTTTATGCTAAATCTGAATGTATAACTAGGAGTATTACTACAGGATATGTTAATAGCACCCTATTTTTAACTAGTTATCATTTATATATTTTCCTCTGATTTCTAGTGTAGGGAACCCTTAATTGCTCCCTCTCTCGTTTGACCTCTTCATATTACTTCTTTTTCCAGATTTAAGGATTCTTAAGTTCCCTTTATCCTAATCATACCACCTCACAAAAACAACTTTCCAAGATCTCCAAGGGTTATCTATCTTTCCCTGAAGAGATTTTACCTTTTTGCCCTTGATCCTAGTCCTGTTTACTTGATTTCGACTCCATAGCCCAATGGAAAAATAGATTTCTCACTATCCATCCTTTAAAGTTATTTTTCCCACCAAATTTATCAAAACAAAACCAAAGTTTCACTTTCATAACTATCCTAATATTCACAAATTAAAACAAAGTTGAATTTTAAAGAGAGAGCCCTCTCTAAACCCTAGGAAAGCTAGATCGTAGAGTTTGAAGTTGGTTTGTGGTTACCTCGGTGATTTCTCTCTTGAACCTGGAGAAATTACTGAGTGATAAAACTTAGAATAAGTAAACTAAACTACAATATAGAAATTAAAAATTAAAAGACTACTTAGTTGGGTTTATTTCCTTTGGTCACTTGGTTTTTGAGCTCGCAAATATCCATCATTGGCTTCAGTTGAGTCGGCTGAGTGATCCCAGATATCACTTTTCCTTTGAATAAGGCATTTGAAAGTGTTGGCAATGCCTTTCTTGTGGAATCAATTAAGGATCACAGAGTCATGCACTAGATATGTGGTCTGATCAAGAAATTCCAGTAATTTTCTTGATCCAATTTAGTTATCTTTTTAATTGATTATGCTTGTTTCTCAATGGTTTCCTTCCACTACTTTTATAATAGCTTTCCCTACGGAATTACTTCAGTTGTACATTCTTCAATAATTTTGGCATTCTGAAGTAGTTCATTGACAGACTCAATGATTTTTCTTACTACGTTGGCTGCATTCGAAGCTGCTTTCTCTGCTTGTTTTAATTTCATCTCCCAATATTTGAATAAAATATCCTTATGATATTTTTCAATATTTGGGAGATCAACCTTCTTCCCTTCCTCATATTCTTGCCACGAAATAAACTCATAAATTTTCTTATCAATCCTTTCACATTCCAACTTTATTTTTTCCACCTGTTGAGTCAATATGTTGCTTATTTCACAGTATGAGTTAGTAGCAGAGATTTGTTCATTTATGTTTATGTATTGTTTTGATAATTGCTTGATGAAACAAAGATAAAATAAAAATATATGAGAAGATAATAAGTCCTCAATAATATCACAAGTAATTATCAATATAATAAAATATTTCTACCTTTCTGATTTTCTAACATGGAATTAGAGCTAACGTGAAGAAATGAGGAAAGAGACAGCTTGAGAGTATATTGAAATAAGGGCTAAGGAGGAAGGAACAAAAGAAGTTCATTAAGGAAAGGATAATATAATAAGAAAAACATACTGTTATAGAGACTATGACAACCTCAATGAAGACAAAAAACTAGCTAGAAGGAGCCTCCAACTACAGGGCATGGAAGAAGAGGATAGATCTTATTCTCTCTAAGCATAAAGTTTTTTATCTTGTTTAGGAAAAGCTAAGAAACTTATAAATGATGCAAGAAAGGAGAAATTCAGGGAAACTAGCATATTGTCCATAAACCTAATAGTATAAGAATGGAGTACAATCTAACCATACATATCCAATATAGATTCCTCTTAAGAAGTGTATGAATCCCTCTTCAAGTTGTTAACCATTAAGAATATTGGTCAGATTTTTAGTCTCAAGAATGAACAAAGAACAATAAAAATGATGAAATATGATATTGTTTCATCATATTTTGTAAGTATCTCTAGGAAAATATATGAACTCTAAGTTGTAGATGGATTTGTACTAGAGAAATAACTTGTGATTGTTGCAATACTAGGTCTACCAAAATTTTGGAGCTCTTTTGCATCAAGAACTAGCAGTTGGAATGAAACTTCAACCTTTGAAAAAATGTGGAATGCATGCAGTCAAGTAGAATCCCACATTCTTTAGTAAATAAAAAAAAGGAGGATGAAGAATAAAACACTTCAAATTCCTATTGTGCTCATCAAAAAACGAAGGGAAGATACAAGAAATTCAAAGTACCAAAGAAGGAAGTTGATCTTTCAAATATTGAATGATACAACTATCATAATATGGGACACTACAAAAGTGAATGTCCTGGAAATCCAAGATACAAGAAGAGAGAAGGAGAACATTCAAATGTTACAGATGAAGCCCCACCTAAGAAGAACAAGACTAAAGAATCTGAAGCCAAAGACTTATACTATTAAGTCTTCTCGCATATATCCTTCTAATTCTATTCTTTTAAGCTTTGTAATGTTTTATTTTATGTTTCGATATTTAGGATTCATATTTCTTGTTAAAAATTATTTAATTTGTTTTCATAAGTTGTAGGCATCCCTCAGAAACATTTGATTACAAGGGAGCCTTCACCACTCTACCAAAAGATAAGTATATTGTTCTTTGTTTCATCTTCTATGTTTGGCTTCCTCCTCACATCGATATTTTTTTGTATTACATACTCATAATATTTTATTTATATTTTCCTTGGTAGGAAAGCTTTCATAATACACAAAGGTTATGGATGAAACAACAAAGGATAGAGTTAAATCATGAAAGAAGTTTTGTTTCAAAGTAATCTCGTCAAGAATTGATGTCTTACAAGGTTTGCTAAAAATATCAACTCAAGGAATATTTGATTTGATTTAACTTGTTGTAGAAGAAGGTATGAATATTCTTCATTTCAAAAGTTGCTTCCTGTTACTAACTCTTTCATGTATAGGGTTTTGAATCTTAAATATTCTTGTCAGGGTGATTAATCATTAGATTGAATCTACCCTCGTGTTGATGCCTCAAAAATTTCTGCAACAACATCGGGGATAAGCAACTGATCGGGATCTTGAAAATTGTTCTTTTTCCATTTGGAATAGTGGCTCTGGCTCAGGATGATGGGACCAATTTCAAAATAAAGTATAACTGAGTGGATGTGAGATATTTACAACTAAATGTGACTTGATAAAATGTGGGTGATAATAAACTAATATATATATATATATCGAGATTAAATATATTTCTTTGTATGTGGTTTTGAAATATTATATTTAGTGTATTAGACACTTAAAGTTGTGAAGAAAAATTAAAGTTAATTAATTTGATTAAATAGTTAATCAAATTAATTGATTAAATATATATCACATCAAACAGGCTGCGTGTCTTGAATATATATTAAAATATGGAAATATTTTCATGTTCAATAGTGAATTAATGCTCAATTCTATTTAAGAGATATAGATAACAAAACAATGTAAAAGAAGTATGACTATTAATCACATAAAATAAGACCAACAATATAAAGATAGAAGTACCAGATATATCTTTACTATGCTCATGGAAGAAATAACCATCGTCTAGTATTTCTATTAAGATGATTTCAAAAAGTAAAAAATTGCAACTTCTCAAAGCCTTCCTTACAAAATTTCAGGACCATTTTTTTGTAGACACGAAAAGGTTTATATAGTAAATACTAGAAATTAAAAAAAAAAAAAAAAAAAAAATACACAAAGTGCCGAGGAGGCTTAAATATCTCTCCATAAAATAAGAGATAATAGGATATCAATAGAAGTTGTTTGAATGATGAGCTCATGAATGTGATGTTGTCTCTTTTCCCATGCATTCCTTGAGCTCGTGAACATCTAACATTGGCTTTACTTCAAGGGGTTGAGCTGGCTTTATGATTAGTTTTCCAGTGTACATTGCATCTGAAAGTGTAGGAAGCATATGGGAGGTTGTGTCAGTAAGGCATCGCAACATCAACCAATGACTGTGTGGCTTCAGAAGATATTGCCAATAGTTTTCTTAGCCAAGTTTTGTGAACTTCTTAATTCTTTCTTCCTTTGTCTTTGACATTTCCTTACATTGTTTCATTAAAAATTTGACATTGGGAAGGGAGCCGGGTGGGTATTCTTGGATCAAATTGGCACCAAATAAATTATTACTGACAATCTGAATGATGTTGTTAGCAACATCCCTTGCCCTAAATATTCCTCTTTCTGCTTGCTTTAGTTGTATGTCCTAATCAGTAAAGAGGATTTCTTTATGGTAATCACCTATTCTAGGAATATGTTTTTCTCTACCCTATGCAGTGTCTTGCCAAGTTATGAATTCAAAGATTTTTGCATCAATGTCATTAAAATTTATGATATCAGATTATTTATTCATCATTGAATCACTTTTGTCACACAGATCATTAATTATTGTCAATTTCTGACATAATACTACTTGTTGTTGGGACAACAGGGTGTTTAGTACCAAATCTTCATTTTTAAAGTCTTCTATCTTTGAGTTATCCTTCAGTTGCTCTAATGTGAATTCGAGTTTTTAAATTTGAGTATCTTTGATATTTATGTCAGATTCATGTTGTAATTTTAATTGATCAAATATTTTATGGAGTTGTGACAACTGTGTGTGCAACTGATGATCAGTACTCTTCTTTTATTTTAACAACTCCTGCTCCAAGTGTTGGATTTTGTCATCTTTTTAATTAACTAATTATTGAACCTATGTTGCTTTGTCAATTGTAGTGGTTTCATAAGCACCTGCAAATTGTGATAACCTTGTTAGATCTTCACACCTATTAGCTTGTGGATCTTTCCACACCACTTCCATTGGTATATCACCAAGAAATAATCCATGTGATTGCTCGACTCTTCTCCTTTTTCTCTGTCTACTCATTACAACCCGATGTTTGGGACTCTAAAAGATGTCAAGAGGAGGGATTTAATATATCTTGAGAAAAAATTATGAGGAGGGGAATGAAGAGATGAATTCAATTTCCTCTGTGTTAACATCCTTGTTAGATGCCCCAACAGTAAGCAGGCTTTGTCTATTGCCTTGAGATGCGTTGATTGTTCCTTTAGGCTTAGTGGTTTTCACCTCTTGTTTTCCTTTCATATGTTGATCAAATTGATCCCAAGCCTTGTCCAACTGACTGCTAAACAATGGATTAATAGATTTTTGTTCTGTAAATTTGATTTCAGGTGTTCCCTATAGGACCTCAATGTCCTTGGGAGGCTGCTCCAAATCTTGTTATCTCTGTGAAATTGGTTGAGACACCCTCAACATGTCGAGAGGGATATTCTCCATTCTCTTGTTCCTGTATTATTTAAACTCGACAAGTTGCTATGGATCTAAACGAATTGTTGCTATCCTTTCTACTTGTCAATATGATTGTTGGTGTCTGAGTGTGAACAAACTATTCAATCCTTTTTCCACATTAGTTTATCAATCTGGGTGCGTACATTATTTCAAGGTAACACACAAGGTATATGTAGGGGCAATGGCACAATCCAACATTAATCACATATTTAACAACTAAAATAAAAAATAACCATTGTGATAGTAATTAAAGATAGATTGCAAAGCTACAGAAGCATTAAGAAAAATTGAAGAAAAATACCATAACAACAGTTAAAAGTACTGAAATAGAAATGCAAGAACAACACACAGAAATAACACAACACCTTATCAGAAGAGTGGGCCCAACTCTCTGTCCAGGGCTATGATAGATTCACAACTTACAGTTAGAACATCAAGATGGCTTGCATTCAATTAATTAACAATTTTATATTACAAACTTGATCTCTTGCACGTTAACCTGATTCACATCCCTGAGACCCTTATTATACAATTGTTTGGGAAACCGTCTCCCCAATCTGACAAATAATATCTACAAATATACAATTGTTACAATGACCAAACTAATTGCCGAGAGAAAACCAAGAAAGGTCAGAAATAGGTATAGAGTAGGTTTGGAATCTGTTATGTTGTTACAACGACATCAAAATGGTGTTGTGAACTCAGAGTTGCTCCTGTGACTTGTAGATGCGTCCCTTTGAATACTGGATCTATGGAAATGAAAGTATTAGTAACTCGTGTAGGAAAAATACCCATGAATATTATTTCATTAATTAAACATTCCAGATAAGACAATGGAAGGGGGTTTACCTTGGGCATTTAGAGCATTTAATGAAAATTAATGATACGAAGGAGTGAAAGAGTGGGTGAAAATGGAAGAGAAAAGTATGCAGATTTGGTACCCAACAATGATTCCACGACCTCAAACAAAGCATTATAATTATCGGGCTCATGAACGAATTGTTTGACTTTTACCTGGGTTGTGAAGTCATGGGCCACTTTTTTTGGGTCAAACAGTCTGTTGGGAATGGTAGATAAGTTTAAAAATTTAATTTGATTGATTTCAAGTCCAGCATGTCTATAATTTTCTAAAGCATAAACACCACAATGGATAGGGAATGAAGGCCAAGAGAATTTTTTAGCTTCCTTTAAGCCTTTGGTCAACCCATTCCCTATTGTCTGATATGCAATCTCTCTGGCTAGGATTTTATTTGGTACATACAGTGGGAGAACATGGGGCTTGGATAAGTTTCCATAAACTCTAAGATATGTAAATAACTCATCTCCAAACCATTTTACTATGTCCTTGAAATCATCTCTGGCTTCATTTGATAGTCTTGGGGCATTTTCACCAGAAACAACTTGATGTAGGGGTAAAATGACTCCATGAAAAATTCTATAAAAATGAGACTCAAAATTGGACTCCCATAGGATATAATGGTAAACATGGATAGGAGTAGGTTCTTGTATGGTCCATTTCCATCCCATGGTTGGGGAATATGAATTAAAACACATTGCATCCATGATATAAGAACTCATGAAAAATGGGGGAACTTTATTGGAAGTGACTTTACGGTTTTTCTATAATCTAGGATTTGGGAGGAAATATTATTGGAAAGGTTGGTACCCAAATCCATAATGTATGAATATGATGTTTCCTCCATGAGAGCAACCCATTAAATTCATAATTTACTTATATTAGGGTACCCGAATACCCTACACATCGTAGCAACAATATAGTAATACATACTAGCAAGAGAAGATATAGAGTACTCTTATCGTCATGTTTTTTCTTGTTAGGGTTGTGTCTCCATTGCCTTATCGTATCTTACTGTAGCTTATTCTCCTTTGCAAAATTTCAAGGAAATTCTCGTCATACACCTTTTGTGGGTCAGGTATATGATACATTTTCTTCAAATATTCCACCTTGAAAGACCCAATTAATGTCTCCCTTGAAGTCAGGAATGTCCTATCTCTGATAATAAAATTTCCAGCTATCCACTTTACCATTTCTATATATGGGAGAATATTAGGGCGAGCGGAAACTATGTGGACGAAAGAATTGGCGGCTTCACTGCATGAGCTTTCAAAAGATGTTGGAGGATCATCTGTGGCCACCCTTATAATTATTCTGGGCTTTTCATCCTCAAATAATATGTACATGGATTCCCATGAGGAAGACCCACTGTCTCCAGTGCATGCTGTATCAGAAAATAATGGAGGCATCTTTGATACTTCTAAAGCAGGAGGCGTCGGGTGTGGAGTAGCCATGGGTTTCTGGCTCTTCTTCGTAGCCTTTGACATTTCGCAAGGGTCTTGCTTCTTGGGACTAGCCTTTAGTAGGGTAAAAATAGAATGGAGAACAATAATTTCAACTTGGGACCAATTAACACAAAAGCTTGAAGTGATGGAAAATATGGTTTAAAAGCGAAAAAATCCGAAACATTAAGTAATAGTCCATTAGATCACTTTGGCGGCTCAAGAACATCAATATCGTTATTCCTGAGTAATAATTAGAAATGTGAGTTCACGTGATTGAATTTGAAAACTCATCGCTTAATTTAGATCTCGCATCACAAAAATTCTCTTAGATGACAACCTTGAAAGACATGATATGTTAACTTACCGATATGTGATCAAGACACTATTTTAATTGATTATAAGCTCTTTATCGATAGTTTCAAAATATCGAAGCATTGGAGTGGCAAGTGCGTTGTTCGTTTTGCGATGTGATAACAATATCAAAATTGCAAGAGTGGTGGAGTGAGTGTTGGAAAGTATAGTGTGGCGAAATTGCAATGTGATATATCACATCGGGGGTTTAAGAGTGTGCATGATATATGGTAACAAAAAAATTTGTGATTGCGTGATAGTGAAAGGTGACGTGGTGGTAAGGGGGGTCCTACGAATGGTCTATATATAATAATATCTGTCGGGGAGGCTTTTTCCTTTGTTATCGTTACTTTTGGTTTAAAAGCCTCTACACATTGTTTTATGTATCCGGGTTATATCACATCGTAATATTTCAATAGAGTGTTTTGTGTGCTACTTATTTCAATTGCGATATGTGGTATGCGATGGGGTTTTTGGATTTTTTGCTTAAGTACTCTGGCCAATAAGATCTGAGTTAATATTTTGGATATGAAATTTGTCCTATAAGCAATAAAATGTTTTATTGTCCTAACTTAAAAATTAAAAAAGGTCCCTATTATTTCATAATGTAATTATATATATAAATAATGCGGGGTTGTTGAATAACACACCAATTGGAGATTTACTGTAAGAACTAGTTATTTCTTATTTATAGTAATTAAATTTTTAAAAATTAAATAATTAAAAATTATTAAGGAAAGGAAAACTATTTTCAAAATTTTGGATGAGTAAAATTACTCTGAATATTATTAAAAAAAAAAAGAAAAAAAAAATTGTAATCCTTTCAAAAGCCTCTTATAGATGAAAATCCTTAACTATCTATATTAGTCATTAATCAGTTATAAAGATAAAGTATGGGGATTTTGAAACTTAGCCTTTCAATATACTCATTTTTTCATAGGTAGAGCCACTGCTGCGAGCAAGCATTCATAGCCGTGAGAGAGTTACCTTTTAACCATTAATGATTGAGTATCCCATCCATTTATCATTGCAATCCTTAGAGATAAATTTATATATATATATATATATATATATATATATATATTAAAAGTACTTAAAATCCATTGGCCTGGTTTGGTAAGAAGATAGTGACAATGCCATTCACTGGTTGTAATTGAGCTGAACAAGCTAGCTTGTGATGATACTTCTTGTCTTATGGTTAAAAATAATCATAAGCCATTACCCTAGTTTGATATTTAGTAGTGGTAATGTCAGCCTATTATTTTCATTTGATCATTGTAAGCAGGCTCATGATGAGACCTCTTATCTTTTAAGTTTAATATAGTTTTGAATTACACTCTAAAAAGTGTATGATTAATGGATGGGGAGAATCATTGACACCTTAAGAGGTTTGGACGAAAATTTAGAGTTAAAGATGATTAGCTACAAAGTAGTCTTTACTTTGTAAAGGAAAACCTTTCTTGACTCATAATAAGGTTAAAATATTTTATAAAGTTTTAGGTCAAAGAATTTACAAATTCTATGGAAAAATATTTCATATTTTTATGATAATTATCCAATTTTCAATTTTGTAATCATTTCCTCAAAAATTCCTACTTTCAAAGTGGAAAATCATAAGATGATTAGAGATGTTAATAAAAATACAAAAGTAATTTATTTAACATTAATTTCTAATAGAACTAAACATGTAAATGCAAATACATACATATTTATAATAGAAGTAATGTTCTTCTAAGAATTTTTATTTTTTTTTCAAAATAAGCCCATTAACATGAAGAGAATCTCTATTTCCTTGTAGATATTGCAGTATGAAAGTTGATGGCCCTACTTGTTTAGTAATCTGAAATGGTCCAAGCCACATTTTCTGGAATTTAGTATGCTTTCCTTTTTCCTCATGTGCCTTGTCCCATTTAAGGACAGGATCTTCAACTTGAAAATATTTTTTGGCGACAGAACTTGCATCAAAATATGATTGAACTATCTATTGATGACGAGCATGTGTAAGATTTACTTTTTCCCTTTCTTCTTCTAGTTTAAGGATTTGATACATTCTTAGTTGTAAAGAAGAGGAAGGTGTTTCTTCAATGAATTGGACAAGGGATAACACTACTAGGAAAAGACCCTCTAGAGAAGGTTATAAAGGAGGCTTATTGTGTTATAAAATTGGCCCAAATTGTCAAAAAAACATTTGCTACAACATTCGTTTATGGTTATGGAGGTTTTGGTCGAGATTTTAACGAAAATTCAGCACAACTAAAAAAAACGGCGGCCAAAGGTTATTACAGATGTTTTTTTCCTTGGTGCGCTACTCGGGCTTGAACGCATCGGTGCGTACATCTAGAAGGTGGCCTGGGCCAATCGAAGGAGAATGCACCGAGCTGTCAAGGTATAAAACTGCACCGGGTGCAATGTTGGTGATACAATGCACGGGGCCGTTCTAATTGGTCTTGGGATTTGTACAGTGCCCATAGGTCGTCTCAATGCACTGGTGCATAGTCTTATAGAAACGCATCGGTGCGCAGTATCACACAAATGCACTGAGATTTATAATTGGTATTAGAATTTGTGCGGTGCTTATAGGTCGTACAAATGCACCGGTGCGTAGAGACACATGAACGCACCGGTGCGCAGTATCACACATACACACCAAGATTTATAATTGGTATCGGTATTTGTGCGGTGCCCAGAGATCACCCAAATGCACCGGTGCATAATTCCACATAAACGCACCAGTGCACAATACTGCACAAACGCACAAATATTTTTAATTGGTTTTGGTATTTGTGTGGTGCCCATAGGTCATAGAAACGCACTGGTGTGCTTCAGAATACAAATGCACCAGTGTAAAGTAACTGACACGCACCGATTTTCATTTTGTATTTTTTAGAAACATCGACCTGTGACAGTGCAATTATTGTGATTGTTTTAAATTCATTATTCATCAAAAGTCGACACATCTTATAACAGTATTCATATTAATTAAATTTTTATTAATGCATTTGAATGTGATGTTTCGATTAATTTGTTATATCATATCATAATTATTGTGATTATTTAAAATTCAGTATTCATCAAAAGTCGACACATATGTATCTTATAACAACATTCATATGAATTAAATTTTTATTAGTTCATTTGAATGTGATGTTTGGATTAATTTGTTATATCATATCATCAAATTTCACATCTCTTCATTATAATATTTAATCATCCATAAATTTAATCAGTGGTGTTACATTTCATAGCGACAACGGAGAACGCAATAGAATAAATTAAAACACACACACACACACACACACATATATATATGAATAAGACAGTCTTTGTCATACAAAATGGGACAATTAATGGTATCCTTTTGTCTTTGAATTGGGACACTATGTCCATTACATTAAACAAAATGTCTAATTTCAGAGGATAATATTTCAAAAAATACGTCTTTCTTTGATATCCAAACATAGTGATCAGCATTCTTCGCTTGAACTGTTGTCACTGATAGAGCTACTTCCATGACTTGGGTTATTTTCAGGAATGTTTTTTTCACTGTGTTGATTGTTTTCTTCTTCTTCACCTTCCATCTACAAACATAAAAATAAGCTGTAATGAGTGTATATACATTGGTAAGAATAATGAAAATTTCAGTATTAAATAATATACATCTATGTAAATCGAAAAGAAATGACGTACCATTGCAAAAATTGACTCATAAACTATACACATTCTTTCAAAACCATGTAACATGCCATCTTTCAAGATTTCATCTATTGGCGCAGTTTCATACTTTGTTTCCTGCAAGTTTTATACCCCATAACAAATTATATATTTAATATAAAAGATTTTTTTGTTCTATTAATTATAGAAGGAACTAAGTAAAACAAGAACGATAGATGCTTACAAATTCCACAATTAATTTCTGATATGCCAACATATACTCACAACCCATATTTAACCCAATTCAATCAATTTTTCTTATGGTTCTTCTTTACCTGTTTGAAGACATTCAATGATGATTTTTGTAAAAAAACTTAAAAAAATACAAAAATTAAATCTAGTTAAGTTGTTATAAGGAAGTAACAATTACTCACAAATTTAGATATCAACTCTTTTCTTCCTTGTCGTCCTGTTTGATGTGTTGAAAGGGTTCCATTTTCTTTTCTTTTGTGCAATAAATACTTGAAAATTAGTATTTAATGCTATATTGTTTATTTATTGTACCTAATGATCGAAAAATTCAATGATTACATATTACATTTGAAGCACGTTGTTGTTGAGATGGCTCCTCCTGCGATGCAATTTTGTCCATTTCTTTGACCATCTCCTTGTACACCTTTTTGGACATTCCTATTGGTATATTTCTGATATTAGCTTGTTCATCTTTTGAGATTTTCATAATTTTCCTGAAAATGTAACATGAAAATAAACTATTTAATTTTTATATTGATATATGAAAAGTAAATATAACAAAAGTGATATTTATAAATAATTCTAGACAAATATTTAAAGGAATATTACATTTTCATTCCTTCTTTTTTGTTGTTGTACGTTTTTGCTATTAAAAGTCTAACATGTCTCATTGACCAATTCTCTGGAAACTATTCCTGTAGTTTAGATAAAATTTGGTTATTAGAATAATTGGATTAGTTTTTGTATTGTAAGTGGAAAGAATGTCTATACATTCATTCCACTAGATCCCTCAAACTTTTGTAAAAGTTTTTCCCCCTTTCGTTAACCTCCAGCACCACTCCAGATGAGTTAAGGAGAAATTCATTTTCATTTGCATGTTTTATTTTTTTTCTTTTCTTAGAACATTCCTTTTCTGAGTTGTTGGTCCCTGTAGAACATTAAATTTATTTGAATTAATAGATTGTTTGACACATGTTATCTAATAATTTTAAGTATATTATTAATGAAAATTAAAAAAAGAAATTCATATTGGATCGATAGTATGTTTTTCATTCACCTGATTCATCCTTTTGCAATTTTTCCATCAAGATTTTATGCTCTTCTAGTCCTAGATCAGAAATAACCTTATCGAGCTTCGTCACTTTGTGGCTCTGCATGATACATAGTAAACAATAAATATTAGTTAAACTTACATATAGTTCAAAAATAATATTTCTTGTAAATAATTTACAAAGAACTTTTCTTTTTTTCTTTTCTTGATGTGTTATCAGTATTTTTGTTACTTGATCTCTTGTCATTCATTTCTTTATTGTTCTGAAACCTGTACCATATCATTCATTAATATATTTATAAATAAATTGTCAACTTTTGAGGCAAAAAAAAAAATATCTCAAGTAACTGGTGCGTCATTTATTCTGTATGCACCGATGTCGGTGCATGGAGGTTTTATAAACGCACCGCAAAAACCATATAATAGACAGTACGATGCTCGTTGTCAACAAGGAGGATTGGTGTGTTACATGTTAACCACAACACCGATTAACACAGAGAAAATAATACAAATCGTCGAGTGTTAGTTTTTGTAGCATAAACCAGTGCCATATTTTACATATGGGGCACTAATAAAAAAAAAATTGTTTTTTAAATTTTTATCATAGTACTTTCACGGTGCGCTTGGACAATACGACGCCCCGGTGCGCTAGGTTATGTCGGGCGCACCGATGAAAAAAAAAATATATTTTTTTTTAAATTCACGCAAGGGTCGACATGGATTGGGATCCGACTATGCAATTCATTATGTGGGTTGGATGTATTAGGGCTATATTTAGCAATACAAACCCTATAATTCTAAAATGAAAAGCCCTAATTTTGAAATCACAGAAAGAAAGAGAAGAAAGCACAGAAACAAAAAGAATGTAGGGTGTTTCTAAAATGGATTTTTTTTTTTGTAAAACAACATGTTCGCAATTCGCCATAATGAAATAGCACACTGGCGGCATATTTTACATATGGCACACTGAAAAGAAAAAAATATTTTGTTAAATTTTTATCACAGTACTTTTGCGGTGCACTGGGATAATACAACGAACCGGTGCACTAGGTTATGTTGGGCGCACCGATCAAAAAAATTCCATTTTTTTTTAAATTCACACAAGGGCCGACATGGATTGGGGTCCAACCATGCAAGTCGTCTTGTGGGTTGGATGCATTAGGCCTATATTTAACAGTACAAACCTTATAAATCTAAATTGAAAAGCCTTAATTCTGAAATTATGAAAAGAGGGAGAAGAAAGGGTATAAACAAAAAGAATGTAGGGTCTGTTTCTAAAATGGATTTTTTTTGTGTGTGAAACAGCACGTTCATGGTGCACCATAATGAAATAGCGCTCTGGTGCCATATTTTACATATGGCGCACTAATAAAAAAATATATTCTTTTTTTGATTTTTTGTCACAGTACTTTCGCGATACAATAGGTTACGCCAGGCGCACCGATGAAAAAAAAATTATGTTCTTTTTTAAGTTCACGAAAGGGCCGACATGGATTGGGATCCGACTATGCAAGTCATCCCGTGGTTTGGATGTCTTATGCCTATATTTAGCAATACAAACCCTATAAATCTAAATTGAAAAGCCTTACTTCTGAAATCACAAAAAGAGGGAGACGAAAGGGCAGAAACAAAAAGAATTTAGTGTTTGTTTCTAAAAATGGATTTTTTTTTTTTCTAAAAACTACACAAAAAGTTAAAAAACCTACAGAAAAAAAAAAGTAAAAAAAAACCATAAACTTTGATTTTTTTCTTTTACTGCATAAAAAAAACTATAGAAAAAGTAAAAAAAACAATAAACTTTAATCACGAGATCGTTTGAAATTCTATGCTACAAGGTTTGAATCACCAGAGGTTTGGAATTTTGATTGTCTAAATACTTCTGTTCGAACATATTTCCCTGCTCCATAGTGCTCTCATGCTCTATTTAATCCAGGTATATATCCTGCAAATCTCTGGCTGAAATTTTTTGCAAAAATAATGAAATAATGAAAAGTGTTTAGTATTTACATAAATGTTTTATGAAATTATATTTTTGAAAATATTTTTCTGCCTATTTTTCAATTTACCGCTTTTTTTTTCACTTAAAGAAAATAGAGTTGTGTTTTTTTTATTTGCAGTTATTCGTCACCAGTGCTTCACTTAATAGCACTGCACCAGTGCGTCTGTTTAGAAAATGGCACTGGTGTGCAGTACGAAAAATGCACCGGTGCGGTGCTCTGTACATTAGCACCGATAACAAGAATTCCAATTTTAAGGCATCGAAATTACTTTTAGTTGTGTGCACCATAATTTATTGTTGATTTTTCTCAAATGTATGGATAAAATATCATAATTATATCGAATGGACAATTCTTCAAAATCCATCTCATTCCACACTATTTCTCAAAGTCCATTGCGGAGTTCTCCTTATCCATCTCGAGACGTAATATTTAGTTCAGATTTTATTTATATTTTCATTATCTAATGGAATTTATGTTTTTTATCCATGTCAATCATGCACAGCTTAATTAAATTTATAATTTATACAAATTTGCAAGTTCATGCAGATTCAGGATCGAGTTCAGATACACAAAATATTCAAACAACTCCAAAACGTCGGAAGCTCTTATCAGGAGCTGCATACCGCAAGGCACATTTGGTAGATGAAAATGGACAGCCGCTTCATCCTGCCAATTGTAACAATATTGCATCTTCTAGCCACAATCCCAGGACAATGATGGTAATAATTATAATTGTTTGGAATATTGATTAATGTAATTATTTCAACATTAAACCAATTTATAATCATGCAATATTGTCAACGTGGTTAGTAATTTATATCATATATTTTGTACTAATCATGTTCAAATATTTTTTTTAAATTATTATGATTCTAGTGATGATGAGTGACCTACCTACCATCTTTCGTTTCACCCCACGACAATTTTAGATCGAGATAAGACTTTATTAAGAGAAAAAATCAGAGAGGAACGATACCAAGAATGGTTGAATCAACCATCGATTCAATTCCCGCTACGTCCAGATTCACCAATTATGAATGAATACAACAATAGTAGTTCTTCACAAGCTGGAAATGGAGGCAATCAAATAGAGGTTGGCATGGATTATTACTTAAGGGATACTACCTCCATGGAGACAATGTCGTTAGATGCATTCCAAAACGATTATCAGCTAGGGGATGATGCTCATATCACTGACACCTTTTTCGAAAGCCTTAAATTTTCTTCCACCACCCCTCTCTTTGGACCTGGTGGTCAGTCAAAGTCTACCCAGTTGGGGACAATGATGTTACTGTACAAATTGAAAGAAAATTTTGGCTTTTCGAATGCATGTTTCTCGGAAATTTTGAGGTAAGTTACCATAAAATACTCCCTTATATAAATTTGAAATATAATCAGTACACTGCAATGAACATTAGAAATGGTAAATTTTATGAATGTTAATAATTATATCAACATTAATGTACATTTATTAATATATTTTTCCATGATCACCAACTACAGGTTATTCAAAGATAAGGTTCTTATGAGTGATAATGTCTTGCCTAGTAGCTGCGAAGAAGCAGAGAAATTGTTGAAAATGTTGGGTGTTGAGTACATATCATATCATGCATGTCCAAATGATTGTATTCTATATAGAGGAGAATATGCAGACAAAGATATGTGTCTGAAATGTGGGCATGACAGGTATGATAAATAAAAAAATAAGGGTAAATCACGTACTGGTCCTCCTTTTAAGATATTGAGACACATGCCTATAATCCCAAGGATTCAAAGGCTCTTTCGTTGAAAATAATTATCTATGTTACAGGGATGGCATGCCTCACACAGAAGTGAGTTGGGATTTATGTGAATCCCAACTGATTCAATAGCCATGAAGCATATAGAGGATACATGTTTAAAAAAATTCAAGGATGAAGTATGAAGTCTACGACTCAGCATAGCCATGGATGGCGTCAACCCATATTCCCTCCAGAACACCAACTATTCTGTTTGGCCTGTAGTAGTGATCAATAATAATATCCCCCCATGGTTGTCCATGAAGAATGAACATCTTATGTTGGCTCTCATAGTCCCTGGTAGAAGACAAGTGAAGAATATGGATGTCTACTTACAACCACTGGTATATTAATTAAAGGAATTATGGGATGGGATAAATGTATACGATGTATCAAGACCCATCGCAATAGAGAGGAGTTTTACATTTTATGGCATATGTGCTTACACTACACATGATTATCGAGGCTTAGGATTTTTCTCTGGTATATTACGTGTTTAATTTATTGTTTGTTCATATACGTAACAATATTCTTTCACATATTAGTTATTTAATTTGTTGTAATATTTGTTCTTATTTTCATGATATTCCTTAACGTGCCATGCATATTAATTGTATACAATAATCTTGCAGGTCTTGTAACAAAAGCGTATTTTGGATGTAAATGTTGAGGACCTTCTCTGAAAGCTAGATGGTCCAAGGACCTATGAAAGCCAGTGTATGATTGCTCCAGGGTATTCCTCCCAGAAGAACACCCTTACAGAAGAGTAGCATCCACTTTCAATGGTAAATGAGAGAGAACCCAAAGGCCTCCAATAATGACACCAGTTGAATGGCTTAGAGCATATGAGATAGAGAAGGAGAAAAAGTTCATAGAAATGTTCGATTCAAATGGGGAGCCTATGTTTGATGATCCAGAATTCTTCGACACCTATGTTGAGAAATTTCCCATTGGGATGAAAAGGAAATCTATCTTTTATAACCTCCCATATTGGGAGCATCTTAAGTTTACCCACTTATTAGATCCCATGCATATATTTAAAAATGTTTCATCTTCTTTATGGAGGCACATATCATCGAAAAAAAGTGACACACTGGCTGTTAGGAAATATCTTATTACTTCAAAAACTAAAAATAAACATTGGCCAAGACGATTAGAAAGTACGGGATCAGAGGCAGGCGCTGGTCCCTCTAATTCATGGTTTTTCAAAGAAGGTGATGTCCCATGTATTTTAAAAAAATATGATATTTCTTTGGCAAAGGAAGTTATAATGGGTGTGAGGGTGACAACTTCATATGGGTCTTCACTACGGTGCTACTTCATCGTGGATGACCATTTGTCGGGGTTGAAATCGCATGACCATTTGAATCTTCTAAGAGTATGTATAATTTCAAAAGCATGATTTTATTATTTGTTATATTAATAAATTTTATCCCATGTGGGGATCATAAAACATAACTAATTTTGTATATTATTGCAAGTGTTTATAACTTTTCAGTGTCATTATCCTTTGTTCGTGCGTGGGTGTGTGAAACATGAATTCCCTCAAGACCTAAGATGTGCCATATCTAAGTTATCTGCATTTTTATGTTGGATCACGTCAAAGGAGATTCATGTGGCTAACATTCCAGGGTGGCGTTAAGAGATAGTTGAGATTGTTTGTATGTTTGAGAAGGAAGTGCCGACGAGTTTCATGGACTTACAGGTTCATCTTCTAATCCACCTAGTAGATGAGGTTGAATTAGTTGGGGTTGTTTCTTGTCGTTGGACATAGGGAAAAACCCGAGGGGTCCATGGCAGAGGGGTACATATCGTATGAGTCTTTCTATTATGCCAGTGATTACATCAAGTGCATCGAAAACAGACCAGGTACGTGATTTGGGACGATGAAAGGGATGAAGACAAAAGAGAAGGGGAGTTGCTCCAAACGAGTGGAAAAAAGCACTTGATAAAGAGTAAGCGACTTATAATTTTTCAAATTTACACAAAGTTAATATTCATGTTGAACTTCGATATAATGTATAATTTGATCTCTATGTACTATATAATGTTGGTTTGATTTCATCAGCAAATGCATAAATTGAAGCAATCAATAAATTCATTCTTTACAATTCTGAAGCGACACAACCGTGGGACGCATTGTATGAACAAAAGAGGATGAAACAGAATAGTGATAGGAAGAATTTAGATGGTTGAATGATAGAAGTGTGCCTTATCTCAATCATTTAAAATAAAATATGCCAAAAATATGCCCTAACAGTTGGGTTGTTGACCAAGTCAGAGAGAAATACGGTGCAACCAATCGTTACCCCCGTGTTGAAGAGGATGTGCTAAACGTAGGGATTGGGTGCAGCAACTCGATAATAATATTTTTAATTTATGTAAATTTGAAACTTATAAGACATCTATATTTCATATTTTAACTGTTGGGTTATTATAAGACACATGACACTATGATTTTTTTAACTTTTTTATAATAGGTGCATTTTTTCCCATCTATGTGGGCATATGGACACCATTTTCATACAGAAAATGCCGATGCTAGAAACATCACACAAGACTATGGAGTGGAAGTCAAGTTCGATCAATCTAGTCGATCTAGCCGCCATGATCAAAACCTAGTATGACGGACGCTAGGTTACGTCAGAAAGATACAAGAGATAATTGAAGTGGATTTCTCTTCTTTCCAATGTGTTATTTTTAGGTGCAAGTGGTGGGACACCTTTGATCGGAATTATGTAAAGGAAGATCGCGATAGTAGGCTGATATGTATCAACTCTAGAAAGGCGTGGGATGAAGCTAAGGAGCTCTATGTTTTCCCCAAACACTGAAACCAGGTGTTTTTTTACCCAGATGTGTTGGATATGGATTGGTGGTTCGTATTGACACATGACCCTAGATCAAAACATATTTATGAGAACAATAGTGTTATCATGCCATGCGAGCTGGAAGATAATGAGGGTGATCATGAGAACCGAGAGTGATATGGTACATGTGTTATTTAATCAATATTTATACTTTTTAAGATGGGTTTTTCGAAACATTATAATATGTATTTTGAATTAATTGGTAATTTTCATTTTGTTAATGTTAAAATCAATAATTCACTTGATAATTTGCAATTATGTTGATCTCAAAAACAATGGCGTACTGTATAAATTAGTTTTTTTTATGTATCTAAGATCTTAGTAGAATAATGATAATTCTAAAGTACATGAATTTATTTTCATTATTTTCTAAACTTTATTAAGTTACAATAATTCATATTATTCTAGATTTATTATTTTACAATTATTTAAAATTTTAGAAATTTACAAATTTAAAAATTTTAAGAAAATCATTTCACATTAATACAATTAAAATTTTCACATTATTAAAATTAAAATTTTACAAATATTTTACATACAATTAAAATTAGAATTAGAATTACAATTACAATTACAATTTTACAATTTCACATACAATTACAATTAAAATTACAATTACAATTTTAGAATTTTACATATAATTACAATTACAATTTTACATACAATTAGAATTACAAATATTACAATTTTACAATATCATGATCATTTAATATTAAATTAATTAATAAACATCACGTTCATGATAACCATCGCACAAACATCATATTTGACTAAAAAACACATTCAAAATCGCTAGCATCATCTTGATCATGATCATCTAACAAAACACAATTAACATTATATATTAACATCATCACAACGCAAACATTAAATATACATCTCATGTCAAATAGCTCATGCTATCACATACACATCTATCTGCAAGCTACACATTAAATGAACATATCTAACATGACCTAACAATATACACATCATGATGATCACCAACATGTAAATTAAGTACAACTGCAACATGAACATAAAATACATGGGCTATATATATATATATATATAACTTAATAATGTCAAAAATATACAACTTTAATATAAATGTCATGGATCAGCTAGTGGTACAACATCAAATATAGCAGTACTAGTCAAGGCTTTCTTAGTCAATGGTGCAGCCTCAACGGTTGATGGTCCAGTTTGCTGATGATCATGAGTACTGCTAGATGCTACACGCTGCTGACTGGATGTGGTCGATGGTCCAGCCTGATCTCCATGATTATTGCTGCTAAATGCTAGTGGAAGTTTCTCATCTGGCGCAGCGCGAGGTGAACGATCATGAGAAGATGAGTCACTGCTCACGGACTGTCGATCATGTGCTGCATCTTGACCATGCCTATAACGTGCAACGGTCCTCCTCAGTCGCGTAACTAATTTCGTAGCTCCTATGACATGCTGCATCAGTCTGTACATGTCACGAGGCATTCCTCTCCACATCTGTAACAGCCTACCATCGCCCTATATGTCTCTCATATCAACGGGCCTGATACCCGCCTCAACAATAAATGTAGTGAGTTGGTCGCCCAACTCCATCCTGTATCTGTTATCAAGCCGACCACACCTAGTAAAATGTGGTACCGGCGCACTATCAGGAGCATGTCTCTCTACATCGGCCTCCTGATCATGATCCTCGGCATCTTCCATGCCCTGATCGTCATCGGGGTCCACACCTGGATCATGTGGTGGTGACGGCATGTCCTCACCATCAAAAGACCCAATGTCTGCAAAATATATACAAGTACACAGCAATAATTAGAAATTTTCATTACACAATTTAATAAAAATAAGTTAAAGAACATGTTAGAATAAATTTAAATAAAACAGTAATATTACCTCTATCACCCGGTGGCTCATCAGCTGTGAAGAGGAGGTTGGCACGCCCTTGCCAATCCAAACCCGCATAAGGACAAAGGACCATAATGAAGGGATGCTTTTCAACACTACCTAGCAACTCCAATGCATCATTCAATATCCTCGTTGGAAACACAGTCTCACCCCTCTTGGGCATCATCTGCCCCCACATGTGCATTTGTGCCTCGAACATCGACCTACGATGCTACCGAACAAAAGTAGGCCTCGTCTCTGGAAACATCTCAAAAAATAAACAAAAAAGCTCTAAAGAAAAAGGGAAGTTGACCCTCCCTTGTGCATGAGCACGAAATCTATATAAGGATGTACAGAACTACCATAAAAAAATGGCAGATCACCTGACAAGTCGTGGCTCCTGTACTAAAGAATCAAAATAAAATATAAGCGAGCAACTAATGTGTTTCCCATCACTGGTGTTGTGTGAAATGGTTTAAATGAGAAGTGAGAGACACTGCACCTCCTCACTACCAAATGCACCAATACATAACTAACCTCCAACAACTTAAAAATCTGAAGGAGATAATACTGATGCTCCAATGTATCTCTGGGAGCACTAATTGACTCCCTGCTACATAGCCAGCTGGAACCTCTGGGAACAAGGGATAATCCAACCCTCTCCTCGATAACCCTGTAAATAAATATATCTTCCTTAGTGGGTGTGTACCACTGGTTACGACCAACCCGGAGAGCCTATTGGTGGGCATTCCACCTTCGGATAAGATATCTCAAAAACAAACCATGGCCCTTTAGGGAAGTAGCCTCCTCATATAACTTGAGGAGGCCTACCTACCTTAGGAGCCCCTGGGTAGCTGCTGTAATAGAGTGAGGGTCTGCATCTCTCTCCCTCTCTCGTGCCTCCCACAGGCGAACCATGTTATACTGCTCCGCCTGTTGTTGTTGATGTTCCCCCTCTTATCTCCTTTCATTTCTTTGAATGATTGATATATTAAATACAATTTTTTTATTAAATGAGACATGTATTTATAAATATACATATATAATATTTTTTGGAAAAACAAAAACAAATAGTCGGTGCGCAAAAAAACAGTCATGCACCGGTCCCAATGTGTCTTTTTATGGAGTGCACTCGCGACGGTGCACCAAATAATATGCAATGCACCGGCAGTGGTGCTCCCGAAAATTTGTAGCACACCGTTGACTATGTACGGTGTCAGGAGTGCGGTGTGCTGACTAAACTCTACACCTTGGAGCATATACTTAAGTCAGCAAACCGGCCTCCTGCCATCATTACATAGTCAACGGTGCGGTCTTTTACCACGCTGCACAGTTGACCCTGTTGAAATACAGAAATCGGTGTGCTGAAAAAAATAGCTGTCCCAGGGCGGATATTTTAGTCAACGCACCATGTTGTCTCTATTCTAATAGGTCAACGATGCAGCTGGGTAACTGACCGCACCGCACTTTTTTAAAAAAATTACAATAACATGGTGTGCCTTTGGTACCACCCCAGAACAAGTGTGTATACCATTAGCACCGGTTTACCAGGCCGCACCATTGACCATGTAGAAATGCGAAATGCGGTGCACTGACAACATTACCCGCCTCAAGGTGTATATTTCAGTCAACGCATTGTGTTGCTGCTATTCCACATTGTCAACGGTGCGACCGGGTAAACAACCGCACCGCACTTTTTTAAAATTTTTAAAATAACACAGTACACCTATCGGTACCGCCCCGAAACCGGTGCAGATACCATTAGCACTGGTTGTGGTGTGGCTTGTAAATTTACAGGAAGCACCGTGAACCGGTGCAAGCTGAACAGATCTAGCACACCACGCGACACAATTGTTTTTTTCTTTTAAATGGTTAATTTTAAGGTTATTTGAAATTATAATCTGCTAAAAGGCTTAATTATGGAAAAACAAGATAAATACCTGTACATTTGGCCATCAAGGAGGCATATTGGCTGTAGAATTTGTAAAAGAAAAAATTCCCACCATTTTGCAAAATTCAAGCTGGAGATTGGTGGGTAATGTACAACAGCAGTGCATGCAATGGGTGCAATGGGAGCACCGATGTTAGGGCGGCTCATAAAAGGATAAATTTCACCGGTGCTTGAGAGCTCTGGAGCACTGAGAAAAGTGAAAAATGCAATTTTTTGCCGTAATTTTTTTTTTAATTTAACCCTATTCTGATGCACAAGGTTTTTATGGGTGCCCTGGTGCGGTTGCTTAATACTGCACTGGGTGGTTTTTTCTTTGGCATGCTTTTTTATGATGCACCGGTACGAAAGAGTTGTAAAGCACTGGTGCGCTATAGTAATACAACGCACCGAGCGAGTGTGTACAGATCGCACGGTGTCCAGTGTGCCAATGTTTTGTGCACACTAGTGCTTTCTCTTGTTGAACGCACCGGTGTGGTTTACGATGATAAGCGCCTCGGATGAAAAACATCCGTAAAAACCTCCACTCGCCAACCTCCTCTAGTAACCTCCGCTAGAAATGGATATATAGGGTATTTTTATAAGGATTTCCTCAAAAACATCTGCTAGAGGGTCTTTTCCTTGTAGTGTAATGAGGGAAGGGCTTCGTTTGAAGGAATGATAGCCTCTTTCCGATATACCAAATTAAAGGGGGAACTACCTATGGAGGCCTTCTGGGTTATTCAATCAAACCATAGAGAAAATGGAAAATATTTATGCCAATTATTTTGGATTTGATCAATAGTTCTTTTAGTAATTCTTATGAGGTTTTTATTGGTTGACTCTGCTAAAACATTCCCTTGGGGATAGTAATTAGTAGAATATTTAATTTTAAATCCTCTCTTAAGAGGAAATTCAGTCATGTTATTTCATGAAAAATAAGATGCATTGTCAAACATAAGTGCAGTTGGTAAGCTCAACCTGGTAGTAATGAATTGATCAATGAATTCAATTATGGCATCGGAATTGGATGCCTTTAGTGGAATTTCCTCCACCCACTTATTGAAGTATTCTGTAGCAGTCACGATACTTATTTTGCTTGGAAGAGTGGGGAAAATCTCACCTATGAAGTCGAGTCCCCATTGTTCGAAGGGTTATTCAATGTTGACCGATTGAAGAGGTAAGGATGGATTCCATTGTCTTCCAGCAACAGTCTGACATATTTTTCACTTCCTTACATATGCATGGGTATCCTTGAACAAAGTTGGCCAATAATACCCCGCATGCTAGATTTTGTGTGCATTGGTATCTCCTCTGAAATGTCCACCAGTGGGTCCATCATGGAGTTCCTACAAAACCTTTTGTGCTTAAGACTTTTCTAGGCATCTTAATAATATAGAATCATAGTTTTTTTTTTAATAACATATCATTAATGATCTCATATTGATTGGATTTTAATCTTAAAGCCATTTTTATTTTTTGATCAAGTTCAAGGGGATCATATCCATTCTTTAAATAGAAAATAAGATCAACATATTGGGACTCAGAGTCAATCAGGCTTACCTCATATATGTGTACGATGTTACTTGAGTCCTCATATATTGGTATATTGGAAGTTCAACTAAGCAATCTGAAAAAACCTTGTCCTCTGAAAATTTAAGCTGGTTTACTGTCAATATCATATTATTGTACAGTTGTAACCCAATTTTCTCTCTTTTCTCCTAGTTTCTTTGGACAAGTAACTGTCTCACTACTGGGAATGGGACTGTAAATTTAGTGTGTTTCTTTGGAAGAAAAGGCCTGAAATACTTTATGGATTTGAAAATAGAAAAAGGTTGTTTATCCACTTCTGAATAATTCATTTCAACACCTTGAATATTTTAACTAAAGAAATATATGGGTGCCTCAACTTGTTGATCATTAAGTTGTGTTAAAACATCAACATAAGATGTTTCAGAAGTGAAAGTATATAAAAAAAAATGATCATAAGAATTTGGAGTAGTTAGAGAGGGAGAATTTATGATGTCTTGCTTGCTTGAATCAAAAGCTTCTCTTTCATTGTGGCCCCACTTAAAGACTAAAATTTTCTTTATCATGGCTTATAATGGTAAAACAATTTGGGAAAAGTCAGGATCAAATATTTTAACAAAATTTATCTGTCCTATAAAGGAATGCATGGATTTCTTGTTATGGGGCAAAGAGATTTCAGAAATCGCCTTTATCCTATCAGGATCAATACAAATTCCTTCTTTGAATATAATAAATACTAAAAATTTTCCTTCACTAAGAACGAAATTGGACTTTTTTGGATTTAATGAGATTCCATAGTTTTTACAATGTTAAAATATTTGTTTTAAGTCATGAAAATGGTTGATTCTTTTCTTGGAGTATATGGTTATATTATCCAAGTAAACAACAATATTTCTATATATCAAACCTCTAAAATCTATGTTTGTGGCTCTTTGGAAGGTTTCTCATGCATTTATTAAACCATATGGTAGGCATAAGTTCCCCATTTGGTCCTTAATGTAGTCACTCGATGAACTAGGATTTGATTATATCCTGAAAAAAAATAAAGAAAAGACATGATTTTGGAACTAGCAACTGATTGTAGGATTTGTTCCATGGGTGGCAATGAGAAATTTTCCTTTTGAAAAGTTTTATTCAGATTCCTAAAATCTATACAAATGAAAATGTCACCATTTTTCTTCGTGATAGGCACTAAGTTTGAAACCCATTTTGAATGCCTAACATGAAAAAATATTTTAGCTTTAAAGAGTTTATTCAGCTCAGACTTGATTTTATTTTCTAGATTGGGGTGAATTTTCCTTAATTTCTGTTGAACAGGCTTGTCATTGGATATCATTGGGATAGTGTGTTGGATAATGGAGGTATCATATGTTATGGGATATTCATAGCTTCAGGAAAAAACACTCTTATTTATTTCAATAAATGAATGAAGGCTAATCTCGCATCTGGTGAAAGATTAAGACCTATATTGATGTTTTGAGGTTTGAGATCAGTTCCAAGGTTTACTAGTTCGAGCCTCAAGGTTGAACTTTGCAGTTTTTAATTGGTAACCTTCTTAAATCTTTCTTTTAGGTCATAAATATCTTCAAGCTTTACTATAGATTTAGGGTTATAATTTTCATCAGTTATCTACTTGAACTGTCTCCCATGTTCATTCTCATCAATTATTTGATCATCATATGATCCTTCGGATGTTAAAAATCTTAGAATATCTTTGTCATCATTAAACACTTTCTAGTTGGTGACATTGTCCGAAATGGATGGGAGAAAAACTAATTCAATGGAAAACCTATTTGGACTATAATTCTTATATGGTATAAGTCTAGATTCTACATTAGCCAAAAGGTTAGCACTATCATGTTGAAGTCAAGGGATTGTAGAAATATTAAATGCTAATAAATCTGAAGTAAGGGTTTGAACTAGTGATTGTAATGCTTCAAATGACCAAAGACACAATGAATGGTGTTTCTCACCTGTTTTATAACAATTTCAGAGTCTCCTTACACTTGAAGGTATTTGACACCAAGACCTACTGCTTTATACAAGCCTTGGGCCAACGCCTCATACTCAACAATGTTATTTGTACATCCACACTCTAATTTTCATGCTAGCATTATTATTTCCCCTTATGAACTACTTAATACACAACTTTCTCCTACACCATCATTGCATTTAGATCCATCAAAATGTAATGTCCAAAATAAATATTTAACTATGGGTTTATCTACAATATTTCCACATTTGGAAGAATTTGTATGTGAAAAGTTTTCAATTTTAGAAGTGACATATTTATTTGAAAAGGGCAATGCTTGTGCATTGAAACTACCAAAGAACGATTCATCATAGTAGTTTCCAAGGATATTATTGTTAAAGGCTACTGGTTCATTCTCATTTTCAAAATCAGTTACTAAATACTTCATATGATTTTATCGGTCAATTTGAATTTTATTTGGCTTTCCATTGTAAGGAAGCCACATATGAGACCAGTCTATGGAAAATTAACCATGAAGCTTTTCAGACCAATCTCTACTAAGAATCAAACCATAGAATTCATGGATATCAGCAACTAGTATGTCAATTATTTGACACTCTTTTGAATTAGAAGCAAGTCTAATGAGGACATAATTTATTTCTCCTAAAACTTTGAATTTGGCTCTATCAAGTTGAACGATGTGAACAACAAACTTTTGGGGTAATATGTTTAACTTCAGACAAACTGAATATGGCATTATGTTTGAAGCCCTAGAGTCTATCAGGAAATTGTGCACATTTTTTATGAAAAATTCAAAATTCAAGAGGAAAGGTGGAGTATGTGCATTAAATATATATCCAATTAAGATAACATCAGTGGAATCTATCTTTTCTGATGAATCACTAGGAGTTTCACCTACTCCTTTTGAAGTGATCAGAGGCTCAATATTTTAGCTCAAAAATGAAAGTGCTCATAATTGAATGAAACTAGAACGAAAGTGATTGGATCATCACAAGGAATCCAACACAACTTGTTTCGTTGAAAACCGAGTTCGGATGAAGGAGCTATGGTATGTTGATCGTCGTTTAGAACATGCAAATTTTTATTAAAAAATTACAGAACAGGGACATGTTGATGACATGGCATCCCAGTTAGCATTTAGGGAATCTTATTCAGTTTTAGTCCAATGGGACTGTGACAAGTGTCACTCTGGGATTCGCCAGTTTGGTTTGTGAAGGTGAAATTTGTCCAATGACCTCCTAAGGTTGAATATTGGGTTCATGATATTATGTGTTGGAAATGATTTTTTTTTATTAATTAATTAAGGTTGAAGTTAATATATTAAAATCCAGAATTCATGATATTATGTGCTGGAAATGATTTTTTTTTATTAATTAATTAAGGTTGAAGTTAATAGATTAAAATCCAGAATACATTATATATATATATATATATAGAGAGAGAGAGAGAGAGAGAGAGATATGTATTCTGGTTTTTAATCGTATTATATATTATATATTTTATATTTTATATTATTTCAAACTTTAATTAATTTTTAAGCTTTCCACATATACCATAATTCATTATACTAAAGGTCAAAATACAATGGCATATCGTTATTATCCAAAGTCGAATTTTGGGTTATATTTTAAACAGTGGAGGTGATACATATGGCAAACGTTATGCAAATTTTATGGTGAACCGAAACATTACATTAAATGGAGGTGTATTAAATGTGACACGGCAAGAAATAAGGTTCGAATGGCATATATTATGGTTTGGAAAATTATTATATGGAGGTCCGAACAAACATATTAGTTGGGCATGCGTATTAATGCATTGTAAAATTATATGAGCGGAGGGAGGGGAGGAGGTAAGGGTCGTCCCCGCGACCTCCACCATGCTAGCGTCGTGAGTTACCAATCCTCCACACCATGTTCCTTAACTCCTATGGGGGCACGGATATAATTAAGGTTTAAGCAATTCACCATTGGTCGGAGGAGGGGATCAGATCCGTGGGCCAACCCCCTCGTAATATGACCACTACCCCGTGACCAATGCGGAGCGCTGGGGGCTTAAACGCGATTAGCTCTAACTACTATATTAATTAACATTAATATGTGCTTATCTATCCGTTAATGGCATATTTAACTTAATAGCAGTGTTGGCAGAGTCTGCTAAATGCAGCAAAGCTCCATTTTTAGTGGAGTTAGCTGACGAGATTCCAAAATTAATGGATGAATTGTAGGAAAAATTGGTTTTTCCATAAATGAGGTAATTTTTGACCAATTTTTGCTTAGGGAGAGTCATTCATGGTATATTTTGATATTTTGGAGCCATTTTACCAAGTTGCAGAGGGAGAAGAGGTTATCTACAGAGGTTTTTATTGCCTTGAATATTTTTGAAGCTTAGGGCCACCAGGAGGGAAGGACATGCCTAGAGCATCTGGTAACCAAATTGAGTAAATAAATAGTCATTTTTGATATATTTCAAAATTTTAAACCGATTGGAATGGGTTCCAAGAGAACTTGATTCATTAAAATACAATTTTGAGCATAATTGAGCTAATACGGAGGCCCAAGCTATGAAGCTGGACCAAGGAGATGTTGCCCAGGAGGGGTGAACTCCCTCATCAAAACTATGTTTTTATGGATAATTTGTTATGGTTTACTGTGATTTATGTTGCTACTATTCAACCATTTAAGTTAATCCTTTATGCTTTCAAAAACACTGATAAAATTCAATTTTATTTACCTCTTTGACACACATAAGAAACAAGGGAACCTGTACATCAAGCATAAGATTAGTGAATAAGTTTTATATCTGAAAATGAAATTAGCACAGCAATAACTAACATTCAAAAGCAATATCAAGTTGGTATCAGAGCACAAGGTTTCTAAAGTTATTTTCTTGATAGTTTCTTAAATATTTGTGCAAGTTTAATGGTGGAAATTTTGTGATGTTGACAAGGTTAAAGTTGCAGAAAGGTGAAGGAAATTTGTTCGTTGTGAGTCCTGAGATTAGAACCAGAAGAAGGAGAGCTGAAATAGCATCATCCTCACCCAAAATTCCACTCATAGATGCACTTGAAGAACCTCAAGTATTGCCTCAAGAAGCTGAGATTGAAGAGGTACAATTTTTACAAGAAGCTGAGTTGATTGAAGAGGTACAAGGCTTAGAAGTTGAGCTTGAATCTATAGCCATCATGTTAGGTGTTGGAGAGACTCAAGGAAATTAAGAATATGAATATTTCAAGAGAGACTTCAAAGACATAAAGAGGATGGTTAAAATTATGTTTGATTTATTTACTGTTGGGATGGTAGGAGAAGGTTCTAAACCTCCATATGGAGAAGGAAATTCAAATGGTAAGAAGGATGAAGAGAAGATTTCAAAGGGAAGAAGAGGAAATCCACCTCCATCTCCACCATATTCATCATCCTCACCATCTCCATCTGCAACATATTCCACTTCCACCACAAAGACCACTCACACTCACTCAAAATGCACAAAAGGGAAAACTCCATTACTCAAATTGGACATTAAGTTTGAACTTCCTATGTACAATCATGAGGTAAATGCAGAGAGGCTTCACAATTGGATACGTCATTTGGAGGTGTATTCCATAATTGAGAACCTTCGTGAAGATGAAATAAAGGTCCAGTTGGCTTCATTAAGGCTAGAAGGAGTAGCACTAGTTTGGTGGAAAGCATAGACTAAGGAGGAAATGTGAATCCATGGTAAGATATCAATTTTTGGGTTGAGTTTATTTATTCCATTAAAATACAGTTTTATCCATTAGCCTACATGCAAAAATCTATTATGATTTGGAAAAATTTTAAGCAGCTCAAGGGTCAAACAGTTCAAGAATATACCTAGGAGTTTAGCAAAAGAGCTTTGTTGTTAGGAATAAATTTGAATTCCCTAGTTAAACTCTTGAAATACATTGGGGGTTTACATTTCTATTTGAAACATAATATCCTTATGTTTATCCCAATAAATTTATATGAATTTTGTGTACAAGCCACACACTTGGAGGCAAGGGGAAAATAAAACATGGATGAGAAAAGTGAAAGTGAGGGTAAAGGAAAAGGAAAGTTTTATGGAAGAGGAAAAATAAATAGCTCTGTAAAAAGAGAGAAGGAAAAACTCACATGCAAAAAATGTTCAAAGATTGGCCATGATGAAGACCATTGTTGGAAAATTCTCCATAATTGAAGCCAAACAGACTGAAAGCCAAAGAGAAGGGAAATAATGTTGCTATAGTTGAACATGACTTAGGTTCAGATTCAGGAGATGAGACAAAGATTACAGCCGTGGGTTTGAAAGGTAAACATGTTGCAAGCACTAGTTTTTTAAATTTTTCAAATGATACTCATGATGAAGATACAAGAATAGAAATTTTCCACATTAGAGTTGTCTCTAAACATACCAAGATTGATACACTTTTTTATAGTGGGTCACAAGCTAACTTGATTTTCGAAGATTTGGTTAAGCAACTAGGCCTTGAAACTATTGGACATCCAAGACCATATCATTTGGGTTGGATATGAAAGAATGAAAACTTGTAAGCTACAAGAAAGTGCCTACTAAGATTCTCCATTAACTCAAACTTTCTTGTTGAAGTTGAGCTTGATGTGGTGCCACTTGAGATATCAAGTATTGTATTGGGAATTCCTTATCTGTATGATAGGAGAGCAGTACTTCATCACCATGAGAACAAGTATCACTTGTTTAAGGATATTTTTCAGTACATAATTAGAGTGCATAAGAAGAAGATAGGTTTGTCTCTATTACATGCAAGTGAAATGAAGAGGATATTGAATGCAAGTCAAAACATGAAATTGTTGATGATCAAACGAAGAGATGTATTGAATCAAAAATTTAAAAAATATGCGTATGATTGTAATGAGTTTTTTCAGGATGTTAACAGGTTTCCTTTGAAAGAATGTGAAAAAAATTTGCAGTAGTCAACATTAGTGTTGAGCAGTGTTGGAAACAAGATGCCAGTGCAAGAGAGTGAAAAGGTCAAAGAGAAAGCGACAAAGCAGCTTGACAAAGAAGGCATGGGTTCCACAAATGTTGGTTTATGGTTTCCAAAAGGTACATGGAAATGGCGAAGATACTTGGTCAAGAGTCAATGCAAGTACAAAGCGAGATCAACTAAAAATCGCCATGGTGACAATGTGCAAGGTGAGAAAGTTTATAAGTTTCCTTTGATTGTTGACCAAGGTAGGAACAAGATGGTTTCTACAAGAATAGATTTATGTTCTGCAAATTCAAAAATATCGTAGCATGACGGTGTCAATGAAAGGAAGAGAAGGTCGCAATAATCAAGGGAAAATTTGAATTTTTATGAAAGATCCAAATGATGAAATTGGGAAACTTTCAGTGGATAGAGACTCAAAGGGTGAGGTAACAATACCTTCATTCACATGATCGGCAATCAGAGAGCTTTTGGGTTCCAAAAGGCTTCTAGTGGGGAGGAATGATCAGAGGCTCAGTATTTTAGCTCAAAAATAAAAGTTCTCAGAATTGAATTAAACTAGAATTCCAACGACTGGCTCGTCGCAAGGAATCCAACGCAACTTAGTTCGTTAAAAACTGAGTTTGGGTGAAAGAGTTATGGTCTATTGATCACCATTCAGAACAGGAAAATTTTTATTAAAAAATTTACATAACAAGTACAGGCAGATGACATGGCAGCCCAGTCAGCATTCAAGGAATTTTGTTCAGTTTTAGTCCAATGGGACTCTAACAAGTGTCACTCTGGGATTCACCAATTTGGTTTGTGAAGGTGAAATTTCTCTAATGACCTCCTAAGGTTGAATTTTGGGTTCATGATATTATGTGCTCGAAATGATTTTTTTTTAATTAATTAATTAAGGTTGAAGTTTATATATATATATATATATATATATATATTATTTGATATTATTTCAAACTTTAATTAATTTTTAAAATTTCCACATATACCATAATTCATTGATCTAGGGTTCGAAATATAGTGGCATATAGTTAGTATCCAAAGTGGGAGCTTGGGTTATATTTTACACAGTGGAGGTGCTACATCTGGCAAACTTTATGCAAATTTTATGGTGGACCGAAACATTACATTAAATGGAGGCATATTAAACATGACATGGCAAGAAATATGGTTCGAATAACATATATTATGGTTAGGAAAATTATTAAACGAAAATCTGAACAAACATATTAGTTGGCCATGGATACTAATGCGTTGCAAAATTATATCACCAGAGGGAGGGGCGGAGGTCGAGGTCGACCCTGTGACCTCCCTCGCACTAACACTGAGATTTACCAATGCTCTACACCATGTTACTTAACTCCTATGGGGTCGCAGATATACTCAAGGTTTAAGTAGTTCACCATTGGGTTGAGGAGGGGGCCAGCCCCGCGGGCCAGACCCCTCGTAATATGACCACTACCTGTGACCAATCCGGAGCGCTGGGGGCTTTAGCACGGTTAACGCTAATTACCATATTAATTAACATTAATACACTCTTATATATCTTTTAATGGTGAAGTTAACTTAGCGGTAGTGTTGGCGAAGTCTGCTAAATGCGGCAGAGCTCCAGTTTTAGTGGAGTTAGCTGGACAAATTCCAGAATTAGTGGAGAAATTGTGGCAAAAATTGGTTTTTCCATAACTGAGGAAATTTTCGATCAATTTTGGCTCAGGAAGAGTTATTCTTGGTATATTTTGATATTTTGGAGCCATTGGAATAGGTTGCAAAGGCAGAAGAGGTCATCTACAGAGGTTTTTTTTGCCTTGAAGATTTTTGAAGCCTAGGGCCACCAGGAGGGAAGGCCATGGCCAAAGCATCTGGTAACCAAATTGAGTAAATAAATAGTCATTTCTGATAGATTTTGACATTTTAAACTCATTAGAATAGGTTCCAAGAGAATTTTATGCATGTAAACAACATTTTTAGTACAATTGAGCTAATACGGAGGGCCAAGCTATGAAGTTGGACCAAGGAGATGTAGCCCAGGAGGGATGCACTCCTTCATCAAAAAAAAAATTTAATTAATCAATTGTTATGCTTTGTTGTTATTTAAGTTGTTATTGTTCAACCATTTAAATTCATGCTTTATGCTTTCAAAAACACTCATAAAATTCAGTTTTAATTACCTCTTTGACACATAAGCAACAAGGGAACATGTACATCAAGCATAAGATGAGTGAATAAGTTTTATATTTGCAAATGAAATTAGCACAGCAATAACTAACATTCAAATTTATATCAAGTGCCTTGGATGTGATAGTAGCAGGGAGAGGAGAAGTAAGAACTACATTCAATTCTTTCTTTAATTTTTTTGTATGAAAAGCTCCAAATGATGAAATTGGGAAAATTTTAGTCAATAGAGACTTGAAGGGTGAGGGAACAGTACCCTCATTCACATGATCAGTGATTAGAGAGATTTTGGGGTCCAAAAGGCTTCTAGTGGGGAGGAATGGTCAGAGGCTCAGTATTTTAGCTCAAAAATGAAAGTGCTCAGAATTGAATGAAACTAGAATGCCAATTATTGACCCGTCACAAGGAGTCCAACACAACTCGGTTCGTTAAAAATAAAGTTCAGGTGAAATATTTATGGTCTATTGATCGCCATTCAGAATAGGCAAATTTTTATTTAAAAAAAATAGAACAGGTACAGGTTGATGACATGGCAGCCCAATCAGCATTCATGGAATCTTCTTTAGTTTTAGTCCAATGGTACTGTGACAAGTGTCACTCTGGGATTCGCTCGTTTGGTTTGTGATGGTGAAATTTTTCCAATGACCTCGTAAGGTTGAATTTTGGGTTCATGATATTATGTGTTTGAAATGATTTTTTTTAATTAATTAATTAAGGTTGAAGCTAATATATATATATATATATATATATATATATATATAATTTGTATTATGGTTTTTAATCGTATTATATATTACATATTTAATATTTAATATTATTTCAAACTTTAAATAATTTTTAAACTTTGCACATATACCATTTTTCATTATTGTAAAGTTTTAAATATAGTGGCATATAGTTATTATCCAAAGTCGGAGTTTGGGTTATATTTTACACGGTGGAGGTGATACATATGGCAAAATTTATGCAAATATTATAGTGGACCGAAACATTACATTAAATAGAAGCGTATTAAATGTGACATGGAAATCAATATGGTTCGAATGGCATATATTATGGTTTGGAAACTTATTAAATGGAGGTCCGAACAAACATATTAGTTGGGCATGAGTATTAATGTGTTGCAAAATTATATCACTAGAGGGAGGGGCGAAGGTCGGGGTTGACCCCGCCATCTCCCCCACGCTAGCGCCGAGAGTTACCAATGCTCCACACCATGTTCCTTAACTCCTATGGCAGTGCGAATATAATTAATGTTTAAGCAGTTCATTGTTGGGCGGAGGAGGGGGCTAGCCCCGTGGGCTAGCCCGCTCCTAATATGACCACTACCCCATGACCAATGCGGAGCGTTGGGTGCTTAAGCGCAATTAGCGCTAACCATATTAATTAACATTAATAAGTGCTTATCTCTCCATTAATGGTGCATTTAACTTAGTGACAGTGTTGGTGGATTCTTCTAAATGTGGTGGAGCTACAATTTTAGTGGAGTTAGCTGGCTAGATTCCAAAATTAGTGGAGAAATTGTAGGAAAATTTGGTTTTTCCATAACTGAGGAAATGTTCGGCCAATTTTGGCTTGGGAAGAGTCATTCTTGGTATATTTTGATGTTTTGGAGCCATTGGAACAGGTTGCAAAGGCAGAAGAGGTCATCTATAGAGGTTTTTGTTGCCTTGAAGATTTTTGAAGCCTAGGGCCACCAGGAGGGAAGGACATGCCCAAAGCATCTAGTAACCAAATTGAGTAAAGAAATAGTTCGACATTTTAAACTCATTGGAACATGTTTCAAGAGAATTTGATCCATGCAAATAGAATTTTGGGCACAATTGAGCTAATACAGAGGCCCAAGCTATGAAGTTGCACCAAGGAGATGTATTCGAGGAGGGGTGAACTCCTTCATCAAAACTTTGTGTTAATGGATCAATTGTTATGGTTTATTGTTACTTATGTTCCTCTTGTTCATCCATTTAAATTCATGATTTATGCTTTCAAAAACACTCATAAAAATCAGTTTTAATTACCTCTTTGACACACATAAGCAACAAGGGAACATGTACATCAAGTATAAGATCAGTGAATAAGTTTTATATCTAAAGTTGAAATTAGCACAAAAATAACTAACATTCAAAAGTGAAAGTGATATCAAGTTGGTATCAAAGTAAAAGGTTGCTAAGGTTATTTTCTTGATAGTTTCTTGACTATTTGTGCAAGTTTAATGGTTACAAATTTGTGATGTTGAACACGTTAAAGTTGCAGAAAGGTGAAGGGAAGTTGTTGGTTGTGAATCCTGAGATTAGGACAAAAATAAGGACAGCTAAAATATCATCATCCTCACCCAAAATTCCACTCATAGCTGCACTTGAAGAACCTCAAGTTTTGTCTCAAGAAGCTGAGATTGAAGAGGTAGAATTTGTACAAGAAGCTGAGTTGATTCAATAGTTACAAGCATCAGAAGTTGAGCTTGAATTCATAGCCATCATGTCAGGTGTTGGAGAGACTTGAAAGACATAAAGAGGATGGTTAAAATTATGTTTGATGTATTTACTACTGGGACTGAAGGAGAAGGCTCTAAGCCTCCATATGGAGAAGGAACTTCATATGGTAAGAAGGATGAAGAGAAGAGTTCAAAGGGTAGCAGAGGTAAGCCACCTTCATCTCCACCATCTTCATCATCCTCATCATCTCCATCTACACCATCTTCCACTTCCACCACAAAGACCACTCACACTCAGTCAAAAGCCACAAAATGGAAAACTCCATTACTCAAATTGGACATTAATTTTGAACTTCCTATGTACAATGGCGAGGTAAATGCAGAGAGGCTTGAAAATTGGATACATCAATGGGATGTGTATTGAAGAATTCAGAACAAGACGAAATAAAAATCCAGTTGGCTTCATTAAGGCTAGAAGGAGCAGCACTAGTTTGGTAGGTAGCAAAGACTCAAGAGGAAATTCGAATCCATGGTAAGATATCCATTTCTTGGGTTGATTTTATTTCTTCCATTAAAAGACAGTTTTATCCATTAGCCTACATGCAAAAATCTATTATGAGTTGGAAAAATTTTAAGCTGCTCAAGGGTCAAACAATTCAAGAATATACCCGGGATTTTAGGAAAAGAGCTTTGTTGTTAGGAATAAATTTTAATTCCCAAGATACACTCTTGAAATACATTGGGGGTTTAAATTCCTATTTGAAACATACTATCCTTATGTTTAACCCAAGCAATTGAGATGAAGTTTGTGTACAAGCCACACACTTGGAGGCAAGGGGAAAACAAAACATGGATGAGAAAAGTGAAAGTGAGGGTAAAGGAAAAGGAAATTTTTATGGAAGAGGAAAAATAAATAGCTCTGTAAAAAGAGAGAAGGAAAAAATCACATGCAAAAACTATTCATAGACTTTCCATGATGAAGACCATTCTTGGCAACTTCATCCAGAATTGAAGCCAAAGAGAAAGGAAAAACTGTTACTATAGTTGAACATGACTTAGGGTCAGATTCAGGAGATGAGACAAAGATTAAAACTATGGGTTTGAAAGGTAAACATGTTGCAAGCACTATTTCTTCAAATTGTTCAAATGATACTCATGATGAAGATACAAGAATAGAACTTTTCCACATTAGAGTTGTCTCTAAACATACCAAGATTGATACACCTTTTTATAGTGGGTCGCAAGCTAACTTTATTTCCGAAGATTTGGTTAATCAGCTAGGCCTTGAAACTATTAGACATCCAAGACCATATCCTTTCCGTTGGTTATGCAAGAATGAAAACTTGAAGGTTTCAAGGAAGTGCTTACTAAGATTCTCCATTAACTCAAACTTTCTTGATGAAGTTGAGCTTGATGTGGTGCCACTTGAGATATCAGGTATTGTATTGGGAAGTCCTTATCTGTATGATAGGAGAGAAGTATTTCATCACCATGAGAACAAGTATCACTTGTTTAAGGATGGTATTGAGTACATAATTAGAGCGCATAAGAAGAATATAGGTCTGTCTCTATTACATACAAGTGAAATGAAGAATATAGTGAATGCAAGTGAGAACTTGACATTGTTGATGATCAAACGAAGAGATGTATTGAATCAAACTTTGAAAAAAGAATCTTATGTTTGAAATGATTTGTTTCAGGATGTTAATAGGTTGCCTTTGAAATAAGGTGAAAAACATTTTCAACAGACAACATTAGTAGCAGTGTTGGAAACAAGATGCCTGTGTAAGAGAGTGCAAAAGTCAAAGAGAAAGTAACATAGCAACTTGGAAAAGAAGGCATGGGTTCCACAAATGTCGGTTTATGGTTTCAAAAAGGTACATGGAAATGGCAAAGATACTTGGTCAAGAGTCAATGCAAGTACAAAGTGAGATCAACTAAAAATCACCATGATGACAGTGTGCAAGGTGAGAAAGTTTCTAAGTTTCCTTTGATTGTTGACCAAGGTAGGAACAAGATGGTTTCTGCAAGAATGGATTGTTGTTATGCAAATTCAGAAATACTGCAAGATGACGGTGTCAATGACAACAAAATAAGGTCACAAGAATCAAGGAAAAAGTTTACTTTTTATGAAAAACTACAAATGATGAAATTGGGAAAATTTCAGTGGATAGAGACTAGAAGGGTGAGGGAAAAATACCCTCATGCATATGATCATTAATCGGAGATATTTTGGTGTCCAAAAGGCTTCTAGTGGGGAGGAATGATCTGAGGCTTAGTATTTTAGCTCAAAAATGAAAGTGCTCAGAATTGAATAAAACTAGAATGACAGCAATTGGCTCGTTGCAAGGAATCCAACGCAACTCATTTCGTTGAAAACTGAGTTTGGATGAAGGATTTATGGTATGTTGATCGCCATTTAGAACAGGCAAATTTTTATTAAAAAAATCTCAGAACAAGTACAGGCTGATGACATGAAAACCCAGTCAGCATTCAGGGAATCTTCTTTAGTTTTATTCCAATGGGACTATGACAAGTGTCACTTCGGGATTCGCCGGTTTGGTTTGTGAAGGTGAAATTTGTCCAATGACCTCCTAAGGTTGAATTTTGGGTTCACGATATTATGTGCTCGAAATGATTTTTTTTTTTAAATTAATTAATTAAGGTTGAAGTTAATATATATATATATATATATATATATATGATATTTAATATTATTTCAAACTTTAATTAATTTTTAAACTTTCCACATATACCATAATTCATTAACCTAAAGTTAGAAATACATTGGCATATTTTTTTATCCAAAGTCAAATTTTGGGTTATATTTTACATGGTAGAGGTGATACATATGGAAAACTTTATGCAAAGTTTATGGTGGGCCGAAAAATTACATTAAAAGGAGGTGTATTAAACGTGACATGGCAAGAAATATGGTTTGAATGGCATATATTATGGTTTGGAAAATTATTAAACGGAAGTCTGAACAAACATATTAGTTGGGCATGCGTATTAATGCATTGCAAAATTATATCACCAAAGGGAGGGGCGAAGGTCAAGGTCGACCCTGCAACCTCCCCCATACTAGCACCGAGATTTACTAATGCTCTACACCATGTTCCTTAACTCCTATGGGGGCGCGGATATACTTAAGGTTTAAGCAGTTCACTGTTGGGCTGAGGAGGGGGCCTCCCCCTCGTAATATGACCACTACCCATGACCAATCCAGAGCACTGGGAGCTTAAGCATGATTAACGCTAACTACGATATTAATTAACATTAATACACACTTATCTATCTGTTAATGGCACAGTTAACTTAGCGGCAGTGTTGGCGGAGTCCGCTAAATGCAGCGAAGCTCCAGTTTTAGTGGAGTTAGCTGGCTAGATTCCAGAATTAGTGGAGAATTTGTAGGAAAAAATAGTTTTTCCATAACTGAGGCAATTTTCGACCAATTTTGGCTTAGGAAGAGTCATTCTTGGTATATTTTGATGTTTTGGAGCCATTGGAATAGACTACAGAGGCAGAAGAGGTCATCTCCAGAGGTTTTTATTGCCTTGAATATTTTTGAAGCTAGGGCCACGAGGAGGGAAGGCCATGCCCAGAGCATCTGGTAACCAAATTGAGTAAATAAATAGTCATTTATGATTTATTTCAACATTTTAAACTCATTTTAACATGTTCCAAGAGAATTTGATGCATTTAAATAGAATTTTGAGCACAATTGAGCTAATACAAAGGCCCAAGCTATGAAGTTGGACCAAGGATATGTAGCCCAGGACGGGTTCACTCCTTCATCAAAACTATATTTTAATGGATCAATTGTTATGGTTTGTTGTTATTTATGTTGTTTTTGTTTGGCCATTTAAATTCATGCTTTATGCTTTCAAAAACACTCATAAAATTCAGTTTTAATTACCTCTTTGACACGCATAAGAAACAAGGGAAGTTGTACATAAAGCATAAGATCAGTGAATAAGTTTTATATATGAAAAAGAAATTAGCACAACAATAACTATCATTCAAATTCAGATCATGTTCTTTGGATGTGACAGCAGCAAGGAGAGGAGAAGTAGGAACTGTATTCAATTCTTTCAGTCAAAACTTATGTTTTTGTTTCAAGTTACTCAACTCATACAGAGAGAAGTTTTCTTTGACTTTCTTCATGTCCTCCACTATATTATATTCAATGGTATCTCAAAATACCGAGGTATTTGATGTATATGGGGAGTTTGATGAAGATGGGATTGTTTGAGAAGATGTGGAAGGATAATTATTACTGACAACTTTGTCTTTAGCAGTAGGGGTTGAGGTTTTCTGTTTTTAGACTGATTGTGGTAAATCAAGAAGACTTTTACTTTTGGTGTTGATAAGTAAGGCCACATGCTCATCTTCATTATCAGATGTAGGTAACATAAAATCCCATAACCCATGTACTTCAACTAATTCTCAATCTTTTGATTCATCAAAATATAATGTTTTTTCATCCTCATATTCATTATGATCACATTCAGAATTGGATATAGTATCGGGTGGTTGAGGATTTGATGACTGAGCTTTCTTGATAGATATAAAAGGTTTTTTAGAAGAAGACTCAGCTACCTGCTTTTTTATTTCTACCATCTCATTTGACATGGATTTAAGGAACTTTTGCAATCCTTCAAGGTGAAAGGGATATTTAGGAGTTTTCTTTTTTGGTTCATCGTTAAATGTGACCTTCTTTGATTTTCTTTCTTCCTCAGCAATTTCTTTTCTAATGCAATTATCTTGTTCTTGGACAATAGGGGTTCCTTCATGTTTTCAACTAAAGTGGCTTTGTTATCTCTATCTACAAAAATTATGATACTATAAGGAAGAGAGGAAATGTACCATTTGATCTGTACATCAATACTAGGCTTTGATGTAGTTGGGATCTTGTTTAGTAATTTGTTGAGTCTGGAGTTAAAATCCTTGATCTTCTCACCTGAATTTTATTTTAGATTAGAGAGATCATTTGTAAGGGTTTCATTTGTGCGATCATCACGAAACTTGGTCAACAATTTCTCTTTAAATATATCCCAGCTAGTAATAGTACTTGATGATAACAAAAAGTACAATGATCCTGCTCATCCTTGAAAATTATAAGGGAATAACCTTACTATACAATCTTCTTCTATGACTCAATTAAGATTCATGGCTAGCATGAAATTATGGAGGTGTTCCTCAGTGGGGATTCCATAATCAGGATTGTACTAGGGAAACCATCTTTCTGGATGCTTAGGTAAGTTATTAAGAGGTCCTGCCAATTGAACAACTCCTAGATTTTTGCATTATCTTTCTGTCATTGTTTTACCTGTAGGATTAGAATATGTCACAGTAGTTCTAGAGGTAGATGTAGTGGTTGAAGAAATAACTACTGAAATAGTACTTGTGGAGCCTCATTAGTGTTTCATTTTAACACTTGCTTTCTCCTACTTTTCCTCCTTTTTTTCATCATCATCAGCTCAAATAAGAATTAAAATTAATTTTTTTGACATGAAAAGGCATTTAAATGACCTGTCTTCCATATTCAGTAATGTTCCTTATTATTAGATTAAATTTTGTATTAGCTACAGAATTGACGTGATTCTACATTTGATCCACGTTTCTGTAGCCATCTCCATGGGTCGTCAGGTTCTGAAGTGCCAACAGAGTAATGAAGTACGTGGATAGGTGGAGAATGATCCCCTCATGGATTTAATCCTATCCATCATAGTCAAATCATGCAAGGAATCGTCCAGTTGCGTAGTCAAAGGAGAACTCAACACATGCTGAACAAGCAAGCAAGAGTCTAAGACAAACACACTTCACGATTTTCTTTGCCAAATATAAAATAATGAAGAAACGCAATTCTACTATTTGTTGAAAATTTTAAGATAGGATTTGTTTAGTCTAAATAGGTGTAAAAGCCTTGAAACTATTATACACAAGCTTTTATAAATACAGGGCAAACAAATAACTAGACAATGCGAAATTTTAATGCGAGTGAAGTTTTAAACTCTATTTTTATTCCTTTTTAAATTGAAGAAATACCTTGAGACTTTATGTGGAGCTAATTGTTGGAGTAGATCATTGAAACTACATGTTTGTGGAGGGCCCCTACAAACAGAGAAGATTTTACATTTCATATTTTTCATGTAGATGTTTTTATAGTTTTGTTTTATCATAAGATGTAGTTTTAGTTCATGTTTTTATTTTGTCTAATGTTGTAGTTGTTTTCAGAAATCTTCCTTTCAAATTTTCATTTCATGTAGATCAATCTTCATTTCAAATTGTTAAAATGCAAAAGTGATTCTTATTTTTCTTTCCAAGCAGCATTAGTTTATTTTAGAGTAGTTTTATAAATTCATATGTGATTTATCTCAAGAACATTGAAATATTTATTTTCCTGTTTTGTGTGAGTCCCTTTCAAAAGTACAAGTGACAATAGTGAGTTAGTGATTTACTTTTGGCATATGAGTGAGTGTTTTTTAGTTTATGAGTGATTTCTAGTGACTTATTCATTTCTTTAGATTGTTTCATTGCCATAGAATTTCATTTCAAAAACATAAAAATTTCCAAATTCCTTTTTCTAGAGTTTAATTTTATCTTCATACATTAGACTGATAGAAATAATAGAGACTAACAAATATATTAGTTAATACTTCTTCATAAGATAGAAAAGGTTGTTTCAGTTTTTACTGAGTAGAAATCATGTTGATTTTTAGATCCTAGTTGTAATTTAGATTTATAAATCTCATTAGGAACATCGGAATAAAAACATCCTTAAAAGTAATCTCTACAAATTTAATCATCACACCAATAAACTATGTTAAAAGAGCCTTCTAGCATATATTGTGCACTTGCACTTCACAAATTTACCAACTTTGGTCGATAATTTACCTGAGAAATTTAAGAACATTAAATTTACTAAACAGATTGGCACCGTTTCTAGGAAAGTGTAAACAAGAGCCTTTTTTCCCTTTTCAAAAAAAAAAAAACAACACACCTATAATAAAAATAGAAAAATGATATGCGTAGAGAAAGAGATTCTAGGGGTAGATTTGTAGCTAGAGGTAGAAGCTTAATTCCAACAACACCACTCACCCCATCAAGACCTCATAGTGCCACACCATCCACCTAAACTCGTATACCATCCTTTGCATGCAGACATAGACTTCCTGAGGTATTAAGATCTGAAATTCAACCTATAAACTCACCAACTTCATAAACCAAAGCAATTGTGGAAGAAAAAGATCCTACATCCACAATAGAAGGAGTAATATTCCTAACTAAATTTGGGGAACAAATTTTAGCTCAAGAACTAGAAGTCCCTACTGAAGATGAGGAAGAAGAAATATATTATACTATAGTATTGATAGAGTAACCAGAAGAATTAGAAGAAGAACAAAAAAATCTAATTTTGGAACCTTATATTAGTTCTGAGGAATCTACAATGGCTGGGGAAGGAGAAGAAGTACACAATGTGAATGGTGAACATTTAAGAATTGGAGGAGGTGGACCTAATATTTAAGGTGGAGGTGGAGGTAGAGGAAGGCTTGTTGTGTTTCCTATCTATGATGAAGATGCCATAGAAATAACAAAAAATATCTCACCCTCTATCCTTCCTAACTTCCATGGATTAAGAAATGAGGATCATGAAACATTTATTTTTGAGTTTGAAGTTCTATGTAGATCTTATGACTACTTGCCTGATTCTAAAAATTAAAAATTGTTTCCAGCAAGGCTTAAGGATGCAACATTAAAATGGTTCATGGGATTAATAAAAAACTCTATTATAACATGGGAAGAAATGGAAAATGCATTCTTATCAAAATATAAGGATTATTGCATGCCTCATATTCGTAAGGATGAAGTTTTTAAAATGATGCAAAGGGAAGATGAAAATCTTTAGGATTTCATTGAAAGATTCAGTTATAATCTTAAGAGGGATAAAATGGAAAATTTGGATGAAGATACTTTCAAATCTCTCCTATTAAAATCCATTAGAGATGAACGGATATATATCCTAACATGATGAGAAAAGGAGATATTTCTTAGTATCATTACCTAAAATTGTTGGCAATATAATGCAGAGTGTTGTCCTTGATGGCAACCCACTTGATGAAGATGATGGCAACCTACTTGACGAAGTTGTTCTTGACTTAATGAACTTGTTAAATGATGTAAATCTGATGTATCTACAATGAGTACAGAAGATAATGATGGAAGGAATGTCAGTATGTGCCAGAACCTGATGAAAAGAGTAGGTCTCAAGGCATACGCGGATTTGTCTAGATGAAGTAGCGTATGCACGCGGGAAATAACGTTCCAAGTCGCTTATGGGAAAAAGCGCTCTAAATTTGTAAAACCAGGGGTAACTACCATGGTATTGACCCATTGTATTGAATGAGGGTTCGCCTATGTGATCCCGTCCAGGAATACCATTGGAAGTTATGTGGTTTTGACTCATGGTATTGATGAAGGGTAACCCTATATAAGGAGAAGAAATTCATTGTGCAAAGGGTGTGCATGTGTCTGGGCTTTGATGAATACTTCACTCTGAAGTATATCTGTTTCGTTGAATTCTGTTCCTAATTGATAGATTTGAATCTATGATGCACCTATGAGCATGATGAAGGCTCAAGATCTCTAGATCTAGAAATGGTGAATATCAAGGATGATCTGAAAAGAAGTGAAGAAGACCTCGCGCAATCCTATTGAAGAGATTGAAGAAATCTAGGTAAGTTTATAGATCTAGTCTGTACTACAAAGTTTATCTTTTGTAGATCTATACGCAGGTTCGTTTCATGAAAAGCGCATGTATACGCGGGTCTGTGGAAAGAAAAGCGCGTATGCGCAGTTAGGGTTTTTCCCTGAAAAATGCACTGAAGTATACGCGGGTTAGTCTTCTGGAAAGCGCGTATATACGCAGGTCTGATTAAATACAAGCGCGTATGATTTCTGATCTAATGGTTGCTGAAGGTTGAATGTGTTTCTGCATATCTATTCTGAAGTCTGGGTTATACCTGCTATTCTGGCTATAGTGGTCTCACTGTTCTGTTTGAAGCAATGAGCAAGGTATGATTAATGATAAGTGAAGGGTTGTGTTGAAGTTGTTTGATCCAGTTTGAAAATTGATGAAACGTGGTCTGCAGTGGGGCTGAGGGTCGAAGCCTTCAGTCAGGGGGTTGTAGCTCCCTTCCAGGAGAGGCTGGTAAACGAGTTCAGGGGGTCGTAGCTCCCTTCCAGGATAGGCTGGTAAACGAGAGAAGGTTGTAGCCTTCTCACAGGGTGCCTCGTATGCTGGTTTGAGTCTCGCACCTCACATACGATTGTGTTTTCTGACAATAAAATTTGAAGGCCGAAACGATGGCAGCGGTGTGGTTTTCCCGAATTGGGTTTCCACCTTAAAACTCGGTGTTCATGTGTGGTGGCCGTATATGTGTGATGATTATTTCGTTCTTAAATATCTAATAATGCAATGATCTGAGTTAAGATTCAAATACATAATTAGATCACTGGACATACGCGAGTTCTATAAAGGATATCCGCGTATATACGCTAGTTTCCTTCAGTAAAGTAGCATATGGGTTTTTAGAAAGGAAAAGTTAAAGTTTGATTGTCTGCACTAAATACTGATTCACCCCCCCCTCTCAGTATTTTTCCCAACAATTGGAATCAGAGTAGGACCTTCTGAAAAATCTTATCCGCTAGAAGGAAGATCAAGCAAGATGAGTCATCAAAGAAGGAACAGCATCTATCAAGCCTCCGCTCTTCAATGGAAGCAATTTAATCTTCTGGAAAATGAGGATGCGATCCTTTCTTCAGTCTATGGGAGCATATGTATGGGCCATTGTTGAACAAGGATATCAATATCTAGCTACTACACCAACAGATCCAACTGAAAGGACGAATTATGAATCAAATGCAAAAGCAGTCAATGCTATAATAGGAAGTCTAACTAAATCAGAATTTTTCAAAGTCATGCAGCTGAATACAGCAAAAGAAATATGGGACAAAATCATTCTGAGTTATGAAGGTGATGCAAAGGTAAAAAGTGCAAAACTCTAAACTCTCAGAATTGAATATGAAAATTTAAAAATGCATAGTGATGAGAGTATTGCCAGTTTCTTTTTATGTCTTGATGATGTTGTAAATCGTATGAAAAATCTGGGAGAAACAATAACCGAAACTACCTTGGTTGAGAAAATTTTGAGATCGCTAACGGCAAAATTTGAGTCAAAAGTCTCTGCTCTTGAAGAAAAACAAGATCTTCAAACTCTTACCGTGGTGCAACTCCATGGCATACTGACTGCATATGAAATGAGAAGAGGAGGACCATCTGAAGTCAAAGAAGTTGTTTTTAGAGCTTCCACAAAAGGGAAAGAAGTACAAGAAGCAGAAGGATCGGGATATATTTCGGAAGAATATGAGGCAAATTTTGTAAAGAAATTTCAACTTGGTACACGACGGTTTAGAGGTAAGCTTCCTTTCAAATTTTTTAATTGTGGAAGAGTTGGTCATTATGCTGCTAAGTGTCCTCACAAAGAAACATCTGCAAAAGGAAAGGAAGTAGCTAGAAATAAGAACTGGTCTAGCACTAGAATAAGTTACTATACTCATGATGACAGTGATGGGGTATCTGATAGTGAGGAAGAATGTGAACAAGATCTTAGACTTCTCATGGCTTTTGAATCTAAAGAAGAAAATGATACTTTTGTGGATGCTCTAGAGGACAATGATTTTCTTGAAGAGAACAATCAACTCAAAATACACTTAGAACAAAGCAGAATTCTCTTAGAAGAATATAAAATTCTCTTAGAAGAAAGGAAAATAACCATCGAGACTCTGAAAAAGCAGGTTGAAGAGGCAAAGAAACACAATGATAAATTAGAATGTGAAGTGGTAAGTGTAAGAAAAGAATTTGAGAAAGCAAAGACTCTGAATTTCAAATTTGCTAAAGGATCTGAAACCTTAGATGAGATTATCAAGGCACAACGTTCTCCTCTTATAAAGACAGGTCTTGGATATATTGGAGAATCTTCTCAAGCTTCAGCACCAAATTATCTAAACGCAGCTACAGCTGGTTTACAAAATTCTGCCACTCAGCAAGGGAATAAAGAATCTTTACAGGTAAAGCATGATCATCTTAATGCAAGGAGCACTAACAGGAATATCTTTCAAAGAAGCCCCAATCAACAGGTAAATTCAAGTAGAAGATTTCATGATCGCAGAAATTTCTTCTTCAATGGACAATGTTTTTCATGTCACAATTTTGGCCATAAAGTTGCTCAATGTGTTGCATATAAAACCATCATGACAAGAGAAGCAAGAAAGAAAAGGGTTGATATTGAAACAAAGAAGAATAACTATAACAACTTTTCTCCTCTTCTAAATGAAGTTGAATGTGGTTATTGCAATAACTATGGGCATGAAGAATCTGAATGCAGGAGCAAAGTTCAGCCAAAAGAGCATCTTCCTTCAAAATCCAAAATATGGAAAAAGAAGGAATCACAGGTTGAAAATTGTGGCATAGCGTTATTTGCGGAAGGTGAAGAAAATTAATGGTACATTGATAGTGGATGCTCGAGACACATGACAGGTGATAAACACAAACTTCGTGCATATAGTGCTCTAGAAAAGGAAAAGAAAGTTACTTTTGGAAATGATACTCCTGCTGTAATTAAAGGAAAAGGGTCTGTGTTTCTAAAAGAAAAGGTGAAGGCTAATGATGTCATGTATGTGGATGGATTAAGGCATAATCTATTAAGTGTGAGTCAAATGTGTGATCAAGGAACTGAATTTGTCTTTAGTTCAAAATAATGTGTGGTTCGTGATCTTGATACAGGTAAAACAATTATAAGAGGAAAAAGAACTCCAAGCAACCTGTATGTATTGAAGAATTGCAAAGAACAATGTTACTTGAGTAAATCTTCAGAAAACTGGCTATGGCATAGAAGGTTGGGGCATCTAAGCTTCTCTCAAATCAACAAATCAAGCAAACTTAATGTTGTTCGTGGTCTTCCCAATATTTCTCTACCTGAAAGTATCTTATGCAAATCCTGTCAATTCGGTAAGCAAACCAGAGTGCAATTCAATGCCAAGGAAGGATCGTCAAGTAAACCTCTTGAACTCATTCATACTGACATATGTGGACCTATGAGGAAAAAGTCACCACGTGGTGAAGAATACTATATCTTACTCATTGATGATTTCTCTAGAATGTGTTGGATTGGGTTGATCAAACACAAAGATGAAGCATTTGAAAAATTTCAGATCTTCAAAGCATTGGTTTAAAATGAATTAGATCTAAAAATAAAGTGTCTTAAATCTGATCGAGGAGGAGAATATACATCAAATGAATTCTTTGAATTTTGTGAACAACATGGCATAAAAAGATAGTTTTCTTTAGCAGGCACTCCACAACAAAATGGCGTAGCAGAAAGAAGGAATAGAACAATTCAACAAATGGCTAGAGCTATGCTTGATGATTCCGGAACACCTGATATTTTTTGGGGAGAAGCAGCTCACACAGCAGCAAATATTCTTAACAAGGCACATGTTCGAGTAAACAGTGACAAAACTCCATATGAACTCTGGTATGGTAATTCTCCCTCTATAAAACATTTTAGAGTTTTTGGAAGTAAATGCTTTATCAAAAAAAATGATGAAAATGTTGGCAAGTTTGAACCTAGATCAGATGAAGGAATACTTCTTGGTTACTCATCTACAAGCAGGGCATACAAATGTTACAATAAAAGGCTTCGAAAGATTGTTGAATGTATTGATGTTGTTATTGATGAGTCTCATGCAGTCCCTAAAGAAGAAAGACAAACAACAGAAGAAGATGATGGCGACTTTTGTCCTTCTACATCAAATAGAAATGATATAGACAGTGGATCCAATGAAGAACCTGAAGATGATTTATCTAGAAAGGCTCCATCCAGATATGTTCAAAAGAATCATCCTGAATCTCAAATTTTGGGAGACAAGGAATTAGGTATACAAACAAGGAGGACTCTTGTGGGATCTCCTAGCTATTTGGCATTGCTATCCACGATTGAACCACACAATGTCAATCAAGCTAGCAAAGATGAATTTTGGATTCAGGCCATGAATGAAGAACTTGATCAAATTGAAAAGAACCACACTTGGGAATTGGTGCCAAGACCACATGATAAAAATGTCATTAGAACCAAATGGATATTCAAGAACAAGCTAAATGAGAATGGGGACGTTATAAGAAACAAAGCTAGACTGGTTTGCAAAGGGTATACTCAACAAGAAGGTATAGACTTTGAAGAAAATTTTGCTCCTGTAGCTAGACTTGAAGCCATAAGAATGTTTCTTGCTTTTTAAAGTTTTCAATAGATCAAAGTTTATCAAATGGATGTCAAATCTGCTTTCCTCAATGGTGATCTAGAAGAAGAAGTTTATATAGAACAACCAGAAGGATTCATTTTGGGAAATGATGAAAATCTTGTTTGTAGACTTAAAAAGGCTCTATATGGTCTCAAACAAGCTCCAAGGGCATGGTATTATCGTCTTGAAAAATATCTTCATCAGCAAGGATTTTCAAAGGGGTCTGCTGATAGAACTTATGCACAAAAATTGAAAATGATAAACTATTGATTGTGATTGTATATGTTGATGATATCATTTTTGGAAGTAATGAAGAATCTATGAGTCAGAAATTTGCTTCTGTCATGCAGCAAGAATTTGAAATGTCTTTACTTGGGGAACTAACATTATTTCTTGGCTTACAAGTGCATCAAACTACAGAAGGTATATTCTTATCTCAAGAAAAATACCTTAAGCAAATTCTGAAGAAGTATGGGATGGAAGAGTGCAAACCTGTAAGTACACCAATGGTAACTGGATGTAATCTCAGTTCTCATGATGATTCTCCCACGGTGAATCAACCAGAATACAAATCTATGATAGGAAGTCTTTTGTATCTCACTGGGACTAGACCGGATATTATGCATGTAGTTGGGATTGTTGGACGATTCCAAGCCAATCCAAAAGAGTCTCATCTTCAGGCTGTCAAAAGAATATTCAAATATCTACAAGAAACTCAAGACTTTGGACTATGGTATCCAAAGAATGCTGATCTTACTCTTCATGCTTATACTGAAGCAGATTGGGCTGGAAATGTTGATGATCGGAAAAGCACAAGTGGTGGTGCATTCTATATGGGGCCCCGGTTGGTATCTTGGTTCAGCAAGAAGCAAAGCTCTATTGCCTTATCTACAGCAGAAGCAGAATATGTGGCTGCCGCATCATGTTGCACTCAACTTCTATGGATTATGCAAACCTTACAAGACATTCAAATTAAATGTTCACCTCCTATCTCCATTATGTGTGATAATACAAGTGCCATCAGTATTTCAAAGAATCCTGTTATGCATTCCAAGACCAAGCACATTCCCATCAAGTATCACTTCTTACGTGAACAAGTGCTTGAACAAAAGGTGAAGTTGGAGTATGTTCCCTCCAAAGAACAAGTTTTTAATATATTTACAAAACCTCTGCCCAGGGAAGCATTCGAATATCTCAGACAGAAGCTGGGAATGGTCTTTGCCTCTCAGAAGATCAGATCTGCTTAATTTCAGAAGATTAAATTGGATATGCGGGTTTCCTGATAGACAGTCGTGTATCTACGCGAGTTCATACACAGAAAACCGCGTATGGGTGGTTGCTGACAAAGTTTCTGGGTCAGCATTCTTCAGCACAAGTTATGGTGTTGTTTGGTATCTCTGATGCTGTATGGCTTCTCTGGTGATGTTTTAGCTCTTATATTTCTGTTTCATTCTCTGATATTGGGTGAAGATGCCTTGATGATTGGCTGTTGAAAGTGTTCAGGTTACTCAAGCTAAGGAGGAGTTTTGGTCGTATGGAAAGGATGCACAGTTTCAGGGGGAGCATTAGCCTGGCTGAGAATAATGCATTGTTGGCATTATGATGGTTCTGAAACTTGATCTCTTTCTTGAGGTATTTTTGGTTTTGGTTGTGAAAAGTCATACTTGTAATTTGATGAAAAGGTCATGTTGAGACCCATGATGTAAATTGTAATATTCAGTCATGTAAGGACTTAGTCAACATGTGTAAACCCACTTGGTTGGGTAGTAGAGTCGCATATGTAAATCCACTTCGTTGGATCTTTGATATAAATATGAGTCTTGGTGATAGGAAGGTCATAGAATCATGTACTTCATTGAAAAATATGTTTGAAGATTCAGCATGATCTCAGGGGGAGCATGGTAACTTCAGTGCACATCAGATCTGCAGAGCTCTTACGTTTTGATCCACCCTTTTCCCTTGCTGTCAAAGGGGGAGAGTGACATGGTGTTTGAATATCATGAATAATGGTTGTGCTTAATGTATCTATCTGTTATGGTGATCAAACACCATCGTGGTTGCCATCAATTCCAAAGGGGGAGATTGTTGGCAATATAATGCAGAGTGTTGTCCTTGATGGCAACCCACTTGATGAAGATGATGGCAACCTACTTGACGAAGTTGTTCTTGACTTAATGAACTTATTAAATGATGTAAATCTGATGTATCTACAATGAGTACAGAAGGTAATGATGGAAGGAATGTCAGTATGTGCCAGAACCTGATGAAAATAGTATGTCTCAAGGCATACGCGGATTTGTCTAGACGAAGTAGCGTATGCACGCGGGAAATAACGTTCCAAGTCGTGTTGGGAAAAAGCGCTCTAAATTTGTAAAACCAGGGGTAACTACCATGGTATTGACCCATTGTATTGAATGAGGGTTCGCCTATGTGATCCCGTCCAGGAATACCATTGGAAGTTATGTGGTTTTGACTCATGGTATTGATGAAGGGTAACCCTATATAAGGAGAAGAAAGTCATTGTGCAAAGGGTGTGCATGTGTCTGGGCTTTGATGAATACTTCACTCTGAAGTATATCTGTTTGGTTGAATTTTGTTCCTAATTGATAGATCTAAATCTATGATGCACCTATGAACATGATGAAGGCTCAAGATCTCTAGATCTAGAAATGGTGAATATCAAGGATGATCTGAAAAGAATTGAAGAAGACCTGGCGCAATCCTATTGAAGAGTTTGAGGAAATCTAGGTAAGTTTATTGATCTGGTCTGTACTGCAAAGTTTATCTTTTGTAGATCTATACGCAGGTTCGTTTCATGAAAAGCGCGTGTATACGCAGGTCTGTGGAAAGAAAAGCGCGTATGCGTAGTTAGGGTTTTTCCCTGAAAAATGCACTGAAGTATACGCGGGTTAGTCTTCTGGAAAGCGCGTATATACGCGGGTCTGATTAAATACAAGCGCGTATGATTTCTGATCTAATGGTTGTTGAAGGTTGAATGTGTTTCTGCATATCTATTCTGAAGTCTGGGTTATACTTGATATTCTGGCTACAGTGGTCTCACTGTTCTGTTTGAAGCAATGAGCAAGGTATGATTGATGATAAGTGAAGGGTTGTGTTGAAGCTGTTTGATCCAGTTTGAAAATTGATGAAACGTGGTCTGCAGTGGGGCTGAGGGTTGAAGCCTTCAGTCAGGGGGTTGTAGCTCCCTTCCAGGAGAGGCTGGTAAACGAGTTCAGGGGGTCGTAGCTCCCTTCCAGGATAGGCTGGTAAACGAGAGAAGGTTGTAGCCTTCTGCAGGTGGGTGCCTGCGTGCTGGTTTGAGTCTGCACCAGTACATGATTGTAAGAAGTTTTCTTAATAATAAATTTTGAAGGCTGAAATGACGGCAGCGGTGGTTTTCTCCCGAATTGCGTTTCCACCTAAAAATCATAGTGTTCATGTGTGTTGCATATGTGTGATGATTATTCTGTTCTGTATGCACCTATTTACTGTTTCTGAAATATCTAATAATGCAATGATCTGAGTTAAGATTCAAACACATAATTAGATCTCTGGACATACGCGAGTTCTGTAAAGGATATCCGCGTATATACGCTAGTTGCCTTCAGTAAAGTAGTGTATGGGTTTTTAGAAAGGAAAAAGTAAAAGTTTGATTATCTGCACAAAATACTGATTCACCCCCCCCCCCCCCCCCCTCTCAGTATTTTTCCCAACAGAAATTTCTGAATTATGCATACATCATTCAAGAGGTAAGTTAAGAGCTCGAAAGAGTTCAAGAGACCTTGCTATCTCTATAATTAATAAATCTATAGTTGGAATAGTAAGTAGGGCTGAAATAGGAAATTTTCTTGATGAATTTAAAACAGAAATTTTGGGGAGTCTTAGTGAACAAATAGACACATTGAAATTATAAAAAAAAGCAAGAGTTGAAAGTGATATCTTATCTATATTTTGTCCTAAGTGAAGAAAGAAGCATGCTTTGAGAGAATTCCCTCTTGATTTGAAATGCGTAGAAACTTGTGTTATATGTACATAAAATCATGATACAAAAAATTGTACTTCAACACTAGTTCTTAAAGCTATCTTCCAAGAGGAAGTGGTTCCAAATCAAATAGAGCCTCTTTGTTTTTTTGCTAGAAGACAATGGAAAGGATCAGAAACTCAAGGATTCAACACTCAATTGTAAAATCAACCCCCACAGAATAAATGGACTACACCAATGCCATGGTAGCCTTGGTCTCAATCTCAACGTTGGACACATGAAGGATGGAAAATTCATTATGGTAGATATTCTCAATATTCTCAATATCACCAATATCCACAAGCTTATCCAAACTTCCCACCACACACTTTTTTTCAGTATAGTCAACAACCTCAAACTCAGTTTCAAAATTAAAATCCACAACTTTCATTTCCATTTCCACAATGACCAAATCAATTGCCTACTCAACCACTTCCAACCCCAAATAATAAAAATTAAAACCCTATTTACAACATGGAGGGACAAAATTTCTAGACTTACATGATAACTTCATTAGAACTTAACAATGTTAAACTTATATTTGGTAGAGTATTAGAAAAGAAGTTACCATCTTTTGTTATTAACAAAAAAGGAAAGGATGATCATTCTGAGGAAGAGATACCTCTTCATCAAAATGAAAATCCTCAAAAGAAAAATAATTATTCTGAAGAAGAGAAATCTCTTCATCAGAAAGAAAATCTCCAAAAACAAGCCACTCCTACACATGATACTCCAATAAACTCAACTCCTATTATGGAACAACCTTCAATATTTGTCTTAAAACCACCTTTCCCTGAAAGACTAAGCAAAAAAGTTGTAGGCATGTTGACTAAATTTTGAAATACACAAGAGTTATTCGTAATGATAATATATTATATATAAAAATGTATAAGAGATGATGATAAAATGTTACAATGAGGCCCTGCTTATATACCTACGCAGGTGGCCTTTCATGAATGGGGATGTCTTTTAGACATTCCCTTTTACTAACTTAATGACTACTTACATAATCCTTATTTGACTATTAATAATTATATTTGTTATATTTGTTATGAATTATATTCATAACATTACCCCTTCCTTCAAAAGCTTTGTCCTCAAAGCTTATGGTTGACACTTTTCTTCAGTTCAATCACACACCGTTTGCTTCATTTGCTTTCGTCATTTTTTTGTAAGTGTAACGGGTCACAATTTTTATTTTATTCATGTTTGTCACCTCAACATGTATAATTTGTTATCATACACCTTTGGAAACCCATTTTTTTAATTTAATTAATTATAATTTAACTAATCTAATTAATTAAATTAATATAAAAAATTTTAATTATATAATTATAATTACAAATTATATAAAAATATATAATTATAAATTATATACAATATGTAATTATAATTTATATATGTAAATTTATATAACTTACAATTAACCGATACACATTTTGAAAAATCGTTCACCGTATTAATTAAATAGCACCCCTTATTGAATCACCTGACCATACGCTGATTCAGGGAGAGCCACGTCATTCACCGATTGACCACACATCCACCTGACCAAACGTTGTATCGAGTGGGACACATACCATTTCTGGTTTTTTCTTCTCCGCCAAGGCATCATGAGACTCCCCATTCCATCATGGTTGATTGCACGAAAATGTCAGAGGGAAACACAGAAATAAGCACCACACAGTGGCAGAGAGATAAAATGGGGGTTTTCGGAGGTACGATCAATAATGGAATGAACACATTGCAGAGATGTCGGTGCGAGGTGGTCAAGTTGTTTCGATAAGTGGGCATGGTAGCAGACAACAACTCATATGACTGTTGGAATAGCAGAAGCAAGGGTCGGGGGTTGTCGGTGAGAGCAGCGTTGCAGAGTGGCATCGATACCCTTCTTCTGCTGTAACTTCTGAGCGTTGTAATCTTGATTCTGATATTCTCCTTATCCAACTCATTTTTGATGTTCATCCATTCCTTTAATTGTTTAATTTTGCATCTTATAGGATTAAACTTACGACAAAGCGAGCGACAGATGTGATGTTTGAGGCAAACGTTGTTCAAAAATGTCGAACATACTTGAGGCTTAGTGCATGCGTCATCTTTTGTTACATGGAAATATATTTCCACCACTAACATCTGCATTGTTGTTGTTCTATGCCTCTGAGCAACATATTCGATTTCGGGGATATAAGAGGAAGACAACGCCTTTGTCTTGAGATGGTTGGCCCAAGCACCGAATCTTTGTTTTTCACTTTCCAGCTGACATCGATATTTAATATAAATGAGTCATAACGAACACTAACACTCTCCAAAAAGTTTTGGAAAATGGCTAGACCCATTCTTGTCTTATCATTGGAACTAAAGAGATTTTTTTTTGGTGTCATTGTAATGTAATGGGCAATGTTTTGTGCATTATTATGATCATGATCATGGTTTTCATCCTCCTCTAAATATTTAACCTGATTGTCTGACTCAGTATCTACAGTAGTTAATCCTTCAATACAAGTTCTAATTAAATTTTCAGTTGAGCACTTTTCAAATATGTCATCAATGTCTTCTTCTTTTTCCACATTTTCCTCTTCGTCATCATCTTTTTCAGCTACTTCAATAGATTCCTTGCTAGCAGGCTCATCTTTATTTTTAATATCACCTTCATCATAATTTGAAATTTTCATAACCTGATCTTCTTCAGAATGTAATGATTCTTCATGATTATCGTCTGAATTCTCTGAATCAGCTGAATTGTTCTGTTGACTATGTCCAATATTCAGGAATATTGGTTCTTGCGTCAGACTTATCTTTTCCCAAAAGGTGTTTATCTTCTGCATTGCTTTGTTATGATTGTCTATGGACTCGCTATGGTTTTGCAAAATTTGTCTTTCTATCCGATCTATTGTGTCCTGAAGTTTTTTGATGTTGTCAGAATTTCCTGTAACCTTATCCTCAAGATTGATTAATCTTTTAGTGAATTTATCAGAATTATTATTGATCTTACTCTCAAGATCGATCAACTTTTTATTGAAATCGTCCATCGTCATTGATGAAGATATCGAGCGACAATGATTTCGAGGCACCGCATGTAATAGCTGAAGGCAACCAGCAGTGGCATAGGTTCTTCCTTCTAGGCAAGAAGATCGTTGCTCTGATACCAAATGGAGCAACAAAGTTGTAGGCTTGTTGAATTAATTGTGAAATACACAAGAGGTATTTGTAATAATAATATATTATATATAAAAATGTATAAGAGATGATGATAAAATGTTACAATGAGGCCCTTCTTATATACCTATGTAGGTGGCCTTTCATGAATGGGCATGTCTTTTAGACATGCCCTTTTACTAACTTAATGACTACTTACATAATCCTTATTTGACTATTAATAATTATATTTATTATATTTGTTATCAATTATATTCATAACATTGATAAAGGGGTAGAAAAACATATCATGATGCCTGGTTATGATATGTTAGATGAGTTGAAGAATGTTTTCATAAGCATTCCTTTGCTACAAGATATCAAAGAAATTCCAATTCTTGCAAAAAAAATTAGGGAATTAAGTATTAAAAAACCAGGAAGAAAAAGAAAAAAAAGTCAAAAGAATTCAGTTAGTTGGAAAAATTGTAGATATCATGATGGGAAAAACAATAATTCAGAAATATTTGGATCTAAGAAGTCCCATTGTGAAAACACACATACATGGAATTGAAATACCATATACACTGATTTTTTTAGGAGAAGCTATAAACATCATGATTAAACAAACTATGGATCAGCTAAAACTTCCTAATATCCAATATACACCAACATTGCTACAAATAGAATATGGATCTATAATCAAACCAGATGGTGTGTTAGAGTACATTTATGTATCCTTATATTTTTGGGAATATCCGGTTGATTTTATGATTTTGACACCTAAGAATAACTTAGGGGGATATCCATTAAACTTAGGGAGACCTTGATCTCGATTTTATGCAGGAACGCAACAGAATACAGATATAACCATAAACAAAGTTATGCAGCAGAAATAATGCTTCATTTTATTAATAAAAGAATGACTGAAATAGGCTTAAAAACATAATGGAAAAAAGCTAGGGCGCTGGTAGCATATCTCTGAGAATATATGTGGTGTATGCAGGCCTCTGAACTATGTTACATTGAGGCTCGAAGGCCTATTACAAACATAAGGGAAATAGATGAGCTAGAGCACTGGCAGCGCTTATCTCTGAGAAGAGATGTGTCGGCTACCAGCCCCTGAACTGTGTTACAATGAGGCTTGAAGGCCTTTTTATTGTTTAGAAACAATGTAAAATCTGAAACGTCCCAAAACCTAACCCTAGGAGATGAAGCGCCAAAACTGTGGGCCCCGTTTGGGTAAATTGGTGTTTCAACTTCCTAGGGACGTAACTTTGGCATCTGATCTCCATTTGATGCACTCAATAACTCATTAGAAAGATCTGTCCGAGGACTACAACTTTTGGTATGAGTTGCTCATTGTTTTCCCAAAAAGCGTCGTTTAGGGCCTCAAAACGGCTCTGAAATTTCAGGACCCGAAAAGCTGCTAAAAATAGTAAGTTGTGCTGAAACTTAAAAATGGAATGGACTGATGGCGAGGGTTCAAATGTAATAGGTGGGTGGCCACCAATATCCACCTGGATCATTAATGCCCCAAAATGGCTTTGGGCGTGCAGGACCCGAAAACCTGCTAAAAATAGTAAGTTGTGCTGAAGCTGAAAAACTGAAAGAATTGATGATGTGGGTCCAAATGGAATAGGTGGGTGGCCACCCATATCCACCTAGATCATTCCTCCCTCCTTAGGAAGTAATGGTCTCCATTGTGTTAAGTTCCTCCATTGGGGGGGTGGGGGAGGGGGAGGGGAATTCTGCTGAACTTGGTATTGGATTTGTCCAGGATGTCGCGGACCTGTTGGAGGACGTGTTGGATGTAGATGTGCGCCGGTGGGGAGCCGTTGAAGGATCTGGGAAAATTTATCCGTCATCGTGTTCCTATGTTTCCTGAGGGCCTCCTCGAGCAAGATTTTGATAAGATCTCCTGCTCCCTCGTCTTTCTTTCCTTCTACCATGGGGGGTCATCGGGTTGCGAGGTTGAAATCCTTATACCCTGGCCACATTAGGGACATGAAAAGAAAAATAGAGAAATATCAGACCCACTCTAATACCACTGATCCGGATTTTATGTTGGAATGCAACAGAATAAAGATATAACTATAAACACAGCTATGCAGCTGAAATAATGCTTCATTTTATTAATAAAATAATGACTGAAATAGGCTTACAAACATAATGGAAACAAGCTAGGGCACTGGTAGCATATATTTGAGAAGAGAAGTGGTGTACGCAGGCCTCTGAACTGTGTTACATTACATTGAGGCTCGAAGCCCTATTACAGACATAATGGAAATAGATGAGCTAGAGCACTGGAAGCACTTATCTCTAAGAAGAGATGTGTCAGCTACCAGCCCCTGAACTATGTTACAATGAGGCTTGAAGGCCTATTTATTGTTGAGAAACAATGTAAAGTCTGAAACGTCCCAGAACCTAACCCTAGGAGATGAAGCGCCAAAATTTTGGGCACTGTTTGGGTAAATTAGTTTTTCAACTTCCTGGGAACGTAACTTTGGCATCCGATCTCTGTTTGACGCGCTCGATAACTAATTAGAAAGATCTTTCCAAGGACTACAACTTTTGGTGTGAGCAGCATCGGTCCATGAACCCATGTTGCTCCCGAGTTTCCCAAAAAACTTCGTTTAGGGCCTCAAAACAGCTCCGAAAGTTCAGGACCCGAAAAGATGCTAAAAATAGTAAGTTGTGCTGAAACTTAAAATTTAACAGAAAGAACTGATGGCGGGGGTTCAAATGGAATAGGTGGGTTGCCACCAATATCCACCTGGATCGTTAATGCCCCAAAATGGTTCCAGGTGTGCAAGACCTAAAATCCTGCTAAAAATAGTAATTTGTGTTGAAGCTAAAAAGCTGAAGGAATTGATGTTGCGGGTCCAAATGCAATAGGTGGGTGACCACCCATATCCACCTGGATCAGACCTTGGTTTGCTAAAGTCGATTCTTTTATCAGTTGTAGATTCGGTGATATGTTTATCTCATATGGAAGTTCAACATAGAAATTCACACTGTTTCCACCTGCAAAAACAATGTTAGAGGTAGAAAATGAAGAATGGATGGATGATGATAATGATATACAACCTATTTTTACTATCTTAGAATTTTAAAAATTTAAAATTTTTACAATTTTAATATAATTGAATCATGGCATGAATACATACAATTACAATTACAATTTTACAATTTTACATATAGTTACAATTACAATTACAATTTTACATACAATTAAAATTAGAATTACAATTACAATTACAATTTTAAAATTTCACATACAATTACGATTAAAATTAATATTACAATTACAATTACAATTTTACATACAATTACAATTACATTTTTTAGAAGTTTACAAATTTACAAATTTTACAATTTTAATAAAATTGAATCATGACATGAATACATACAATTACAATTACAATTTTACAATTTTAAATAGAATTAAAATTAAAATTTCAATTACAATCACAACATAATATTTAATAAATATCATGATTTAATATTAAAAACAAACACCACTATCATGATAACCATCGTACAAACATCATATTCGACTAAAATACACATTCAAATTCGCTAAAATCATCTAATCATTGTGATCATGATCATCTAACAAAACGAAAGCATTATATAACATCATCACAACACAAACATCAAATATACATCTCATGTCAAATAACTGCTATCAAATACACATCTATCTGCAAGCACATTAAATGAACATATCTAATATGACCTAACAATACATATCATGATGAACACCAACATGTAAATTAAGTACATCAACATGAACATAAAATACATGGACCAGATATATATATATATATAATGTCAAAAATATACATGTATAATATAACTGCATATAAATGTCAAATATCTGGTCGTACATCAATACTAGTACTAGTCGAGGACTGCTAAGTCGATGGTGCAGCCTCATGCTCAGATAGATGGTGTGCCTGCTTCGGAGGCGCCTGCTAATCAGTCGATGGTGCAGTCTGCTCAAGAACTTCCTGTTGATGACTCGTCGATGGATTAGCTTGCTTAGACATGGATGGTGCAGCCTGTGATGATGGACCTACCTCCTCAGATGGACCCACCTACTCAGGATTAGGTGCTTGCTCAGGACTAGGTGTTTGTTGAGATAGTGCAGACTGCTCAGAAGATGCTCGTTGATCAAGACTGGATGCTCATTGTTCATCATGATCTCTTTCATGAGGTGAAGGAGGAGGAGTTGGAGTACTAGAATGATGATCACTACCCTCATGATCGTGATCATCAGATGAGGCACTTCTCTCTCGTGCATTTCTGCGACGCCTACCCCTCCTAGCCCGTGCCAATGCTCTAGAAGTTCCAATGATATGACTCGTGAGTGTCAACATATCACAAGGCATTCCTCTCGAAAGTTGTGAGAGCCTACGATCAGCCTGAATATCTCTGATTGATAACCGGGTGGACTCCCTCATCAACTAGCAGTCGACAGACTTGGTTGTTGAACTCCATCATAAATCGAGTGTCTGGTCTACGCCTCAGCCCCGCTGGTATCTGCACCCAATCAGGATTAGGTATGTCACCCTAATCATCCACCTCTGCTACCTCCTCATCCACATCTACACCTAGATCATTCGAAGGGGGTGGAATCTCATCCCCAACGAATGTCCCAATATCTACAAAATATATATTACACAACAATAATTAGACATTTTCACTAAAAATTTTAATAAAACAATTTAAAGAAATGTTAGAATAAATTTGATAATTCTAATTAATTAATTAAGATATAAAATGGAACTATAATAATTTAAAGAAAACACTAATATTACCTCTCACATCAGCCTATGTGAGGAGGATGTTGTTACACCCTCGCCAATCTAAACCGCATATGGACATGGCACCAAAACGAAGGAGTGATCATCAACACTGGATAGAAACTCCAATGCATCAGGAGATATCCTGGCAGGAAAGTCAGACTGGCCCCTCCTGGGCATCATTTGGCCCCACATATGCATTCGTACATGCAGTATCGGCCTACGAGGCTACCAAAAAAAAGTAGGCCTCGTCTCTAGGAACCTCTCAAAAAATAAACAAAATAACTCTTAAGAAAAAGGGAAGGTCAACCTCCCACATGCCTAAGAATGAAATCTATCTAATGTTGTACAAATCTGCCGCAAAAAAATCGCAGAGCATCTCACAAGTCCTGGCACCTACAATAAAGAATCAACATAAAATAAAAGCAGGAAACTAATGTGTTGCCCGTCACTGGTATAGTGTGCAATGGTCATCAGCAGTAGTGAGAGGGACCTCACCTCATCTTCACCAAGCGAAGCAATATGTAACTAACCACCATACACCTGAAAATATGCAAGATAAAATATATTGTCCTTAATGTATCTCTAGGAGTACGCCAACTAACTCCTTGTTGCAAAGCTGACGAGGACATGTGGGAATTGGGGCAAATCCTGCCCTCTCCTAGATAGGCCAGTAATAAAATATATTTACTCCTCAATGGGTGTGTACCACTAGTGAGGACCTACTCGGAAATCCTGTAGGTGGGAATTCCACCTAAAGATGAGTTGTCCCAATAACCCACTATGGCCCTTCAGGGATGTAACCTCCTCATAGAAATTGAGGAGGCCTACCTCCCTTAGGAGCAACTGGGTGGTTGTCATAATAGGGCGAGGATACATAAGTCTCTCCCTCTCTCATGCCTCCCATAGGTGAATCACATTATATTGGTCCTCCATATGTTCTTGTTGTTCCCTTTGTTCTCTCTCTTGACGTCATTGAATGATTCACATATTAAATACATTTTTTTATTAAATGAGACATGTATATATATATATATATATATATATATATATATATATATATATATATATTGAAGAAAAAAAACAATCGATGCGCCCTGTAAATTTACAGGCAGCACCGCGAATGATGCAATCCAAATGGCTCAAGCGCGTCGCGCAAATTTTATTTTTTTTAACGATAAATTTTAAGGTTTTTTAGAAATCTAATCTGCTAAAACGTTTAGTTATTGAGAAACAATTAAAATATCTATAAATTTGGGCGTCGAGGAGGCATATTTCCTCAGAAATTGGAGAAGCCAAATTTTCCCACCGTTTTCGAAAATTCGAATTCCACAAAGTGGGAAATGGATGGCAACAATGCATGCAATGGGACCACCAATGGCGTGGCATCTCACACAAGAGAAATTAACACCGGTGCTTGAGAGGTCTTGAGCACTGAAGAAGTGAAAATGTCGTTTTTACAGCTGGTAATTTTTTTTATTTAACCTTGTTTTGGTGCGCGGCTTTTTAAGATGCACCTGGCAGTATTAGCAATGTCGCACCGCCGTCGTTGTGGTGCACTGGATTACTAAGATGCACCTGGCTTGTTTATTCATAGAGCACCGGTGCACTATAGTAATTAGACGCAACAAGTAGGCTTGTATGGATAGCATGGTGTCTCGGTGTGCCAATTTTGACTATGCACCGGTGTGGTTTATGATGAGAAACGCACCAGACAAAAAGCATCCTCAAAAACCTCCACCCACCAACCTCCTCTAGAAACCTCTACTAAAAATGGATATGTGGGCTATTTTTATAAGGGGTTTTTCAAAAACATCCGCTAGAGGGTCTTTTCCTTGTAGTGTTTTGAGGACTCATTAATGTACTCTATTTCTATTCAAAGACAATAGTAAAGAATATTTTCCCCATTGTCTATCTTTCATTCTCTACTTTATTTTATGTGATTGACATATTATGTTTGGCATAATATTGTTTTATAGGAAGATCATATTGGTTTCTTTCCGTGTGTAGGTGATCTAGGAGATATAGGAGCAAATATCTTAGGATGAAATCTTCCTAGTGTTTTCTTCATTAAATAAACTTAAGTATATATTGCTTAAAGGTATGTCTACTACCTTCTTTGTTCAAATATGAATATGCTTGGGATTGTCTAGTTTCTTGTCTCACTTCCTCATTTAGACACACACCTTCTGGGAAAGCTCTTGGTAAAGGTTGGCTAGGATTAAAGTAACCTACTACTCTAGGTGAAATTCTCTCTTAAACAACGGTAAACCTATTGATAAACCTATTAAAGATTACATAATATTAAATATTGTTTTTGGGATTCATAGAGGAGTCATAAGAAAAATGGATGACTCAATGTGGAGGTAACAGAATACGAACCAAGGGAAGAGAACAATTGGAAATGAAACTTAGATGTTAAGAAAAAGGATTTCTTATGGAATTCATGGGAAAACAAGGTCAACTAATAAACATAATATTGAAAAAACAAAGGATAAAAGAAAGAGTACAAGGTTTTATGGAGAGGTATTTGAAATAAAGAGATAAGAAAATAAAACAATTTCCATGGAATTTTACCATGATAGTCTGATAAAAATTTTAATAGAGGAAAAACAATGATCACTTTGTAAGCATATGGTATCAATTTAATAATACAAATAGAAAGAGATCGATCCATGATCAATTCATTTCCTAGTTGGGGTTTCATTTTTTTTTAATGTATTAATATTGTATTAATATTATAAAAATAAAGAGATTCCAGAGAGATTGCATGATCACAACCCCTCTCTTGGGAGAGTGAGGGTTGAGCCTACTCCGATACAATATTAGAAAAACATAGAGTCGAGAGAGATTGCACACACAACATAAAATCACATTGTTTTTATTCATCTGAGAAATTTTACATATATATGAATATAAATCACTGACTTCAACAAAATCTAGATCCTCACAAAGTGGATCTAAGACTAGGACGTGAGAAAACTACAACTCATACATATAGGAAACAACAACTTCTAGATTGACACCTCAGTACCCAAAATAACAACCTAGAAATCACATGACATACATGGAAGCATTACTTCCAACAATTACCTCAAATTTTCAACGTACATTACATAAATATATCATTGTTCATGCCAAACTTGATCTCAATCTGCCACTAGGGAAACCAAATTTGTTGATTCCTAACAAAAGTTCAAGTAATGTCAAGTAAAAATATCTAAAAATTAGAAATTACTAAAAGTACCATATGCTAGAGTTCAAAAGAAACTAAAATTGTTTCCATATGGCATAACATGATATTACAAGTTTGAAGAGGTAATTAATGCTGGATCTTAAGCACTCGTACCAGTTGGAGGAAGAAATTTTATGTCACACTAAAGGTGGCTTTCCAGATGAGCTAGTTGAGCATTGAAAATAACAAGGCAAGAGCTTTGATATTGCTGCACCCACTTGATTTCATTCAAAGTGGAAATGATATCATTGTGGTATTCATGCTTTTCCTTTAAGACCCTACCCAAAATATTTTTCATCTACCAATAGAGGGTAATGAAGTTCAAGTGTTAGCTTCATCTCCCCCTCGTATGAGAAAGTTTTAGAACCCAGTAAGCTACCTCCTCTTCGATTTCAAATCTAAATAAGCTTTATGTTCATTGATTGTAAGGGCTTCATGTTGACATATTTCTTTACAATTTTTATGGGTTGTGAAATAATGGAACTACAACGTCCTAAGCATAGGCTTGAGGCCTACCCTGAGGGCCTCTAACCCCAACCCCAACCCCAACCCCCTCGGCGATTGTGCATTCGTTACAAGGCATAATGCACTAGAATGGAAATATCAAGGCTAGATAGCTTAACCACAACATCCCAAGTCTAAGAAATATGACTAAGAAAACATGCAAGACACAGAAACCAACAAAGTCTATGAAAATATGATAGGCAAGGTTAATACGTAGAAAAGATAAAATACTTGACGATTCTTCACTATTATGTGATGATTATTCACGTCCTATTCCAAGCACTACCCGTTCTAAATCTATTTAAATATAGAAAAACCCATAATATAAGTGCGTGCTTCAATACATTATTTTTTTAGTTTATTTTTTTCCTTCACAATAACTTACCAAATATAAAACAAATAAACAAAAAAGTTAATTTAATATATATATAGAATTAAACAAAATTGCCCACCAATTATTTTTAACCAACCTCAATCCAGCATTGCAATTACAATTTACACCAAAAATAAATCACATACTAAAACAAAACAAGCCTTCTTAATGTTGCATCTAGTCCGTTCATGATGCCTATATAATGTTTCATCCAGTCCACTCCATCTCCGCAAAGAATTAAAACAAATAGAGCTTAAACGGTGCCAAAGTTAACAATCACGTTTAGAACACTGAAATTGAAATGATCTAACTCACAAAATTTTACAATTTCTTTTTCTTATTTCTTTTTTTTATTTCTATATTAATCTTATCAAAATGTATACAAAGTAATGTTATGCTTTATGATATAGATTTGAATGTATGGGAATTCACAATATATATAGATATATTTATAATTGTAATATTATTAAATTTATAAATATTAAATTCATTATGATGTAACTAAAACCAAATGATAACTTCATCTTTTTGTTTAAATTTTATAATTTGACATTTTCCGAGTATTTAGTAAAATCTTTATCTTTACCAAATGAAAAAATAATTATAACAATTTTATAAAAAAATTTAAAATCAAACAATTTACTTGAAAAATATTGATGATGATGATAATGGTTACCATTCGCTAAGATCAATGTGGTCTATTGGACATTAAGAGGGGGGAAAGAATGTAAGTTTGATTCTTCAAAATCATGTTTCTATGGTCGAAGACAAGGAAAATAAGTGCTCCAAGATCGCTATAGGTGGGTTGGCTTGATAGGTCAAGAAGATTGGAAGTGTGATAGATGGCAGGGAATTGAGAGCGAATGTGAGTAAGAGTGCGGCAATCTAAAAGGCAGTGTTTTTCATATTCACCTGCTTAGAATCACAAATCTAACAGATTTTGTCATTCCAAGGGCTCTTGGGAATAGACCACTGCCCGATCTCACTTCGAAGCTCATGGGAATTAGTTCTTACCTTAGCGATGTTCATTTTTTTCTTCTTGCTGGACAACACAGGATATATTTCTCATTATCAAGGGTGGGGTTGATCACTTCCTTATAGTATCTTAGCTTCCTTTTACCCTCCAGCTCTTGATCCTTCCACAGCTTGTCCTTAAACTTGGAGGTAATATTATTTTTGATATTATCTTTGCTTCCCATACTGAGCTCCTCCTTAATTCTCCAATGGTTCAGCCAAGACTGGGAATCCCTATGCCACTCGCGTTTGAGGTGAAGATGAGGGTTTTGAATTCAGTTAGAAGCAATTTTAGGGGGCCTTTTTTATTCCATGTTGTCAAGCTTCTTCTTATACATCAGATATCTAAACATAGTGGTACTCTCAATGGGGGGAAAACCAGATTCAATCAAGAGGATAGGATATGGAGTATTTCCCTTGATCTTAAGGTTGTAGGTTTTGAATCGCTTTTGAATTATCACAATATTTCTCCATGACTCTCTGGATATACTGCAATCCCAAACTTCACATCCGCATAAGACAACAGGATTGACAAGGGTCTCAAAGAGGAACCTCTTTTTACTCCAAATGTAAATATTGACCAACTTATATTTGTTTTCAAGCTCATAATAATATTTCCAGCCCTAAATAATCCTTTTCTCAATGCTATAATTCCAATTGAGATGATGAGGGAAGTCAATGCCCAAATACTTATGCGAAGAAACCCGCGCTAAACACTGGTTATTATACACGAAACTACCATGGGTGATCTTCTTGGATTTAATGATCATGACTTTAGTCTTGTTGGTATTAACTGTGATACCCATCTTGGAGTAGTAGTCATGAAGAATCTAGAGCTGCTTGTCAAGGTCATCATGGATTTTTGCAAGAATAATGATAATATTGGCATAGAGGAGAAGATTACTGAGAACACCAACAATATCGGTTCCCTCGCACCCCGCAGATTCGAGACACTCCTCTAGCTTATCGATGTATATGCAAAAAATGGTAGGGGATAGGGGACACCCTTGCTTAACTTTGATATTGCATTTAATGTCCTTAGACCACCCCTTGTTGGTCTTAATATTGGAAGTAACGGTCTCGTAGAGACAGATCACAAAAATCCTCAGCTCAAGAGAGACCATGATCTCTTTAAGTCTCTCCCAAAGTTTATCATGAGGGACAGTGTCGAAAGCTTTTCTAAAGTCCAAAAAGAAATAGAAGAGATCGGCTTTACTATTGAGACATTCATATGCAATGATTCTAAGAGTGACCAGATGGTCAATAGTTGAGTGATGTCTCCGAAAACCAAATTTTCCTTTAGCTCTTTTTCTAGCTTTCAAGCCAAACTCTAAGTTCCTTCTCCAAAATGAGCCCATAAGGCTTGACCAGGATATGGCTAACCATAATGGTTCTTTAGTTGGATGGAACAATCTTGTCCCCATTTTTAAGTATAGGTACAATAAGGCTTTGCATCCAAAGCCGAGGGAAGCCATGCGTTACAGCCAAATTAAAAATCTTGTGGAGATAAGGAATGAGGATAGATATTCCCATTTTAAGGATCTCAGCTTGGTATCCTTAAATATCTTTAGCTTTATCATTAGCGAACTTATTATTACCAGACTCAATGTCATCAAGAGAGAAAACATTCTCCTTATTTGGAGTGATTAAGGTGGTGCCCATAGTGTCCGGAGAGTCATACAACTTCTTAAGGTAGTTGTCCCAGTTTTCTAAGGGGATAGAATGTTTATCTTTAGTTTTACAAACAAGAATATTCCACCAAAAGTTTTTGGGCGGGACTTTAGAAAGGTGGAGAATATAATCCCGTCTTTTATTAATATATGATATTTTCTTCCTATTGATGAAATTTCTGTATGTATTGATATTTTGCAGCTTAATTATTTCATTAGGAGCGTCTCTGATCGCTTCCCTGGCGATTTTGCAATCTTTTTCATACCATGGATTGGAATTTCTATTAGACTTCTCAAACGAAATCTCATTAGAAAACCTGCTAATGGTGTTGGAAAGGATAGTAGTGAAATGGTAATAAATTTGATCAATGTTATTATTATAATTCATGAGGCTTAAATCCCTTAAGAAGAGGTCGGTTTTATTTCTATCGAAGTGAATGTGTATTTTTCTTTCATTGGTCTCCTGCATGTGGGTGGTATGCATAGCAAGATTGAGGGATAAGGACAGAGGTCTATGGTCAGAGTGAGGCTCAAATCCATTAAGAAGTTCAAAGTTTGTAATATGGTTGAGGACAAGGATGTCAGAATTTGCATAATCCATGACACTGAACCCAACACATGGAAATATGTCATATGACCGAAGAGGGGCCACTCGTTAATACCATTACACATAATTAGGCCCTGGGAACTGCAAAGTTTGAGGAGCTCGGTGTCGAATAAGTTGTTGATAATGTCTTCAGATTTTCCTTGAATTTATTAGCTAAGTTACTATCTTCATCAAGCCACAAGGGGTCGGGGTTAGAGTTATTTCTTAATGTAATGGCTTGTTTAGTAGCAAATCTAGCATTAAAATCTCTGAGTAAAAGTATATTACCATCATTTCTCAGGTTGAAGATGTATTTTTATACAGAATTGAAAGGACAATTCTTATCGAGGTTTCTCTTCTTATAGAATTTATAGTTGATACGATCGAAATAGTAGATTGCAAGAAAAATCCTATTGGAGGTAGAATCATATATTTCGATCCAAATTTATTGATTGAAGGAGTCGATTTTATTAAGTCAGATGTGAGAGGAAAAAGTGTTCGGTATATAGCAGGATATACCACCAAAACCCCTCTTATTCCAACTGTTAGACTCCTATACCAATAGGTGTCATTTTTTATGATTGTCTTGATTGAACTATGGAATATGTTCAAACCTTTTTCTTGAGCAAAGGTGTTCCATATTCTTGAAAAACCAAAAAATCAAAAAATTTAAAAAATGTAAAGAGGGTATACCCTAAAAAGAAAAATCAAAGGGTAAGAAAAATAAAATGGTCAAAAAAGTGAAAGAAATGAACCCCAAACAAAAAATAGACCAAGGAAAGTGTGCAAATCCAAATGCCACTACTATTTCATTTTTTGTAATAAAGCAATTGTGTGCAGCTTGTCAAACTTTTGCCACAATTTATGAAGAGTCAAACTGTTTAAACTTGACTCATTCATGTTTTAATTTCATGTTGTAGAATAGAGAATAAATATCTGACCAAACAGTTTAATCTTGGCAGATAAGTAGATAGGTAGAGTTAATAAAAGGTGCTCAACAGTTTAATTTGAGCCCTTGGATGTAATAAGTTGAGAATTAGATAGAATTGCCATGTAAAAGAAAAGAAAATTGATAAGGGTTTGCCAGTCTAAGTGCACCCTAATAAAGAAGAGAAAATGGTAGTGTAAAGTACATAGGGTAGGTAGATGGTGTTGCAAAGTTTCATGTGATGAATGATGCTGCTAAATGTGTTTAATCCTTTACTTTCATCACAAGTACTGAAGCAAAAAATACATTGGAAAATTCACAAAAAGCAAAGTCAAAATCATTAACTTCCCACATCACTTTCTCCCTAAGAGTTTTACTAATTTCCCCAAAGTGCTAAGGAGTTTGAAGGTTAAAGGGGCTCAAGGCATTTCCTTGACTTTTGGAGGGACTAGACCCTCGGCCTAATAATTGAAAAGCCCCTAGTACTTGAAGTTATCCATCATTGCACTCATTCATTTTTAATCTTTTCCTAAGTAAAATCCCATTTTACTTAGGAAAATCATGTAATATTTCATAAAATCCCCTCAAAATTACTTACTGTTCTGAATCTAAGTGTTGAAATTGAAAGGATACAATTTACTTCAGAAATCTCCACTTTCCTAGTTATGTAAAGTATTTTGAGTTTCCATTGTCCCTTTGTCATATTAACATTTAACTTTACATATTAAATCCTTATACAAATCACCTTTCCTTATATGTATAACTCCTCCTATACAATATCCCCAAAACCCTCTTATTATAGATTTCTAGCCAAAGTATTTAATTCCATATATTTGAAATAAAAACCCTCATTATAATGCCCTTTGGTTAGAAATATATCTTTATAATCTATCCCCGACCCTATGGATAATAAATTACATTAATTTATTACCATATAATAACAATATTGAAAAGGTTTTAAACATATGTTTTATGTTTTAAACGGAAAAAACAAATAAAACCAAAGCCCGCCGCAACCCCAACTCTCATTAAACCACGGGATTAATTAATCACCCGGATTAATTAATAACTAATCCCTCAGCCAATAAGACGCCGCCCGGAATAGTTAAATTAACATTAATTACTTTGGGCCCGCGTGTTAAATCCCCCACCATCTTATCGTCATATCACCCGTCCGATCGCCCATTCCCAGATCAACGGCCCGCTATAATTCCGCTAGCCATCCATCATCCGATCGTTAGCGCGCGAGATCACGGTGGTTTCGAAACAATGCACCCGCCACGTGTTGATCTCCGAATGGAATCGCTCCCATTCCACAAAATACCGCCAACTCCCGAAAGCGGTGCGGAATTTACCGCTTACCGCCCGACCCCGGTGACGTGTCCTCCCGTACACTGATGACATCATTTTCGAAAACAATAAAAAATTCCCGTTGACTTTGAAAATAAAACAAGATTCCGCGTATTTTCTATCATTCTGTCTGTTGAAAGCGATTGCACCCTCCACACTGAAAATTTGAAAATTGATTGTTAAACTTCCATTAACAGAATTTACTGAAGACCCCCATCATTCCAGTATTCAAGCGTCCATCCGTCGTCCATCAGTACCTGTTAAACACGGTTTTCCTTCAGAAAACAGGTATTTACCCTAGAAAATCCCTCTGAACTCTGTAAAAACTTGGTTTTCATTTTTCTTTCGTTGAAACAGGTTCAAAATTGATTGATTAGTCTACTCCTCAAATCCCGAAACCACAATTACATTCCCAAACCTGTTTTGTGCCCATTTTTTCATTGAAAACCGAAATTTCCACTTCTGAATCCACAAGAACCAGGAATGGAGATTCCCGTGGCTCTGAATGTCGCACCCTTGGATGCCCCTCACTAAGATTTAGATTATCTTCCTTTAACAGTTAAAGAGTATCAGTGGTTAAAGTGTATCAGGTAAAAGTCAGGGTGAAAGTTAAAATGAAGTTACAAAGAAGTCAAAGGTAAACAGTAAAAGTAAATACAGAGGCAGTAAAATGGTAAAAAGAAATGAAAATGCTTTCACCAACAATGATTTTCGTTTAAAGTGAAAGTAAAACAGTCAAAGGAACAAAAAAGTGAAAAGATGAAAAATACAACAAGAAGGAACATTGTTGCAGAAATTGCATATTTTAGTCATAGTTTTACAAAAACTATTGTGATCAATCCAAGATGAATTTTGAAAAACTGAAGGAGGTTTATGTTCGTAAGAGGGCCATCTACAAAAACCTCTCTCACGTTTCTAACAACCATTATGGTTTTGGAAATATTAAACAATGTTGGAAAGCACTTTTTGCAGAAAATTCCTGTTAAGTCATTAGTTTGCAGAGATTATTGTGGCCAATAAGAAATACATTTTACAAAACTGAAGGAGGTTTTGGTTCCTAAGATACCTTTCTACAAAAACCTATCTCAGTTTTTGCACATTTATTTCATACTAAGAGATACATGCACATCTTTAGAGGCTATTTTTCAAACTCTGTAAAACTCTGTTTTACACATCGTTTTGCATAGCTTATTGTGCACAGCTGGAGAGGAATTTTAGGAACATGAAAGAGGTTTATCTTACCAACATATATAGATACAATAACCTCTTTCACTCTTTACATAGCTATTACGGATTTATAAATATAAAGGTATCATTGGACCCCAAATTTGCAGAATTGTTGGAGCAGAATTGCACAAAGAAAGGAAGCAGTTAGTGACTTGGATGCATCATCATCAACTAAGAGTTGGATCAAATTTGAATTCTCCTCTTTGTCATCACCTATCCATACAAAATAGGGCCAAATAGATGTATTATTTTGAGTGTCCTTTACTTAAGTTCTATTTATGTAAAATAGTTGGAGAGATTTGTGAACCAATTTTGATATTTTTTTAAGATATTTTAGTTTAGAATTTGTATACATACTTCACTCTTGGAAGTGTTTTGAGGTGGATTCTACTACTTCGCTGTGACATTGATGTTTTTGGAATAAAAGCGTTTTGGAGAAATTTATTTGTGGCTTGCTGGATGACAATTTGAAGCTCAGGACTTTTTGCGGGATTCATGTGTCTGACTACAGTTCAATAAGTCTTTCTATCCTATGTCTTAAGTTTTATATTTGTTTATAATATCATTGTGTCCATTTCTGAATACTTGACATAAAAGAATAACTCAGAATTTACTTAATTGTACTTTGAGTTCAGTTGTGATTATTCTAAATGTTTTCCTCTAAATTAGTTATAAGCAACGAATTCTTAATTGCTCTTGCTTCGCTAATTTAAACATTTTGATTACTATAGTAAAGAATTCTTCACTGCTCTTTATTTGTAATCATTTCATTTCTTTCTTTTGAACATGGTGAAAGATTCTTAACTGCCTTTCATCCCTTCAAACCCATTTCATCCACTTTAAATTTTAAGGATTGTTCTCTGTTTGGCTATCTTGCCCTGCAAAGCCATCTTGTGTGTAGAATAGAAATCCAGTAAAGCCATCCTTTGACTCCATAGCCCAATGGACTGAAAATCTTCAACCTTGCCCTTAGTTGGCAGATTCCACCATTCAAACAAAATCAAAACTCTTGGATTTATAACTAGCCTAAAACTTTCTAAGAACAAAGATAAATTATAAAGAGAGAGCCCTCTCTGGATGCAGATTGGGTAGATTCTGCATTTGAAGGTTGGTTTGTGGTTACCTCGGGTATACTTTCCTTTTCCACAACTTCAAGGAAAACCTGAGTGATAACACCAACCATACAAAAGAGTAAAATCATCAAGGTGAGGGACCTTAGATTCATCATGCTCCCATGTTTCAACTAATAGAATAAGGTCAATATCACTCGGGATCCAACTTAACATAAGACCTTTAAACCGTGGAAAGCCACAACAGTTCCAGAGGAGGATCCAGAGTGATGCAAATCCCTATTTATCACTCTTTCTTGAGACTCTATCTCTAATAATAGCTTTCATATTCCTAATGATTGCCCATTTCTCGGACTTTATTGCATCCTTGACCTTTTTTGACTTCTTTCCTAAGTTCAACTTGGTCTTATGGAATGAGATCTTCATTTATAAAGAGTCATGCTCCTTTTAGGCTTGGGGATTTCTTGAGTATACCCCGTTTATGTTCATGACAACTCACCTTGACACAGATGAGTCTGTGTTTATGCTCAAGTACCTTTCCGACCATTATTGCTTCCGTGAGATAGGTTGTTTCAATTTGAGATTTTCTTTTTAATTGTTCTTTAACTATTTCTAATGTGTTTTCATTGTTTTGTTCTTCTATACCTGCAACTATAATATCTAAGGCTCGTTTGTGGCACTCATGGTCGAGAACAATTAATTTATTAATTTCCTCTTTGATGGGTTTAATATATAAGTTATTTTCTGTTATTTAGGGATGAGTTATTATGTAGTTATTCTTTTAGATTTTTAATCTTGCTTTTCAAGGTGTCATTTTCTTCGACCATTGTTTGTTTACTATGTTCTATTTCTTCAATTTTACCTTTCATTTCTTGGAGTTAAACTTCGTGTGTGGCTATTTTCTAATGATTTGTGCTTGTTATCAAGCATTGTCGTTAGTTCTACTTAAAATGATTTTCTATTTCTTCTCTTTGTCTTTCTAAAGACTCAATGTATTCATGGAGACTATCTAAAATAATTTTACTTGGTTCTACTTTAAAATTATTTTCTCTTTCTTCTCTTTCGTCTTTCTAAAAACTCAATCTTTAAAATTATTTTCTCTTTCTTCTCTTTCGTCTTTCTAAAAACTCAATGTATTCATAAAGACTATCTAATGTAATTTTACTTGGTCTGCCTTTGTTAGAGGGGACTTAGAAATATGAGGGGAAGTATTCATAGTGTAATAAAACAAAACTTAACACGAGCCTCGTAAGTGAGAACTTACGCATCTGTAAAGCAGAACCAATGTGAGGTTGTCACAGGGCCTTGGAGGCTCGGTCTTTAGCAGATATAAATCTTGCTCTCTAGAGACAGTATCCTTGGGAGATAGAGAATTTTGCTTCTTTTATGAATTGCACTACCTGATGATCGATCCCTTAGATAACATATCATGCACGACTTCCTGAATTCGATACTTTGTAATCCCTATCAAACTTATATTGAGTGTCACATTACCAATGCAAGGTAGCACAAAGGAACCTAGTGTTCGCTCTAAGCCTGGTCTTGAATCTGTGGATCAATTAGCAGCCGCAGAGTTCTGTTTCATACGAAAACCCTAGGTATCTCGAAGGCTGCCTTAGGAAGTCTTTGTTGAACCAGAACTAATGCTAGGAATTTATATTACGTTTTCCTGTGAATTTATATTATGTTTTTTTGACCCTCGAACCCGAATTCAACTAGTTATAATATATCTAGCTGAAACAAAGTGTTATCCAGAGATAAAACCCTACGTCTGTCACACCATTATTTCCACCATAAAAGATCATTTTGGTAATCCTTCAAAGCCTCGTGTTAAGATCCATTCAAACCCTAGGCCACCTCCCGAATTAGCTTCCAGTGAAAAATGTTTAACTCACGTGAATTTGTTTCCTGGGAAAAGCCTGCAACCTGCATGAATTGTCCACCTTTAACCTACGTGAATTGTTTCAGCCATTAGGGAAAATTGCTCGCACTGTTAAAAATGTGGAAATCCGAATGAATTCCTTTTATGTAAATCGAATCCACAAATGCGAGGTTGCACGGAGGAGCCTCAACCTTCGCTTTGAACCTGGTCTCGAATTTGTTTCCTGGGAAAAACCTGTAACTGGCGCTAATTTTCCACCTTCAATGCAGAAAGCCGAACTAAGTCCTTTTTTTTTTGTAAGCTTAGTAGGTCCTTACTATTTTCTATTTATATAAAAATGTGGGCATAGTAGATACAAAAATTAGACGTCAACCTGCCCAAAGGAAACTAGGTCTATTGGCCATCTGAGTGCATTGTATGCCATCCAAAACATGTACTTCCTTAGATTCCTACAAAGAGTCTTCAGATAACTAATATCAGAGTTTACTAATACTAACATTTACATAATGCATGAAGAAATCTAACTGCTAAAAAACTAAATCTGGTTGCTCTAGTCATCATCTAACTCCACTGGGGCGGGATCTTTAACACTGGAACCTGGCATGTCAACTTGTTGCATGGCCTTAATGTCCTTCTCCATTCTCCCAAGACAAGCATACTGATGTAGTTGACACAGGTTGATTTCCTGGATACTTCTGTTAATCTCTGCCAGGGTGGAGACTGCCTTGGGATCCCCTCCTACTTCCTGAATTGAAGTAATGGCCTTAACCAGCAGGCATTTTACTAACCAGTAGGTTCTGATTGAGTGATGAAACAGTGAAATTCTCCCTCGAGTATGCCCCAGGTCAATAATCACATGTTGTAGTTCTTCCAGTGCTAGATCATCCTCTTCTTCAATTTTGGTTCTAGCTTCTGACTCCCATCCATGAATAAGAGATTTTATAAAACAAGGTGTTTCTTCTGAATAGACCTAAAATAAGGGCTCCACGAGCTCTCTGCTGGATTTCGTGCCTCTCTTGGCTGGCAGGCTTGATATTGTTTCCTTGCCTTTATCTATATTGACCTTTCTACCTCTGTTTTTCCTCACCATATTTGGACGTCGGACTGAGAGGAAAACGATAACCCCTGGAGCAACAACATGATAGCAAATACCAAAGCAGTTAATAACCATAACATACAATTGACAATGGTTGAGGAGGGCGGCTAAGGGATAGCAGTCATGAGCCCCATGACACTTCAGCAAATTATAAGCATTCCGCCCACCCCCCTTATCCTTCTTACCTAAATTGCTACCTACCCAAATCCAGAATGGAGGTAGAATAATAGGAAAATGTAAGCAGGGGCCATAGCATAACAAACAGTTTCCCACCTTTCCAAAAACCCTATTACTTCAGGCACACCACATACCTAAATGCCATAAATCGAAACAACTATCTACCCTATACAGCAATAGAGAATGATAAACCAACCCATTACCAGAGAGCGCGACATACAAGACTCTACCCTCCTGAACGTTAACGTCATTAACCTGCATGCAAGAAATTTCCCAAACTAACCCGAAGAAAATGTGGCTGACATTATCTTCATAGCTTCTACTACCCAACAAGAAAGCTAGTAGACTTTGTCATTTTCCATTAAAAAAATTCAAAATAAATATTAAATTCATTATCACAAGTCAAATGGGATAATTAAAACCAAATAATAACTTCAACGTGGTTTATAATTTGATATTTTCCTCGTAAATCAAGGTAAAGTTGTTTATTATTTGATATTTTCCTCAAAAATGAGGGTATTTAGTCAAATATTTATCCTTTACAAAATGAAAGAAAAACCGATAACAATTCAATATATTTTCTTTATTTTATTTTATTTTTAATTATTTCTAATATCAAACAATTCACTTAAAAAATATTATATTTAACTAAATTCGACTTTGTCATTTACCAATGAAAAAATTCAAAAAATTAGAAATTCAATTTTATTTAAATTAATAAACCAATTTCTTAAGTTTTAAAAACAATTGAGGAATTTAAGTTAAAAAAACAAAAAACAATAGAAGCTTATATTCAAGCGAAGGACTCATTCATAAAATATGGATGGAGATATAACCAACCGAATATTGAATTGGTTAAAGGGATTTGTACACCCAACTCAACATCTTGGAGTGCATATAAAGATGTTATGTTATGCCATAAGTATTACTTATGAAAAAAGCTCCGATGAAATGAAAGATGCGTCTCAGAAATGCATCTCGATATTAATTTCGAAAACAATTTGAAGAAAAGCCCTGCTTCATTTCCCATGCGGATACAAATGCGCGCATCTCTGCATAAAGACAAAAATTACATAATGCATTGTCAAAAATGCATATGCCATAGAAATTACATATTGCATTGTCAAAAATGCATACTCTAATTGTGAGTTTGTTTTAATTGAAAGCTTACCGATATAACCTGCACAATCTGCCATTAATAATAACACAAACATACATAAATAATTACGTGATCCTTACAATTATGAACTAACTATATCCTCTGGCCAACACTTCTTGGCATTTCACATAAGAGTTGTTGGAATTTATGATAATTCCAGAACAAACACTGAGAGAATAATACTCTCCTTTAAACACGGAGAATAAAAAAAAAATTGCTCACTGATAGACAAAGATTCACAAACTGTAACTATTTCATTAACTGGAAATCTATTACAAAATTTATCTTCCTCTAACAGAGGGATTACACTATGACTGCTACAAAAACGCAGTGCCAAAAAGCTCTTTGTCTTTCTTACAGAAAATTACACACTGTATGTGCTTTTACAAAACTTTGTCTTCTATGTTTGCCTTCGGGCACACTCTATCTTTTTAACACACTACTGTGTATTACATTAGCATATCTTTTATTTAGCCTTCGGGCCTTTTATATGTGGCGTAGCACATTGTAATTAACATACAACTATGAAAGAAATAAACTAAACTTACGTATAGGCCTGCCGAGGCCCACAATACAATGGCGCAACATAATAAAATGAAACTATAGAAATATATATATTATAAACTATATAGTTTATAATATATATTCATACTCATATGAAACATTACAAAGCCAAAGTCAAAAGACTTTAGTCGCGTGATATAACAAAACTTTAACAAACCATAACACCGAGCCTTCGGACTTGAAATTTAATAAACCATGTTGCATAGAAAATTCACATCACATTTAGCTGTGACGTCATCACGCCCCAACTCTGTGCGAACGGCCTGTGATTGGTAGAGAGATGGGGCCCACAGATTCCAAACCAAACTATAAGTTGGAATTCAATAAAGTTCGCGTAACAAAAGTTCCTGCTGATTTCAGGCTGATTTGTAACGTGAAATCTTTAGGGCGGAATTCATAAAGTGTTTTCGGGTCTGATTTTGAGGGTGTTGACGTCGGCACCAAACCAACACGAAAAGCATTGATTGGTCCACATCCCCTGTGAACTGGCGGTGGGACCGGCTGCTGCGTGGCCCATTTCAAATCAAAAGCTTTAAACAAAAAAACCTTCCCACATACAAAACAAAAGGACTCTGTCAAAAGACTGTAAGGGTTTTAAACCCCGAATTGACTGTTCAACCGAAATAGCAAGTGGCTTTTGACAGAAGTCGTCAAAACAAAAATAGAAAGCGGTGTTTGTGTGCAGAGAAGTTGAAGCTAACACTTCAACACTCCCCCTTAATTTCAACTGTAGGGTTATCTGTCATACCCATGGATTTCCTCAAATATTCAAAGCTTTTCTGCCCCAATGGCTTTGTCAGTATATCTGCAAATTGTTCCTAAGTCCTGCGATGTTTTAAAATAATTTCTCCATTGTTCAATAGCTCCCTCATGTAGTGAAACTTAGCATATATGTGCTTTGTTCTTTTGTGAAACACAAAATTCTTTGACAATGCTATGGTTGAACTATTGTCACAATAAATCACTGTGCCTTTTACCTGTTCTTGACATAAACTTCTCAACATTATTCTCATCCACACTGCTTGAAATGTTGCTACTGTAGCTACCACATACTCTGTCTCTACTGTAAACAATGCTACAATAGGCTGCTTTTTAGAAGCCCATGAAATAGCTCCTGAACCCATATGAAAAAAATAACCAGATGTACTTTTCTGGTCATCTACACTTCCAGCCCAATCACTGTTAGTGTATCCAATTAACTCAGAATTTTTTGAAGTAGTATACAAAATACCATACCTTTTAGTTCCTTTCGCATACCTTAGAATTATTTTTGCTGCCTGTCAATGTGCTTCTTTTGGCCTCTCCATGAATCTGGAAATTAAACTAACAGCATGCATAATATCAAGCCTAGTTGCAGTCAAATACATAAGAATGCCAACTATGCTCTTATACAAGCTATGATCAAAATATTTGTTGTTGTCCTCTTTGCTGAGTTTCAATCCCATTACTGTGGGTGTAATTGTTGCCTTGCAATTCTACATGTTAAATCTTTCTTAAACTTCATTTACATATTTAGCTTGAGAGATAAATATTTTATTTTCATTTTTCTCTACTTCCTAAGAAGTATTTCAGCAAACCCATATCAGTCATTTCAAGTTCATCCTTCATGAACTTTTTAAAATTTTCAATGAAGTAATCATCATTACTTGTGAAGATCACACCATCAACATATAAAACAACAATCAGCATCTTACCACCTTTCTCCTTGATGTATAATGTGGGTTCTCCTTCACACTTTTCAAACCCATTTTTCAGTAGATAGGAATCTATCCTACTGTACCATGCTCTTGGTGCTTGTTTCAACCCATAAAGAGTTTTCTTCAATCTGCAAACTTTGTGTTCTTAGCCCTTTTTCTCATAGTCTATAGGTTGTTCAGTATAAACCTCTTCCATAAATACTCCATTTAGGAATGTTGATTTTACATCCATTTAGTAAACCTTCCATTTGTTTTGTGCTGCTATGGACAGCACTGCTCTCACTGTTTCCATTCTTGCAATCGGTGCAAATGTTTCCTCATAATATTTCCCATGTTGTTGCTTATAACCTTTAACAACAAGTCTGGATTTGTGTCTTTCAATCTTACCTTCAGCATTGCTTTTGGTCTTGTAGACCCATTTCACTCCAATGACTTCCTTACCTTTTGGGATTTCAACCAAATCCCATGTTTTATTTCTCTCTATGGCATTAATTTCTTCACCCATAGAATCTATCCATTTCTTATCTTTTATAGCTTCTTCAAAATGAATAGGATCATCAAAATGACAATATAAAGCAAATAAAGAGTTCATACCTTCATTTGTTGCCTCTTGCTCATAAATATCATTCAAATTTATGAATCTTATTCCTCTTTCATTTGGTGTACATGTGCTTGAAGCAGCACTCAAATCTGCTTCGTATGGTGTGCTTGGAGAAACACTCTCATTACTTCTCAAGGGTGTTCTTACTCCAACTTGTGGTGTCCCTTGCTGTCCTTATGTTGGTGGAGGTAGTGGTGCTAATGATGGATGTATTTCAGCGATATCATCCTCATTTTCATCATAAGACAAACAGCGCTTTACATTGCCTGTTTTCTCAATGCTTCCATCCCAAGCTTCTTATTTAATGAATTGAACATCTCTGATCACAATAAATTTCTTGGTGGATGGGTTATACAACCTATAAGCTTTGGATTCCTCACTGTATCCAATAAAAATACACTTCTCCCCCTTGTTGTCCAACTTCTTTCTTAGCTGATCTGGAATGTGTGCATAAACCACACAACCTAAAACTTTCATGTGGGTGACACCTTGTTTTATCCCACTCCATGCTTCTTCTGGAACTCTATTCATCACTGCTTTTGTTGGGCATCTATTTAGTACATATGCTGCACAATGTACAACTTCAGCGCAATAATCATTTGGCAAATGTTTTGCCTTTACCACACTCCTTACCATATCCATGATGGTCCTATTTTTCCTTTTAGCAACTCCATTTTGCTGCGGTGTGTACCTCGCTGTAAATTTCTTGTGTATGCCATTTTCTCTGCAAAAACGCAAAAATTATTTAGAGATATACTCACCTCCTCTATCAGTCCTTAAGACCTTGATATGCTGCCCACTTTGGTTCTCAACAAGTGTTTTAAAATTGCAGAAATCTTCAAACACTTCACTTTTATATTTCAAGAAATAAACCCAAGTTTTCCTTGTGAAATCATCAGTAAAAGTCAGCATATAATGACTGCTTGCAAGTGATGGTGTTTGCATTGGTCCACACAAATCTGAATGGACAATTTATAAGGGTGCCTTTGCCCTTATGCTTTTTCCTGATGGAAAACTTTTTCTGTGTTATTTACCCAAGATACAACCTTCACATAAGCTGTCTGGTTTCTCAATCAATGGTAATCCTCTTACCATTCATTTCATATGTAACAAATTAAAACCTCCAAAGTTGAGATGTCCAAATCTCAAATGCCATAACCAATTCTCATATTTTGCTTCTCTTTGGAAAGTCTCTTGTGTCACTGCTGCCATTTCTTCTCATTTCTTCAAATCTGCTCTCATCCTGAGAGGGAACATTCTGTTCCTTGTCATCCTTATTTCAGCAATACATTGTTTGCTTGGTGGTTTATCCATGATGGTGCATACATCATCTTCAAAGAAAACATTGTAGCCCTTTTGAATGAGCTGCTCAATGCTTAACAAATTACATTTCATACCTGGTACATAATATACATCAGATATGCTCTACTTTTCTCCTTTCTTTTTCAAGACATTTACTATGTCTTTTCCTATGACAGAAACCTTACTGTCTGTTCCCAATGTGACTTGAGAATTCACATTTTCATCTAACATAGAAAACTAGCAATGTTTCCTGTCATATGGTTGCTACATCCTAAATCTAGAAACCATAAATCTTCACTCTTTTCCTCAGCTATATTACATGCTAAAAACAATTTATCTTGGCTGATATTTTCTCTAGTAAAGTTGGCACTGGGTCTATTACCCATGTCAGTCTGCTTCTTCCTACATTCATTGGCATAATGCCCATATTTTTTACAGTAATGACATTGAACATTGGATTTATCATACCTTTGTCCATGTGCTTGATTTTTTCCACCTTGTTGGCTGCTGCTTTGGCCTTGGTTCTGATTTTGATTGCTACCCCTTCCTTGAGTATTTGCAGGGTTGTTTCTTCCTCCTCTGTTTTGGCTTCTGCCTCTACTTATTTTTCTGTTGTTTCCTCTGCCTTGATCTCTTCCTTTTCCAAAGGACATTTGGGTCTTGAAGGCATTCTCTAAAGATGAGTTTTCATTTCTACCCAATCTTTGTTCATGTGTCATCAATGATGCATGAAGCTCATCAACTGAAAAATTTGAGAGATCCTTTGTCTCTTCTATGGTTGTGACTATATCATCAAACCTTAAGGGTAAGCTCCTTAACACTTTCTCCACTATCCTTCTTTCTTCAAGTGTTTCTCTATGAGATCTTATCTGTGTGACCATCCCAATCACATATGTGAAAAAGGAGTCTATGTTATTAGACTCTTTCATGCAGAGAGTCTCAAAATCTCTCCTCAGCAATTGTAGCTTTGTTGTCTTCACCTTCTCCATACCTTGATAGAGTGTCTTGAGAATATCCCATGCATCCTTGTATTTCTTAGCTGCTGCTATCCTTGGAAACACACTCTCATGTACTGCTTGATAGAGATAGAAGAGGGCTTTTGCGTCCTTCTTCCTATTTCTCTTCAACAAATCCTTCTCTACCCGTGTCAAGGCATTAAACTATTGTTCATCTATTGGTTCTTCAAAACCATCTTCAACAAGCTCTCATAAGTCTTGAGAGGCAAACAAGGCTCTCATGGTGATTGCCCAATAATCATAGATCTTCCCATTGAACTGTGGGAGTTGAGCATTTCCAATACTCATGCTTGTGCTGACTCCTGTCATGCCTAGCACTCTAAACTATGATTTAAATCTTGACTGTGATTTTTTTAATTAAACTAACTATCTTCAAACAGTAACACAAACTCTGTTTTAAGAAATACCTTGGATTTTAGCTAAGCCTTCACACTGCTAGAGAAACTACTGCAAAAAAAAAATCCTTCCTTTAGCTTCTTTGACACCTTCAAAGAGCCTAGACTAGCTTTGATACCATGTTAGAATTTATGATAATTCCATAACAAACACTGAGAGAATAATACTCTCCTTTAAACACAAAGAATTAAAAAAAAATTGCTCACTGATAGACAGAGATTCACAAACTGTAACTATTTCATTAACTGGAAATCTATTACAAAACTTATCTTCCTCTAACAGAGGGATTACACTATTACTGCTACAAAAACGCAGTGCCAAAAAGCTCTTTGTGTTTCTTATAGAAAATTGCACACTATATGTGTTTTTACAAAATTCTGTCTTCTATGTTTGCCTTCGGGCATACTCTGTCTTTTTAACACACTGCTGTGTATTACATTAGCATATCATTCATTTAGCCTTCGGGCCTTTCATATGTGGCACAACACATTTTAATTAACATACAACTATAAAAGAAATAAACTAAACTTACGTATAGGCCTGCCGGGGCCCACAATATAATGGCGCAACATAATAAAATGAAACTATAGAAATATATATATTATAAACTATATAGTTTATAATATATATTCATACTCGTATGAAACATTACAAAACCCAAGTCAAAATACTTTAGTCGCGCGATATAACAAAACATATAACAAAACTTTAACAAACCATAACATCAAACCTCTGGACTTGAAATTCAATACACCATATTGCATTGAAAATTCGCATCACATTTGGCTGTGACGTCATCACGCCCCAACTCCGCTCGAACGCCCTGTGATTGGTCGAGGGATGGGGCCCGCGGATTCCAAACCAAACTATAAGCCGAAATTCAATACAGTGCGCGTAACAAAAGTTCCTGCTAACGTCAGGCCGATTTGTAACGCGAAATCTTTAGGGAGGAATTCATAATGTGTTTTCGGGTCCAATTTTGAGGGTGCTGACATTGGCACCAAACCAACGCGAAAAAAGTTGATTGGTCCACGTCGCCTATGAACTGGTGGTGGGACCGGCTGCTGTGTGGCCCATTTCAAGTTAAAAGCTTTAAAAAAAAAAAATCTTCCTGCGTACAAAACAAAAGGACTCTGTCAAAAAACTGTAAGGGTTTTAAACCCCGAATTCACTGTTCAACCAAAATAGCAAGCCGCTTTTGACAAAACTCATCAAAACAAAA